>CM046330.1:13630236-14230236 GCA_025403435.1 Artocarpus heterophyllus
TATTCATGTGGAGAATTGTTGGAAAATACTTTAATAAACCATTGTCAAAAACCACGTTGAGACACAAATTAAAGTGGGACTCATTTTATATATCTGACAAGTCATGGGAGATTTGCATTCTCCATTACGAGGAGATCAAAATCATATATGCACATGCTCAAAATGATTAACGGGTGAATTAGATATTTATGTTCAAAGTATGCCCATTGGAATAGATTTTTGTTGGAAAGAATGATGAAACTTGAAGTCCCACGTAGCTTAGGCATAATGCCATAGTGGAGTTTAAATGAGTTTGTACTTGAACTCGTGGATAATAACTTGTACCTAAGAGGCTCTTTCACGCGCAAAGAGTGGAAATCGTCGGCTCGATGGGTTAGGGGCCCAATATATGGGCTCGCACGTGTGGGTTGTATGAATGTTAGTCCATTCGGCTTGTCCTCACACAAGTCCTATTACTTGACGTCACTTCCATATCAAGCACCTGAGAAGAGAGAGAGACCACATATAACAATGGAGGGTGGAAATAGTTGAATTGCCAAATTAAAGCTTAATTAATAAATGGAAATAAATGTTGGCTAGACAGAGTTTTCCCCAACAAAGTCAAGTCTTCATAAGACTACTACATTTGAAGGATCATGCACTTATCTGGTAGACGTAGTCTTCCCCAAAAGACAATGTGGTTATCAATAGTTGTCGTTTTACCTGACACAAATGATGTAAATAAGATGTCATTTTTTATTATCTAAAACCCCAGAAGTGCTTTTCAAAGTCCTCTTACCTAGGGATGTTGACATGTTGCTGCTCAATATGACTCAACAACATGCCGTTTTACCTTCCATTAATTCATATGTCGTTTATGTTGCCAGATAAAGCCCTAATTTTACCGAGAATGAAAAATATAAGAAAGAAAAATAAACAAAAATGCATGAAATATATAACGGTTCACTCTCAATATGAGATTAGGCCCTGCACAATAATCCACTATGATGATAAAAGAGTTTACAAGAATTACATACTTTCTCTATAGAATTTTTCTCTAGTCACTCTCTCACTCTAATTGTCTAAGATATAAAACATAAGCCCTTACCAATTCCTATTTATAGACTTACAGAAATAAAAAATAAAAAACCACCAAAAATCAGACTTTCCTATGCCCAGTATGCCTGCCAGACCGACACGCACAGCAGCACCAGTAGAAGGGTGCGAGTGGTGTGCGACCTTACGTTCGCTCCACGATTTTCCTTTAAATTGGACTCAGTCGTGCCCACGCCCGCTTTTTGACTTTGACAGGCCGCGCAAACTCCAATAAAGTCAAGTCTTCATACGACTACTACATTTGAAGGATCATGCACTTATATGGTATACGTAGTCTTCTCCAAAAGACAATATGGTTATCGTTAGTTATCGTTTTACCTGACACAAATGATGCAAATAAAATGTCATTTTTTATTATCTAAAACCCCAGAAGTGCTTTTCAAAGTCCTCTTACCCAGGGATGTCGACATGTTGTTGCTCAATATGACTCAACAAAATGCCGTTTTACCTTCCATTAATTCATATGTGGTTTATGTTGCCAACTAAAGCCCTAATTCTACTGAAAATGAAAAATATAAGAAAGAAAAATAAACAAGAACACATGAAATATATAGTGATTCACCATCGCTATGAGATCAGGCCCTGCACAATAATCCACTATGATAATAAAAGAGTTCACAAGAGAAAAATTACGTACTTTCTCTCTAGAATTTTTCTCTAGTCACTCTCTCACTCTAATTGTCTAAGATATAAAAAATAAGCACTTATCAATTTCTATTTATAGACTTATAAGAAATAAAAAATAAAAAGCCCCAAAAAATCAGACTTTCCTACACCCAGTATGCTTGCCAGACTGACACGCACGGCAACACCAGTAGAAGGGTGCGAGTGTGGGTGCGCCACCTTACGTTTGCTCCACGATTTTCCTTTAAATTGGGCTCAGTCGTGCCCACACTCGCTTTCTGACTTCGACAAGCCGCACAAACTCCAATAAAGTCAAGTCTTCATAAGACTACTACATTTGAAGGATCATGCACTTATCTAGTATACGTAGTCTTCTCCAAAAGACAATGTGGCTATCATTTGTTGTCGTTTTACCTGACACAAATGATTTAACTAAAATGTCATTTTTTATTATCTAAACCCCAGAAGTGCTTTTCAAAGTCCTCTTACCTAGGGATGTTGACATGTTGTTGCTCAATATGACTCAACAACATGCCGTTTTACCTTCCATTAATTCATATGTCGTTTATGTTGCCAAATAAAGCCCTAATTCTACTGAGAATGAAAAATATAAGAAAGAAAAATAAACAAGAACACATGAAATATATAGTGGTTCACCATCGATATGAGATTAGGTCCTGCACAATAATCCACTATGATGATAAAAGAGTTCACAAGAGAAAAATTGCATACTTTTTCTCTAAAATTTTTCTCTAGTCACTCTCTCACTCTAATTGTCTAAGATATAAAAAATAAGACCTTACCAATTCCTATTTATAGACTTACAAGAAATAAAAAAAAAAAACCCCCAAAAATCAGACTTTCCTACACCAGTATGCTTGCTAGATCGACAGGCGCGGCAGTACCAGTAGAAGGGTGCGAGTGTGGGTGCACGACCTTACGTTCGCTCCATGATTTTCCTTTAAATTGGGCTTAGTCGTGCCCACACCTGCTTTCTGACTTCGACAGGCCACGCGCACTCCTTGGCATTGGGGCACGCATCCGAGGCCCCAAACTTGTTTTGTTTCTCATTTTTCTTGCTCCTTCTTAGTATTTTGGGTAGTTTATATTTTTGGGTAGGGTGATAAACTGAAAGATGTTAATTAGGCTCTACACTTCTTAATAGTTTACATAACAAGTCCATTGGTGGTACCATTTTGATTGAAGGTTTTGTTTTCTTTTAGAATATTTTAAGCTAAAATTTTCTTTTGTTCAACAATTTGTGAATTATTATTTAACTTTAGGCAAACATCCACAACATCATAGATTATAATACAGTGCAAACACTAGAGTTATTCTTGAAGACATTCTAGTTAATATTATTCAGCTTCACATGTTTAACTTTTTACGAGGACGCTCTTGGCACTGCACATAAAGGAAGGGCACCGTCAATGTGAAGTGTGAACATTATTCTATAGTTCACAGGTTTAGTTTCGTCCGCTAACTTGAAGTGGAATAAGTGAAGAAGCGCCATTGATACTATCTTCATCTGCCGGTAAGCGAACTCCTTCCCTAGACAGATCCGAGGACCTGCCTGCAAAATATCATTTTCACAAAGTATGAACTTTTCAATTTTAATTAAATTGTTGGACTATTTTTCAAGTCTTGTGTAAAAATTTGATGAAATAAAGAGGAAACATACATGAAATGATATGAACTTGAAGGGCGATTCGGGTTGAAATTTTCCATCCTTAAGCCAGCTCTCGGGTTTGAAATCTTCACAATCTTGTCCCCAAATATGAGGCCTTCTGGCCATGGCATAGGACATGTAGCATACATCATCTTCTTTCTTCACTTTGAAGCCATCAGGAAGAATATCGTCTACATCTGCGCTTCTCCCACCCTCAAAAGAACACGAGAAAAATTATTTGCATTTTTCATATGAAATACAAGTCTTTTTTTTCCCTTTTTACATGCATAAAAATATCTAATAGACAAAGTGCTTGATAAATTTCACAAAATAAACAGGTGAAACAAAAGGCTATTAAAAAAGTGCATAGCAACTAGACTGTAATAGTGAAATTTACCATAGGAACTGCAGGTTATAGCCTCAAAGTCTCTGTCAGTGCAGCATGGAGATAGTGCATTTCCTCGAAATTTGCTACCGTTATGTTCGCAACGAAATCATCAATGTTAGCTTCATTCACTTGAGCCCCGACAACCTCTTTTACTTCTCCTGCAACTTTTTCTTGTATAACAGAATTCTTGCACATCATGTAGAGAAACCACGACAGTGTATTTGCGGTGGTGTCCTTGCCAGCTATCACAAAACCCAAACTATATCTCGCAGATATTTGTCATTCATTTGCTCCGGATCTTTCTCACTCTCCTTTAAAAACCTTGAGAGTATGTCCTCCTTGTCATTCTACAACCAAAATTAAAGAAAATGAAAAATCAATAATACACTAAAAACCTTGAGAGAATGTCCTACAAAAGAAGAATTTACTACAAATGTAGAACATTATGGCGCTTGAACTCACACAATCTCGTCGCTCGGATACCAATATCCTTTTTTCCTTGATAAGTTGATAAACAAACTCATCAATGAGTTGAATATTCTTTCTCAGGGAGGCTTCTGAACCGAGATTGAGAATCCTTTTCAGTTTCCATGATGGATCAAAAAATCGCCAGCAAAGCAGAGAATGTGAATCGTCAAAGGCCTTCATAAACGCAATCCCTTCTTTACTTGATCCCTCCAAGCAGTTCAATTCTACTCCAAACCCGACTTTGAATATAGAATCCAAAGTACATCTCATAAGCAAATCCTAACATAAGAACAGAAATGATATATAAGATAAGAACAAGTCAAAACATCATCAAATGAAACTAATGTGCATAAATCAATTTCGTTATACTCCTACCGTCTTTTGGCCTTATAATAACTACAAAAAGGCGAGGCCATTACAAATTCAATTTGAAGCAAAATAACTTCAACTTTTTAAACTTATTTCACATATGCATTTAAGGAAAAATCCTTATCTAGCTGCTTTTTTTTAAGGAAAAATCCCTGCCAAATTAAGCAAGCACTCCTTATTAATATTTTATTAGTTGACTTCCCACTGTTTTGTAACCAACAATCTAGCTATGAGTCTTTTCTGGCCTCTAAAATCGTAGAACATTCAATGGTTTAATTTAGATTTTTTTTGTTATATTTGCCTGTAGATACTAAAAAATAATTTATAGAAAGCTATTTGTTTTTTAGGTATCAGACAAAAAAATGATTTTGATCAGATTAGACAGGCAAAAAAAAAGAGTACGCTACCGGTGGGAACACTTACTTGCATATCAAAAACCTGACCATGGTCAGACAACCTAGAAACAACTCTGACTAATTTTGCAGCGTTTTGTCTAAATACAGAGCAGCTAAAATCTCTGAGAAACCTTGCGGAGAACTCGAAGCTGGCGAGCCTCCTCTGCTGCCTCCACTTTTCGCCGTCGACAACAAATATGGCCTCTCCGAAAAGGTCAGTCGCCGTGTCCTTGTTGTGTTGTCCTCTCGAATACTTGTCGAAGTGTGTCTTCAGAACATGCTCGATATTTCGTGAGTCCGTCGTGAAAACCTGACTCTGCGCTGGCGCTAGAAACCGGAAAGTTGAGTGCTTAAAGGCCAGTTGGGTGTGGTAGTCGAAGATTTTGTTGTAGTTGAAGAGCAGGTTGAAAACAGTGCCTTTTACAGGCGGGTATTCTGGGCTTGTGATAGACTTGCCCGTGAAGATCTTTAGAAAGAGAAATGACAAAGTTAGAGAGAGAGAGGTTAGTGAAATCCAGATGAAGGTGAAGAAGATGCTATAGAAGGTGTCCATCTTTTTTTTTTCTCTTGGAGTTGGGAAGAGCTAGGCTTATATAATCAGAGACCACATGTGTTTGTTCAGTAAGTACAATAATAAGAGACGTGAGACATTGAATACTGAAACAGTTGAACTGCCAGATTAAAGCTTAATAAATGGAAATAAATGGTTTGTTATACGGAGTTTTCCCCCGATAAAGTCAAGTCTTTTATAAGACTACTACCATGCACTTACCCAGGGATGTAAATAAAATGTCGTTTTTTATTATCTAAATCACCAGAGGTGTTTTCAAAGTTCTTTCACCCAGGAATGTTAACATGTTGTTGCTCAATATAACTCAACGACATGCCGATTTACGTTCCATTAATTCACATATCCTTTGTGTTGCCAATTAAAAACCCTAATTCTACCGAGAATGAAAAATATACGAAAGAAAAATAAACAAGAATAGATAAAATTTATAAAGATTCACCGTCGATCTAAGATCAAGCATTGCACAATAATTTACTAAGATGATA
The DNA here is from genome assembly GCA_025403435.1 of Artocarpus heterophyllus. Taxonomy (NCBI): domain Eukaryota; kingdom Viridiplantae; phylum Streptophyta; class Magnoliopsida; order Rosales; family Moraceae; genus Artocarpus; species Artocarpus heterophyllus. Next base: position 13,636,301 of record CM046330.1, read on the forward strand.
AATAAGTTAATAAGAGAAAAACTGTGCTCTCTCTAAAATTTTTCTCTAGTCAACGTGTGTCTTCAGAACATGCTCGATATTTCACGAGTCTGTCGTGAAAATCTGGCTCTGCGCTGGCACCAGAAACCGGAAAGTTGAGTGCTTAAAGGCCAGTTGGGTTTGGTAGTCGTAGATTTTGCTGCAGTAAAAGAGCAGGTTGAAAACAGTGCCTTTCACAGGTGGGTATTCTGGGTCGGTTATGCATTTTCCTATAAAGATTCTTAGAAAGAGAAATGAGAAGATTAGGAAGAGAAGGAGAAGTGAAAACCAGAGGAAGGTGAAGATAGTATACAGGATTTCCATCTTTGTTTTGTGATCAGTCTAAGAGAAAGATGTGAGTATATGTATGCATGTATATGTGTTTGTGAACCCTGCAAAGCTTGATGGAGATAAGAGATACGGGAAAGTAGTACGGTGAAAGCGGTTAAATTGTCAAAAAGCTAGACGAAGGGAAAATGTTTGGGATTGGTGTTTATCGGGAAAATTTTTTTGTCATTATTTGAAAAGCTAGTTAAATGACCTCAGAAATGTCATTTTTTAAAAAAACTTTTAAAAAAAATATTAAATTTTAAAAATATTTGTAATAAGTGTTATATTTACAATATAAACAACTTATTATTATGTAAATAAGAAATATTTACATCATAAAAAAAGTAAATATATTATTTACACTATAAATCTATTTATTATTTAAATAAGAATTATTTACACTATAAACAAAAAGTAAATAAATTATTTATATAACAAATATAAGATTTATTATAAATATTTTTAAAATTTAATACTTATCATAATTATTTTTTAAAAAGTGATGTTTCTTATAATTTTTGATATATTAATAGTTATCTAATGCACGTCGCTTTCTAAAATGACCCCCCTTAAATTCTGTTGTATATGCTTTTCTTACATAATTTTCACACAATCGGCATATTAATAAATATCAGTTGTATATGCTTTTCTTACGTAATTTGCACACAATCGGCATATTAATAAATATCAGTTGTATATGCTTTTCTTACATAATTTTCACACAATCGGCATATTAATAATTATCAGGAGGTTGTTAGGATAACAACGAAAAATTTGTCAAATTTTTCCTTTATATTTTCCTTAAAAAAGCAAAAATTTGCCCCTTCTTTGTAAGGGATCCCCATGTGTTGAAGTACTATGACGGGTCCCTTATATTTTACTTAAAAATGATTTGTGGCGTTATAGACAACTTGTAAAGTGTTTTTATACGATTTATAAAATGCGGGGCAAATATAACATACTCAAAAATATAACCCAAAAGATGAATTTTGATAAAATACATGTTAGAGATTTTTCATATCCATAACTATAACTTCCAAAATATGCATGAACCAAATTGCATAAAAATCATCTAAATAAAGAAATGTAAAGGAAAGGAAATCTAATGTCCAGCTATTGATAACCAGAAGAATGAATGGAGAGTATATTTGCAAGAATTACTGAAGAAAATTTTTGTGAAAAAGAAGAGAATCTTGTAAACCTTAAGCAATTTTAAAAATGGTGTATTTTCTCTACATATCTGCTTAGGGACCCTCTAGATTTTTTATGTAATATTTAAACACACCCACACCAAGGTGTATGTTACCATCAATCAAAAAAGAGGCCTTTTCTTTCCTAAAACATTATAAGAGTTATGAATGCCTTTTGGTTGACATCTCTTAAAAACAGGGATATATTAGACCACTTTAATTTATTTTATTTATTTATTATCGTTTAAAAACTAAAATAAATAATATTAAATAATATTAAAATAACATTCTTCCACTTAGTCTACATATATTTTCTAGATGACCAAAATCAACCAATCTCAAACTTAAGGAATAAACACATAAATCATGGTGATATGTCCTCTTAGAACGAGTATTATCTTCCATATATTATAATGCATTACATCCCTTAATACTAACACATAATGGTAACGTAACTTAATGAATAAACCTGATGTTTATTCTAGATCTAACTTAATTGATCTTTCTCAAAATAATTGAATATGTGCACAACTAAATATGAGAAAACATCACAACTGAATAAGAGTTTCATTAAAATAATAAATGTATGTACAATGAATTTTACATTATGGAACCAAGTCTTATTCATACTACGTGATCCTTAAAATTCTTTGGTGGCAGGCCTTTAGTTAAAGGATCGGCAATCATTAACTCAGTGCTAATGCGTTCAATGACCACTTTCTTTTCTTTAACACATTCTCTTATAGATAAGTACTTAATGTCGATGTGTTTACTCCAACTACTACTTTTGTTGTTCTTAGCCATAAACACCGTAGCTAAATTGTCATGTACAATCTCAAAATCCTAAAAATAGATCCACAATTCTAAGCCCAGATATAAAAGTCTTCAACAATACACCATGCGAAGTAGCTTCAAAACAAAAAACAAACTCAGCCTCCATAGTATAGGTAGCAGTCAAAGTCTGCTTCGCACTCCTCTAAGATATAGCTCCACCGGCAAACATGAAAACATTACTAGATGTTGATTTTCACGAATCAATACAACCAGCAAAGTTTGAATCAGAGTATCCAATCACCTCCATAATGTCAGTCCGTATATATATGAGTATGTAATCCTTAGTCCCTTGAAGGTGCCTCATCACCTTCTTTGCAGCTCTGTAATGGTCAACACTTAGGTTACTCTAATATCAGTCTAACATTCCCACAGCAAATGTAATGTCAGGTTTTGTGTAGACCTAAGCATACATTAGGCTTCCAACGGTTGAAACATATAGAATGTTTTCTATTTGTTCCTGTTCGAGCTTCTTTTTTGGGCACTGATTCAAATTGAACATGTCACCCTTTACAATGGGTGCCACACTTGGTGAACAATCTTTCATCCGAAACCTCTCTAGAACCTTGTTGACATATGTCTCTTGAGACAAACCCAAAATGCCTTGAGATCTATCCCTATGGATCTTAATGCCAATGACATAAGATGCATCTCTTATATCCTTCATATGAAAGTTCTTTGAGAGAAATTGCTTCACCTCATATAGCAATCCCTTCTCATTAGTTGTAAGTAATATGTCATTCACATATAGCACAAAGAAACAAATCCTACTCCCACTGACCTTCTAGTATATACATTGATCTATGATATTATCTTCAAAACCAAATAAAGAGATAACATCATGGAACTTTAAATATCACTGACAAGAGACTTGTTTCAATCCATATATGGATTTCTTAAGCTTGTAGACTAAATGCTCATCGTCACTAGAGAAAAATCCTTCTAATTGTTTCATATAAACCTCTTCCTCTAGATCACCATTGAGAAAGGCTATTTTCACATCCATTTGATGCAAATATAAAGCAAAATGGGCGACCAATGCCATAATAACTAAAAGAGAATCCTTTTTAGATAGAGGAGAGCTCTTCATATAGTCGATTCCTTCTCTTTAAGTGAATCCTTTAAGAACGAGTCTTGCCTTATGTCTCTCAATGTTGCCCAATGAGTTTTTCTTTGTTTTAAAGACCCACTTACATCCAATGGCTCTTATATCATTAGGCAACTCAACAAGATCTGAGACTCTGTTGATGCCATAGAATCCATTTCATCTTTCATGGCACTGTACCATAAGTCAGATTCTTTAGAACTCATGGCCTGTGAAAACGTTTCAGGATCATTTTTTATTCCAACATTGTAGTCAGACACTTGTAGATACACAATATAGTCACTAGACATCGCCAACTGCTTTTCTATAGTAGATCTCCTTAATGTTGGTTCAACATTCTCCTGAAGAGCATGTTGTTCAACAACCTGTTCAATAGATTCTTGTATCTGTTGTTCAACTGGATCCACTATTTCTTAATCAGCAGTCTCTGGAACACGAATGACCTATTGTTGTTCATCACATATTTGAACTCTAGGCGTGTTGTGTACAACAATCACTCAACCATATGAAGTGGAAGGTTGAACATCTGTATGATCTTTCTCAAAAACAGTGTTCCAAGATCGATTGCTCCTACTAATTATGTCATTCTCAAGAAATTTTACATTCCTTGATTCTACAAATCTAGTACTGTAAAACGAACAATAAAATATGTATCCCTTAGACTTTTTAGCATAACCAACAAAATATCCACTTATAGTCCTTGGGTCTAGTTTTTTCTCTTATGGATTATAAACTCTTACTATCGACAGGCATCCCCGAATGCGTACATGTTACAAACTTGGTTTCCAACCTTTGAATAACTCAAAAGGCTTTTTTGGGAGAGCCTTGGTTGGAACTCGGTTCAATATGTACACTGTCGTCTTAGGAGCTTCAGTTCACAAGGATTCAGGAAGTTTGGAGCTAGTAAGCATACTCCATACCATGTCCAACAATGTTCTATTTCTTTAGCTACACCATTCTAGTCTAGATAACCAGGCATAGTGTATTAGACAACAATCACATGCTCTTCAAGACACTTTGCAAATGGAACTGGTGCTTATCCATGCTCAATGTATCTACCATAGTACTCTCCACCTCTATCAGATCTCACGATCGTAATTTGATTTCTGCATTGTTTCTCTACTTCGCTTTAAAGACATTAAAAGCATCTAGTACTTCACTTTTATTGCTAAGCAAGTAGAGATACATGTATCGTGAATAGTCATCTATGAAAGAGACGAAGTATCTTTGAGAATATGCATCCATGCCTGGACTATAAATATCCGTACGTATGATTTCCAATAAATCAGAACTCCTTTTGGCACCATTCTTTGACTTGTTGGTCTGCTTACCCTTAATGCAGTCCATAGAAGTATCAAAATTAGTACAATCTAGAGTACTAAGTACTCCATCATTTACTAATCTCTTAATTCTCTCAAAGGAGATATGTCCCAATCTCCAATGCCACGACATAGAGGATTCATCATTTACAACACATCGCTTTATACCAACATTTTCATGAATGTGCGTAGTAGTATAATTAGCATCATTTTGTAAATTAAGACAAAAAAGACCATCAGAAAAAAATACCACATCCAATAAAATTAGATTTACAAAATAAACTTAAGAAAGATTCTGAAAAATTAAAAGAATATCCAACTGATACAAGTCTGGAAACTGAAATTAAATTTCTAGAAAAACTAGGAATATAAAATGTCTTTTCCTAATACAAAAAAAAAAAAAAAACCACTACTTAAGACTAGTTCACGCGTTCCTATAGCCTCCTCATGTAAGCGCATCTTATTTTTAGAGTAAATGCTTTGCTCATTTCTCACTGGCATTCGCAGGTCTTGCAATCCCTATAAGGAAGTAGTAACATGGATTGTAGAACTAGAGACAATCCAGCATGTGTTATAATTAAAATCAATCATATTGGATTCATAACACATAAGTAAGAGTTGAGTACCTTTCTTGTCAAGCCACTCTTGGAATTTAGAGCAGTCCTTTTTCATTTGCCCCTTCTTCTTACAAAAGAAGCATTTGAACTCTTTCTTAATATCCGATTAGGCAGGAACCTTGCCTTTCCCCTTTTGCTTGGCTTGAAATTTCTTCTTATTTTCTTGGGTTACCAGATTTACTCTCTCCCTCTTCCATAATGAGTCTTTCCTCCTCTGAATACAGATGGTCAACAACTCATTAATTGACCATTTGTCCGTATATGTGTTATAGAAAATCTTAAAGGGACCATACTCCATGGGTAAAGTATTCAGAATGTAATGAATCACGAAGGAATCAAACATCTCAATCTCAAGCGTCTTCAGTTGAGTTGCAATGTCCCTCATGCACATGATATGCTCATGCACGCCTCTAATACCAGTAAGCTGCAAGGATGAAAACTGCATGATCAGCGTGCTTGCCAATGCCTTATCCGACAACTCAAACTATTCATCAATAGCCTTTAGTAGTGCTCGGATATTGTCATATTAATCAACTGAACCCCTAATCCCAACAAAGATCTTGGCCTTTATGAATATAACTGAGAGGTGATTAAATTGCTCCTATTTTTCATATCAACCAACATCATCTCGAATGCTAGTCTTAGTGATAGGAGTGGTTCTTCTTTCTTGATGGCATAGTCAATGTCCATCCACCCCAAATGAAAGAGTATCCTCTCCTTTTAGACCTTATAGTTATCACCTTTAAACTTGGGAATATCGTTTTTCATATCAGACCTTAAAAACATCTAGTACTTCACTTTTATTGCTAAGCAAGTAGAGATACATGTATCGTGAATAGTCATCTATGAAAGAGACGAAGTATCTTTGAGAATACGCATCCATGCCTGGACTATAAATATCTGTACGTATGATTTCCAATAAATCAGAACTCCTCTTGGCACCATTCTTTGACTTGTTGGTCTGCTTACCCTTAATGCAGTCCATAGAAGTATCAAAATTAGTACAATCTAGAGTACTAAGTACTCCATCATTTACTAATCTCTTAATTCTCTCAAAGGAGATATGTCCCAATCTCCAATGCCACGACATAGAGGATTCATCATTTACAACACATCGCTTTATACCAACATTTTCATGAATGTGCATAGTAGTATAATTAGCATCATTTTGTAAATTAAGACAAAAAAGGCCATCAAAAAAAATACCACATCCAATAAAATTAGATTTATGAAATAAACTTAAGAAAGATTCTAAAAAATTAAAAGAATATTCAACTGATACAAGTCTAAAAACTGAAATTAAATTTCTAGAAAAACTAGGAATATAAAATATCTTTTCTTAATACAAAATAAAACCACTACTCAAGACTAGTTCGTGCATTCCTATAGCCTCCACATATAAGCGCATCTTATTTCTAGAGTAAATGCTTTGCTCATTTCTCACTGGCATTCGCAGGTCTTGCAATCCCTATAAGGAAGTAGTAACATGGATTGTAGAACTGGAGACAATCCACCATGTGTTATAATTAAAATCAATCATATTGGATTCATAACACATAAGTAAGAGTTGAGTATCTTTCTTGTTAAGCCAATCCTGGAATTTAGAGCAGTCCTTTTTCATTTGCCCCTTTTTCTTACAAAAGAAGCATTTGAACTCTTTCTTAATATCCGATTAGGCAGGAACCTTGCCTTTCCCCTTTTGCTTGGCTTGAAATTTCTTTTTATTTTCTTGGGTTACCAGATTTACTCTCTCCCTCTTCCATAATGAGTCTTTCCTCCTCTAAAAACAGATGGTCAACAACTCATTAATTGACCATTTGTCCTTATATGTGTTATAGAAGATCTTAAAGGGACCATACTCCATGGGTAAAGTATTCAGAATGTAATGAATCACGAAGGAATCGAACATCTTAATCTCAAGCGTCTTCAGTTGAGTTGCAATGTCCCTCATGCACATGATATGCTCATGCACGCCTCTAATACCAGTAAGCTACAAGGATGAAAATTGCATGATCAGCGTGTTTGCCAATGCCTTATCCGGCAACTCAAACTATTCATCAATAGCCTTTAGTAGTGCTCGGATATTGTCATATTAATCAACTGAAACCCTGATCCCAACAAAGATCTTGGCCTTTATGAATATAACTGAGAGGCAATTAAATCGCTCCTATTTTTCATATCAATCAACATCATCTCGAATGCTAGTCTTAGTGATAGGAGTGGTTCATCTTTCTTGATGGCATAGTCAATGTCCATCCACCCTAAATGAAAGAGTATCCTCTCCTTTCAGACCTTATAGTTATCACCCTTAAACTTGGGAATATCATTTTTCATATCAGACCTTAAAAGCATCTAGTACTTCACTTTTATTGCTAAGCAAGTAGAGATACATGTATCGTGAATAGTCATCTATGAAAGAGACGAAGTATCTTTGAGAATACGCATCCATGCCTGGACTATAAATATCCATACGTATGATTTCCAATAAATCAGAACTCCTCTTGGCACCCTTCTTTGACTTGTTGGTCTGCTTACCCTTAATGCAGTCCATAGATGTATCAAAATTAGTACAATCTAAAGTACTAAGTACTGCATCATTTACTAATCTCTTAATTCTCTCAAATGAGATATGTCCCAATCTCCAACGCCACGACATAGAGGATTCATCATTTACAACACATCGCTTTATACCAACATTTTCATGAATGTGCATAGTAGTATAATTAGCATCATTTTGTAAATTAAGACAAAAAAGACCATCAGAAAAAATACCACATCCAATAAAATTAGATTTATAAAATTAACTTAAGAAAGATTCTAAAAAATTAAAAGAATGTCCAACTGATACAAGTCTGAAAACTGAAATTAAATTTCTAGAAAAACTAAGAATATAAAATATCTTTTCCTAATACAAAATAAAACCACTACTTAAGACTAGTTCGCGCGTTCCTATAGCCTTCACATGTAAGCGCATCTTATTTCTAGAGTAAATGCTTTGCTCATTTCTCACTGGCATTCGCAGGTCTTGCAATCCCTGTAAGGAAGTAGTAACATAGATTGTAGAACTGGAGACAATCCAGCATGTGTTATAATTAAAATCAATTATATTGGATTCATAACACATAAGTAAGAGTTGAGTACCTTTCTTGTCAAGCCACCCCTGGAATTTATAGCAGTGCTTTTTCATTTGCCCCTTCTTCTTATAAAAGAAGCATTTGAACTCTTTCTTAATATCCAATTAGGCAGGAACCTTGCCTTTCCCCTTTTGCTTGGCTTGAAATTTCTTCTTATTTTCTTGGGTTACCAGATTTACTTTCTCTCCCTCTTCCATAATGAGTCTTTCCTCCTTGAACACAGATGGTCAACAACTCGTTAATTGACCATTTGTCCTTATATGTGTTATAGAAGATCTTAAAGGGACCATACTCCATGGGTAAAGTATTCAGAATGTAATGAATCACGAAGGAATCAAACATCTTAATCTCAAGCGTCTTCAGTTGAGTTGCAATGTCCCTCATGCACATGATATGCTCATACACGCCTCTAATACCAGCAAGCTGCAAGGATGAAAACTGCATGATCAACGTGCTTGCCAATGCCTTATCCGACAACTCAAACTATTCATCAATAGCCTTTAGTAGTGCTCGGATATTGTCATATTAATCAACTGAACCCCTAATCCCAACAAAGATCTTGGCCTTTATGAATATAACTGAGAGGCGATTAAATCGCTCCTATTTTTCATATCAATCAACATCATCTCGAATGCTAGTCTTAGCGATAGGAGTGGTTCATCTTTCTTAATGGCATAGTCAATGTCCATCCACCCCAAATGAAATAGTATCCTCTCCTTTCAGACCTTATAGTTATTACCCTTAAACTTGGGAATATCGTTTTTCATATCAGATAAAGTAAGAGGTTGAATTATTGCAATACATCAAACATACATGCTCATGCCACAAAATTTGAAGCTAATAACTATATGTCATGTTTTACGAATGTAAATCATGCTACAAAAATTATGAATCAAATAATATATAAAAACTACCTATGGGCTAAGTTTCTATTTCATATAGATTCACATACGACCTTATAATAATTAAACTATATTCTATTTCTTAATCCATGTGGGCAAAGTAAGAAAATAATTTAATATTTCATCCTAACGAATCATGTTTAATATAATAAAATTTCCTATGAGATAAACTTTATTATACTAAACATAATTTGTTACAATTAATATCTATTTAACTACATGTGATTCAAAAAACTTAACATATAATTTCACTATAATCAAAGATGTTGTGACTACTCTCAAATCAATTAAAAATATACAAATCACTTAAGACATTTAATTTTCAGACGTAAATATTCATGAAATTGCTTGTATCAAAAATAACAATTGAAGAATATATACAACATAAATTATGCATAAATTTATAACCATATCTAAAATAAATTTCCAAAATTCTATTTAAACATAAATAATAAAATCTTGGATATCATTAAATTCATTTTAGGTTCATCAAAAATTAATTTTCCAAAAATACCTAAATCAAAAATTCTGTAAAAAATACCAAACAGAATTAATTAAAAAAATGGTCAAAAATGTCCCTGAAAACAACATGTCGTTTTCTATCATATAATGAAAACAACGTGTCATTTTCAGCTAGGTGAGGCGCGCCCTTCTTCGAGTAAAACGACGTGTCATTTTTCACTATGAAAAATGACATGTCATTTTTTACCCAGAAACGCACCCCCTTAGTACCAAAACGACATGTCATTTTAGACCCTAGAAAATCGTCTTCCTTGCGAAAATGGGTCTCCTTGACCTGCAAAAGACCCACATGGGTCCAAATGTAGACTCAACCGTTTCTAGACCTTCCAGGCACCAAAATTGATGTTATAAAAACCCAAAAATGTTAGAAAATCAATTCTTAATGATTTCTAACCTTGGTTTTCATCAAAAATTGTAGAACAAGGTTTTGGGTATTTTGAAAAACTTTAATAAACTTTAAGAACCTATTCATACAAACCAAAGAAGAGGAAAAACAAGGCTCTGAGACCAAATGTTAGAGGCTATTCATATACATAATTATGATTTTCAAAATATATATGAACCAAATTGCATAAAAATCATCTAAATGTGGAAATGTAAAGGAAAGAAAATCTAACCTCCAGCCATTGATAACCAGAATAATGAATTGAGAGTATATCTGGAAGAATTACTGAAGAAAATTTTTATGGAAAAGAAGAAAATCTTCTAAACCTTAAGCAATTTAGAAAGATGGTATATTTTCTTTGTAAAAATGCTAGGCTTAGGAACCATATGGATTTTTTGCATAATATTTAAACACAACCACACCAAGGTGTATATTGCCATCAATCTAAAAAGAGGCCTTTTTTTTCTAAAACGTTATAAGAGTTCTGAGTACCCTTTTCTCGACATCCCTTAAAAACAGGGATATATTGGACCACTTCAATTTATTTTATTTATTTATTATCATTTAAAAACTGATATAAATAATAATAATAAAACTGAAATAAATAATAATAAACAAAATTAAAATAACAATACAGTGGAGATTTTAGTTTCTATTCTAAGTTATTTATCACAAAACTAATGCAATTTTCTATACTCGAAAACTAAATAGTGAAAAACTATTTTCCATGTGTTATTGTTTTGGCTTAAAAATTAGTTATTTGGCTTCATATATGAGACTTGTGAATGAGATGCTAAACTTTATATCACTCGTTTCTTGCATGAGAAGTCATATTTAATGGCCTCCTTCTCACTCTGTAATAGTAGTAACTGATACTTCACTATTATTAGGCAAAGCTCTATTCCTATTGCCTTCCGTTATGGTCATCCACTTATGTCAAAAAAAACAAAAAAAAAAACAAAAAAACAAAACAAGCTAAAAGTAGCCACATAATACCACACACCGACTGTTGATTTTTTTTTTTTTTTTTCACCTGATATCATTGTACTTAATTAATCCTTCCATGCTTGATACCAATTTAATTAGTACTTGAAACTCGTTGATAAATTATGAATTCATATTAAAGTACTGCTAATTATTAATACTAGTTAGCTACTTGGTGCACAAAGTTCTTCAGCAGGGGTTGGTTCATTGAGGCTTTTGGAAGATTGTTTCTCCATCCAAGATAGAGGAAGTTGGTCTGATTCTGAAGGGAAAGCAGAGATGACAACTTTGCCTCTGGCTCTTCCAGTTTCTAAATATCGAAAAGCTTCGACTACATCCGTGAAGTTGTATGGACCAGTTGGATCGATCACTGCCTTTAGCTTCCCACTCTCAAAATATGGAGTAAGCTTCTCCAGATCTTCCCCAGAAACTGTCAAGCTCGAATACACTGCTCTTGGATGTGACAGAGGCCAAGTTATGTCCACAATTGGAGCGTCTTCTTTCGCCACAACGAAAGAGTTCTTGCAATCCCCTTGACAGGGAAGTTCTTGTTAACCATGTATAAGACATTAACTAAAAGAACTTCGAAAGAGACAAACAAATAAAATATGGATGTGAAATAAAATGAAAAAAAAGAGAGTAGAGAGTGTTGTATTAAAACAGAAATGGAGTTACATATTTAACTAGTAAACGGAGTAAAACTATAATTTTTCTAACAAAAGGGTATAAATAAAATTTTCAAAACATTTTACGATAAGCTTAGTCTTAAAACTCGAGTGGTGGCCCCACTCACCACCACATGGCTTTGCAGTAAATTTATTAGTGTTTTGGCCATGAGGAAGGTAGGGAGTTTCTTGCCAATGGTATCATAGAGGAAATCGGAAAGTAGAGAGTTTCTTACCAATGGTATCATAGAGGAAATCATACTTGTCCTCAACTTCTTCATATTTAGTCTTGGTATAGTCTACTACTTTATCAGCACCCAATGACTTGACAAAGGCAACCTTTGGGGTGCTGGTTGTGGCCGCAACAAAAGAGGCCCCAAACATGCATTTGGCAAGCTGAACAACCAAGGTTCCAACACCACCAGCCCCACCAACTACAAAAACTGTCTGTCCTGCCTTGAAACCTGCAGTTTTGAAGCCGTCTATTGCAGTTTGAATTGCCAAAGGAAGGCTTGCCGCCTCCTCAAACGACAGGTTTTTTGGCTTTCTTGCCACCAACCTCTCCTCCACAACTATAAACTCTGCCAGTGTTCCGAGCTGCTTCAGTTTTCGCCCTGCATTGAAGTCTTGGATGTTACCATAAACCTCGTCGGCTATGTCGAATTTCATGTCACATCCTTTTGCCACCACTAGACCTGCCATGTCACAGCCAGGAACCACCTACAATTACCATATTTACGCATTATGTAGTCAGTATTTTGCTCGTTGAGGACGGACTCAATTACCTGTCCAGTTTGGGTATCCAAAATGGTATCCAACTAACCACGTCAGGTCATATCATTTTAAAAATTTGCAATGTTATTTAAATGATGTTTCCATGCTTGTTCATCCAATGATACAGCAAAATGTAATTAGTTAGATACGATTTAGTATACCCAAAATTGGATGGGTTGTTTGTATCTGTTAAGGACTGGCGAAACTATGAGACTGAAGAAAGTGAAATTCTTACAACGGAAATATACAGCCTAGAAGACAAGGAGTGACAGAAACAGAAAACTTGGAACTTGTATTATCTAGTTACTAAAAATTTGTAGCGGATTGAAATATTTAATAAAGTTTAAATAGATATTATACTAAAAAAAGGGTGCAATATGCATGCATTTAGAAGTCAAAAGTTCATTCTTGCGTTTTACATGATATCAAATTATAAAGCTCCTAGCTTACTGGAAAATCAGAAGGAAAGATGGGTCGTTGGCGCCTCTTGAAATCAATAGGATTCAAAGAAGCAGCTCGAACTTGGACAAGCAGCTGCTTAGGCTGAAGAACAGGAATTGGAATTTCCCCCAACTTGAGGACTTCCTTGGGACCATGTTCCTTGTAAAACCAAGCTTTCTGCATTTTTGTTTTCCCAGTGAAGATAATCGCTATGTTCTATACTCTTTATATAGAGACACTTTCAACTACAAGTTCATTGAAGACAAAATATTGGAGAAAAGCTTGATAGGAAGAGAATCTTGGCATTTAAACATAGAGAAGTTCGTTGAAGTTATTCCTTAGAATGGTAGGAATATTGTCGTCTCTCGAATAATGGATCATGTCATGCAAGGAACGGACTAAAACCGATAAAGATTTCATTGGGAAAAATCTCTTGGTCATTGGAATTTGAAGAAATTGAAGCGACAGAATGTTGTTGTTGGAAAGCTACATGTGTTTAAATTCACGACAGAAAAGAGGGTATCAACTTGAAGAGATCGACGTCGACTATTTATGTAAAATTCAACAAAAAGGATAAGATGCAAGTTGTATGGTGATTATAAGTTTGATTGAAACCAAATATCTACAGGCCATGTCAAGGCATATATCGAAGTATTAATAAGTAATTAGCTTCATCCAATTATCCAAGTGCAAATCTTAAGCGTTTTGATTTGACGTAAATATGAATAGCTCTGGTTGAGGAATTTGCGTTTAATGAGAGAATGGATTTCCAACCCCTTCCATGAAGCATATAAAATGCGGTACATTCATTTCTATCAAGACTAGTGCAAAAATCCCTTATACGAAACGATGGTTTTTATATTCTTGAAGTTTGAAGATATAACAATTTTGTAGTCTTCTGTAAGGAAAATTTGCGGTACAACTAAGGCCGCAGCTTTGATGAATTTCATTTGTTTGTTTGTTTGGCTTTTTTGGGGCAACTACTAAAGTTTGTTTTAAAACTCCTTTACAATCCATAAGGTTAATTTCACTTTTAATATGTTATTAATCATGTCTTCAATACTATTAGTGGTGAACTCAACTCTCATTTCTTTCCCAATAGTCTTTCCACATAGATTACCCACGGCTAAGACACGAGGGATAATTCCTATGACTTGGAAACCACTAGATTGAGTTGTTGTCGCCATTCTACCCATCAACCCTAAACTACCACCCCATAGATCAGGTTAATCTTTATGCGTGCTAAAACTTGTCCTAATGTCTTGGGCTTCTAAGTGTAATGAACCTATGTAGCCGTTATTCAATTTAAACATGTTCGTAAACTTGAACTTAACTTATCAAAAAGTATAGAAATTTTGGAATAATTTTTTTTTATATAATGAATTCTTGTTATGGAATCCTTACCATAGCAACTTAAAGAAATAATAATCATTTCTCAAAACTAACATAATAACATCAATTTCTCAAACATAATAATAACTTAACAATAATCATTAGGTTTTAACATAATTATAATTTCTAAAAACTTAATCCTTTGGATACCTCATAACCTTAATCTCTTAGAACATAAAATAATGAAGATTCTTTAAAACTTTTCTTTTAAACATAAAGATAATTATTTAAGAATTACTTCCTTTAAAACATTCCTTAATTTAGATATTACTGCTTCAAAAACAATTCTAAATTAAATGATAGAATAAAATCATATTAAATGCTTTTTAAAACTTCCTTAAAAATTATTTATATATTTTACTTATAATTTAATATCTTAAAAATAAAATATTAAACTCTAAAAAAAAAATCAACCTTTTTAAACTAAACAAAACATAATTTCTTATAACTTAAACTTGTAAGTTTAAGATATTAATTTCTTAAAGATTTTCTATTAAACTTTCATAATAAATTCATAAAACTTGTTCGTTAAAATCCTTACTTAATTTAACTTAAAGCTCATATGACATTTCTTAATTTAACATAAAACTCCAATAATTTTTTTAATTCCAAATAATCTTATAATTTTCTTACTTAAAACTTTCATGCATTTGTTATTTTGTCTATTACAACATTGTTAAACCTTGAAATTCTATAGACCAAGGTTGCATGATTACAACCTCGATTTTAAAAACATAATTATGTAATTTTATTTACCGTTTATATGTAGATAACTTTTGTAAACTAAAGACATACATAAGTTTTGTAAATTAAAAACATGCATAAATTCGCAAACTAATAATGCAGAAGTAGTATATTGCGTGAGCGGTATCCATTCTCATCTCCATCATTCGTCCGCCGCTCACCACTGCCCATCAAATGTCGCTGACAGGTTTTCTTAACCACAGCATGAATATACTTAAATAAGCTTTCACTCAACAAGTAGGAAATTGGTCTCGGAAAACATAATTAAAAATCATTTAATTTAAAATATGCATTAACATTTTATGCTCTTGCTTATCAACTTGTTTTATGCTTAATTATTTAAGCTATAACTTATCTTATTACTTTCAGCCCGAGTGATCGTACCAGTTGCGCGTGATTCTTGGGAAGTTAAGGTTTGCGAGGTCCCCAATGATACCAAGATCATAACTTGTATTTAAGCCTTCCTATGGGTACCAACCCCCTTAACTTGTCTTATAAGTTTCACTTATCTTATTGTGTGTATGTAGTATGACTTATCTCTACATAGCATCACAATTACGTAAATCATAAATTGTAAATTGTAAGCATACTTAACTTGAGAGTGACTAAACAATATGATTTAAATATTGCATACATCACATATTAATCATAATATCATCACAGCATATCATGTCATGGCATAACATAATTTATAAATCATAACATAACACATCATAGCATAAATCAGTGTAACAAATCACTAATCATGCATTTTCATTAATTTTTATGAAAACATTTAAAACAATTTATTTTAAAATTATTTATATTGTAGGCGAGATTCCTACTTACCTATTTCCATGAAGTAGGCTTCCTTATAGATTCTGAATTCCTTCTTTTCTAATGAAAACAAATCTATACAAAATACCCATTTAGAGTGTGTAAGAATACTTCATTTTATGCTATTTAGATTTTAGCATAATCTTAATAATTCGACCACTCTTTTAGATCGTAAATTCTTTTATTAATTGATTATGGATTTCACTATTTCTATTACAAGGATTTTTTTTACTAAATCCTCATAATATTTAAACTTTTCCTTAATTGTCATTTGTTCGTATCCAAGTTAATAATTAATTAATTTTAAAACAATTAATTAATTATCTATCATCGTTAAATCCATAAGACTTTATTCCACTAAATTGGACATTTCTTAAATTCATGATTCTTACCTTAAGTCCTAATTGGTCTTATTTTAAATTCATTTTATGGGCTTGTACTTGGTCTTTCAGTCTGTAAGCCCGAAAATGATATCATATCATCATATATATTCTACCAATAGGCTATGTCCCAAGTGGCATTCTAGACTAAAATGGGTGTTAGATCCGTGCTTAACATTGTGGTATTGAAGCTTTAGCATACCCGATTTTCATGCTAACAAAATTAGTGTTCAATTGAAAACGATTAAAGTTCATCCTTGAATTTCTTACCCGTTTAGCTTGAAACTTTAAATAAAAATTGCTCTATAAAATAATGCCCAAATTAACCCACTAAATCTCGGGCCTATATAACCTCTCTAAAACACTGCAATTTCTTGGTTAGCGAAAAATCAAATTTTAAAGTCATACGATATTTGTTTGTAAAAACTGGTACCGGTAAAGTAGTTTTGAAAATTTTATATGAAATCATATATTAAACATAGCTTTTCTTTTGAAGTTTTTCCTCCATAAAAGTCACTCATTTTTAAATGTGTATTTTAATAATTTTCTTGTTTGTTCTAAAGTTCCGATGACCCTTTTTTTTTTTACAAAATTGTTTTCTAGTTAAAACTTTGAAATTTTTATCAATTAAAAAGTTTTGATATATCCAATTTAAAGTCTAATTTAAAAATAGATTTTTACGAAACTTTCTCCATAAAAGTTCTCCATTTTACTACAAACTAAAACTTTTATGTTTGGCAAAAATTGTAGTTCAGCCTCAAAAGATTCAAAACTTTAAAATAGTTTTCTATGCAAAAATGCAGTTTTTGGACTATTTTGAAAAACTATTTATAACTGTATTTTAGAGGCAGATTTTGGGGAAAATTTCTTCATGAAAGTTGTTCATCTCGTCAAAATCTAAAACTTTTGTGTTTGGCAAAACATAAAATTCGGAACTAAAATGGCCTGAAAATGGCAAAAAAATTCCAACAATGGTAGAACTGTTTTGGACAGCTTTTACAAACTGCTTTAAATAGTTTTAGGGGCTATTTTTAGATAGTTTTGGGAATGTTTTAGGCAATCACTAAAAATTGTTCGGTAGGCCTATTTAGAGTCAAAACTGCATTTTTTCGTAATTATGAGTTTTTGTTCAAAACATCAAAAACTAAAAGTCTCATGTTCGGTAAAGTTTTAAAAATCGATTATAAAGCTTCCGTTTATGCGTTCAAAGTTTGGGGAAAATTTTTCCACAAACCAAAACTTGCAAAAACATAATTCTAACATGTAAATATTAACTTTTTACATGACATTCAAGCATAAACTTAACTAATTAACACATAAATAATTATTACAACATATGTCCTCACCCAATCATCAAATCCTTCATAAACTTATAAACTTTATCCTTAAGGGCTTGTTTGGCACATCGTATTATATTATATTGTATTGTATTACATTGTATTTTTTGTATATAATATAATATAATGCAATACAATACACTACAGTATGCCCAACATACCCTAAGGAAATTTATAGAAAAGCTTAGATTACTTACCCTTGATGACAACTCTTAGGTGGGTGATCTTAAAACTTCTAGCTCCACTCCTTTCCTCCTCTTGGATCAACACTAAAACAAAACTTAATCATGTAAAAACCTAGTTTTGTTTTGGTCTTCATTTAGAGGCTATCTAAGTAAAATGTTCTCTTCTCTTTGTTAGAAAAAGACATGGGAAGAAAAATATGGACATTACCTTGGTCTAATGTTCTAACACCACCTTTGTCTTCTTCTTCTTCCTATATAGGAGTTGATAAAATTTGTTTTTGATAAGATAATGGTAGAGAAGTATATGGAATGTGGCTTGTCTTTGCTTCATTTTTGAAAAGGAATTTTGGAAGCAAAATTTTCTTCTTGAGGTTGCTTAGTGGGCACAGTGGTGTAAGAAAGAAAGTGAAGAGAAAATTTTTTCTTAGGAGCCTTATGGATACATGTTGGTGAAGAGAGAAAATAGAGAAGAAAAGTGAAAAACTATGGCTTTTTGCTTGTACTCTTATTTATAGACTTTTGCTTAATCTAATTACCCCACTTAATCCATGTTTAATTAGTCTTTTAAGTGGCTTTGACAACTTTAAAATATGCTAATCCCTTGCTAATGGTAGCCCCATGGGTGAGGTTGAGTGGAGTACAAGTTTTGTTCAATTTATTACCAAGTACACTCATCATTAGGTGTAGTTTAAATCAATGGTACTTGGACCTTTCTTACAAGTTTCTATTAAGCAGGTAAATTTTATACTTTCAGCAATAATTAACCTAGCTGACAATAAATTTTATTATCTGATTGATCTTCTCTCATTTCTAAAATACTGTGACACGCCAATCATAGTATGAACTAATATTGATCAAAGTTTAATCGCATATTATTTTTAACTGCATTAAGTCTAAAAATTTATTTTAGACTTAATAAAAGTGTAAACTTGACTTTTTCAGTATCTAGGCTCAATAATGACATAGTTTTTAACAATGTCACTATCCTAGTTTGTATAGCATTTTCTGTCAATACAGTTACTCGCGTAGCTTAGTTTTCAAATTAATTGACAATTAAGGATCTAATTTGAGTTAGAGAATTTCTCGATACACTGTTAACTTATTAATAAATTAAAAATTCTCATAATTAAATTTCTCGAGTTCTTTACAAATAAATTTTTTCCACCTTAGTTGTGGTGAAATTTATCAATCTCTTTATTAAATTACAATAGTTAATTAATTTAACTATAGAATCTTTTATAGAATTTTTGGAACAGTCGCATGTTAAATCCATAAATTCTTCAATCATGCATTTCATACACAATATTTTTCTAGGAAAATCCTTGATTTAAATATCTAAATTACGCTATTTAATTCTAGGATTTTCTTGATCATTACACTAAGTAGACTCTATCATTGCTATGACTAGTACCATGAAAGACAGACAGTTTTGATTGTGAATGAGAGGTAGACATGTTTAGTTTCTAAGACAGATGACTCTTTTTTTTTTTAGACTATTTGATTTTTGGGTGTTTGGTTTTCAATTCTAAGTTTGCTCTGTCTAACTCTGAGGTCCTAAGGGGTATCTTAAAGAAGTTGAGATTACACGAGGACTAAGGAGTTATGACAAATAAGTGATGCTAGGTTACTTAACAAACTAAAAAAATAATTTAGTGGTGGGAAAAAAGCAAAAGAAGATAAGATTTTGTCAAATTAGAAAATCAAGACAGGTAAGAAAAGTTAGGATAAGATTTTCAAAAGTTAGAAAAGTCAGACTAAATTAAAGCAAATTTGAAAAATAAGACTCTAACCATATGACTTTTAACAAATTAAAAAACAAAAAGTCAAAACTGACAACATGATTGTAGACTTTTTTGACAAAATAAAAAAATATCTAAAAAAATAAATAAAAAATAGATTGCTTGATGTGGACCTTTTGACAAACAAGATGCGATTCTATATAAATCACAAAGGACTTGAAAATTTCCAAAGGAATTAGAGGAAGGTCATGTAATACATCAAATATTTTTAACGAAAAATAATAATAAAAACAAACACTAATTATTAAACAACTACTATAACAAAAACTGTGCAGATTTAGGAACACTAATTCTAACCGTTAGAATTGAAAGTAATATAGTACGTGAGAACATTATGCTATAGCATATTTTTGCTTTACACTATAACATGTGAAAGCATTACAATATTTGAGTTGAAATTGATGAGTTAGAACTGAGTTTGTCAAACTCCTACCTGTTATATTGGATTGACTGAAGCTGACAACAATCTTTTACATCCAGAAATCCAGATAACTAATAAATCAAATCTCTTAAAATTTTCAACCACTTGTTCCAGCAACATGGTAGAAGGGTCCACTTCTTGAGTACCAGAAGTAATCAAACATATAAATTTCCCAAATTCAAGGAATAAAAACGTAAAAGGATCTAATTTCTTGCCTTTTAGCAAACTCACAAACATAACTACAAGTTCGCAGTAAACAAACTTATATCAAAAAATTATACTCTCTACAAATACCACACGCGCGCGCACAATGGTGATGATTGGAAAGTTTAAAACCACATTCTTTCCACCCTTAAAACTCCTAGACAGGAAAGTAAGCTGCAAGCTTAGAGTTGGTGCAGTCTAATTTGAGCTCCTTGTGGTGGTTGAAAGTCATGAAAGTGTAAGAAGCATGAGCCTAGTGTTTAGGAGGGCTCTGATTCAGAGGGTGAAATCAGTAAATACTAAAGTGGGAACGTTTGAGGTTAGACTGGAATGATTTTTATTCAACTAATTAATAGGTATGAGAAAAGGCATGACTCTAAATATGTTGAACCAAATTGAATTAACTATAGTATTATGCAGACGAACCAGGCACATTAAACCAGCTTATGTTGAACGCCTATCCATACTTGGTGCAACCAACCTGGCACAGACCTTCCTTCCTGGTATTTCATGCCTGATATACCGTACCAGTTATGTTGAACCTCTGTACTAGGTATGCTGAACCTCTGTACCAAGTATATTGTACCAGGTATACAGAACCTGGTATTTTCTCAACCTGATATACTGTACCTTGTATAACTTGGTATTATACTGAACCCCGTATACTATACCATGTATAACCTGGTATTATACTGAACCTGGTATATTGTACTAGGTATTCCATTTTATACTTGGTTCATATCTATACCTCGTTTTTCATACACGATGAAGCCAACTTGGTATTTCATACATAGTGAAGCCAACCTTGTACTTCATACCTACATAGTTAGGCCAACTCAATATCATACCTGATATGGTTGTGAAACGTCCTACCTAACCTGCAACAAGCTCAATTGACAAGACTGTCCTTAACTGTGCCTATAAATAGCTAGCATTCCCAACTCACACAACACAACTTTCCAACTCACAATAACAACATAACGCAGAGCTAGAATAACTTAGCTCAAAAACCAGATTAGAACTCAGATTCTATCTATTCTAATTCCCTTTACTATTTTAAGCTATATAGATATCAACCTTATACAACATCCTTTAGGAGATCCAATCACCTTTGTCATTTTTGACAGCCATGCTCAGTATTCAAACTAGTAGTTGGATTTTCCCTTGGTCCGTATTCAAATTGTAACGACCCTACCTACGTGGTCGATACTTAACTTAAACATGTTTGTAAACTTAAACTTGACTTATCATAAAACAAAGAAATTTTGAAACAATTTTTTTCCTAACATGAAATCTTGATGATAAAGAATTCTTAATATATAACCTTGAAAGAAATATTAATCATTTCTCAAAACTTAATTTCATAAATCTAACATAATAACATTAATTTCTCAAACGTGATAATAACATAATAATGATCATTACGTTTTAACATAATCATAATTTTTAAAAACTTAATCCTTTGTATACCTCATAACCTTAATCTTTTAAAACGTGAAAAAATGAAGATTCTTTAAAACTTTTCTTTTAAACATAAAGATAATTATTTAAGAATTGTTTCCTTTAAAACATTCCTTAATTTAAATATAACTAATTCAAAAACAATTTCTAAGTTAAATAATGGAATAAAATCATATTAAATGCTCTTTAAAACTTCCTTAAAAATTATTTATATATTTTACTTGTAATTTATTATCTAAAAACTAACATAATGATTTTCTTAAAACTTAGTCTTTTTAAAACTAAACATAACAATAATTTCTTATAATTTATTTATTTAAGTCTAACATATTAGTTTTCTTAAAGCATAACTATTTAGACTTTCATAATAACATATTCATAAAACATATTCATTAAAAACCTTACTTATTCTAATGAAAAACTCCTACAGTCATTTTTATTCTAAATGATCTTATAATTTTCTTGCTTAAAAATTCATGCTTATTTGTTGCATTTTCTAATACAACATTTTTAAATCTTAACATTCTAAAGACCATGATTGTATGACTACAACCCCAGTTTCCAAAAACTTACATACATAATCTTATTTACTTTTTAATGCATACATAATTTCGCAAAATAAAAATGTGCACAATTTTGTAAACTTACAAATGCAGACATGTTACATTTGCATGAGCGGTATCCATTCTCATCTCCATTGTTCATCCCTCGCTCGTCACTACCCAGTTAAGTGAGACTGACAGGTTCTTTACCTACAGCATGAACACACTTAAATGAGCTTTTGCTCAACAAGTAGGAAGTTCAACTCGCAAAAAAATTTGAAGATCATTTGATAAAACAATGCATGCTTGCTTATTGATTTATTTTATGCTCCATTACTAAAACTTTATCTCAACTTACTGTTTGGGCCCAGGTGATCGTACCGGTTGCACGCGATCATCGGGAAGTTAAGGTTCACGAGGTCCCTAACAACACTGAGATCATAACTTGTATTGCGGTCATTAGGATTTGCAAAGTCCCAACAAGGCTATCTTTTTTGTTTAACATGGAGCCTCCCCGTAGGTCGAGAGTTTGGTACGACACCCTTAACTTGTGCTGCTTAGTTTCACTTGTATTATTATGTGTATGCAGTATGACATGTTACTTCATAGCACTACATATCAATGCTAAAAACATGCTTAATCGAAAGCAAGTAAATTGTATATTTTAATACAGCATAGATCATACATCGTTCATAACTTCACGAGATGCTAACTCATTATATCTTAGATAAACATATATGTCCTACCAGAATATAGCAAGGCATATCACTGAACGTGCATGTCATATTTTTAGAAATCATGTAAAAACAGTTTTATTTAAATGCTATTTATACTGTAGGCGAGATTCCTACTTACTTGTTTCAATGAAGTAGGCTTCCCTATAGATTCTGAATTCCTTCTTTTCTAATGGAAATAAATCTGTACAAAACACCCATTTGGAGTGTGTAAGAATACTTCATTTTATGCTATTTAGATTTTAGCATAACCATAAGAACTTGATCAGTCTATTAGATCATAAATTCTTTTATCAATTGATCATGGATTTTACCATTTCTATTACAAGGATTATTTTTACTTAATCCTCATAATATTTAAACTTTCCTTAATTGCCATTTGTTCGTATCCAAGTTGATAATTAATTAATTATCGATCATCGTTAAATCCGTGAGACTTTAATCCATTAAATTAGATATTTCCTAAATTCATGATTCTTACATTAAGTCCTAGTTGGCTTATTTTAAATTTATTTAATGGGTTTGTAATTGATTTTAAGCCCATAAGCCCAAAAATGACATCATAACGTCATATACATTCTATCGATAGACTGTGTTCCGTGTGGCATTTTAGACTGAAACGGGTGTTGGACCTGTGCCTAACATCGTGGCATTAAAGCTCTATCGTATCGGGGTTTTATGCTTGCTGAAAAATGTTCAAATGGAAACTATTAAAGTTTATCTTTGAAATTCTTACAGGTTTAGCTTGAAACTTTAAATAAAAATCGCTTTATAAAATAATGCCCGAAATTGTTAACCCACTAAATCTTGGACCTAAATAACCTCTCTAAAACACTTAATTTCTTGGTTTAGTGAAAATCAAATTTTAAAGTCACATGATCTTTGTTTGTAAAAATTGGTACTGGTAGAATAGTTTTGGAAAATTTATGTGAAATCGTATATTAAACACAATTTTTCTTTAAAGTTTTTCCTCCATAAAGGTCTCTCATTTTTAAATGTGTATTTTAATAATTTTTTGGTTTGTTCTAAAGTCCCGGTGACCATTTTTTTGACAAAATTGTTTTCCTGTTAAAACTTTGAAATTTTTACCGATTAAAAAGTTTTGAGTGTTTTATATATCCAATTTAAAGTCCAACTTAGAAATACATTTTCATAAAACTTTCTCCATGAAAGTTCTTCATTTTACTGTAAACTAAAACTTTTTTAACAAACGGTTTTAAACAATTTTAGAGGCTGTTTTTTAGACAATTTTTGGGACTGTTTTAGGCACTCTCTAAAAACTATTCCGTAGGCTTATTTAGAGTCAAAACTGTGTTTTTTTGCAGTTACAGGTTTTTGTTCAAAACGTCAAAAACTAAAAGTCCTATGTTCGGTAAAGTTTAAAAATCGATTCTAAAGCCTCCGTTTACGCGTTCAAAGTTTGTGAAAAAATTTTCCACAACCAAAATTTGTAAAAACATAATCCTAACATGCTTTAACTAACTTTTACATCACATACAAGCACCAACTAAACAAATCAACACATAATACTTATTACAAACCATCTCAATCAAATTTCTTGGGATTAAATTAAACATGCTATTCCCATGATCTTACTGCCATGATTACAAATATTCAACTTTAAACATTCATGACTTGCACATAAAGATGCAACTTTTTTTTTATAAAGTTTGAATTGTTGAGTTTACCGAGAGTGTAGAAGAAGGTTAACTCCTTGGATCCTTGAACACCATGACAAATCTTGAGCTTTCACTAAGAAAAGATCAAGTTTAGAGTTTAATCAAAACTCTAATACAACTAACCATAAACTAGTCGAAAACCAAATTTTCTTTCTTACCGACAAATCTCCAATCACTCTTATTCTCTTAAGCTTGCTCTTGGTTGTGATCTTGAGAGTTTGATTTGAACAAATTTTAGAGAGTGGTGGAAAGTCACACGGCGGTAGTGGAAAGAAAAGTGAGAAGCAACTCTTTTGAAAGTTTATGAGGAAAGGAAGAAAAGGAAAAATCTCATTCTCACCCATGGGCTTTTATAGAAACTTGTTTAAGGGACTTAAAAGCAATATTTTGTGGTCTAAATTGAAGTGAGAATTCGGCTAGTACTAGTGGCTGATTTACACAATTTTTTTTTTGTACAACTTTTCTTGATTTCCGTCCTTGGGAGGTCAAGAATAGTGAGGTGGGCAATAGTAGTTGTACTAGTAGTCTTTTCCTATGTTCATGCTATGATGTCCTCTTATTTGTTATAGGATTTGAACATAAAGATTGCCTCTAAACCAAGAAAACCACCGGCAGTCATGCTACCAGCCCTGATGTCCTCTTCTTCTTTTTTCTTGCACTTGGTTAGTTGGTGGAGGAATGGAAGTAAGTAGCGGAAATTTTTGTTTTTTCTTCTTCTCTTGGAGTGCAAGGGTGAGGATGGTAAGAAAGAAGAGAAAAGTGAAAAAAAAAATTATGTATAATCGCTTGGGCTCTTTATTTATAGACTTAGCTTAATCTAGTCTTTCTCTCTTAATCATGATTAATTAACCCATAAGTGGCTTTGATAAATAAAAAAATAATGGCTAATCTCCCCCTTATTGTGGCGTCTTTGTTATGTGTGAGTGGAGTGTTAGATTGCACTTTATTAATTGTAAAGGACAACCATCACTTGAGTGAAGCTTGATTTAAAGGTACTTTGTGCGTTTCTTGCAAGTAACCCTTAAGCAAATAAATTTTATACTTTCAGCAATAATTAACTTAGCTGATAGAGATTTTATTACCTGCTAATCCTCTCCTATTTTTTTGAAATATTGTGACATGCTAATCACAGTATGCACCAATATCGATCAAAGTTTAATTGCGTATTGTTTTTAACTGCATTAAGCCTAAAAATTTATTTTAGACTTAATAAAAATGTTAACTTAATTTTCTCAGTATCTGGGCTCAAGAATGACATAGTTTTTAACAGTGTCACTATCTAAGTTTGTATAGTATTTTCTGTCAATACAGTTATTCGTGTAGCTCCATTTTTTAACTAAATTGGCAATTGAGGATCTAATTTGTGTTAGAGTATTTCTTGATACATTGCTAACTTAATATTGTACACGAAAATTCTCATAATTAAATCTCTCAAGTTCTTTACAGATAAATTTCTTCCGCCTTAGTTGCAGTGAAATTTATCAATCTTTTTATTAAATTTCAATAGTTAATTAATTTAACTCTAGAATCTATTACAGAACTTTTTGAACATTCGTATGTTAGTTCCGTAAATTCTTCAATCATGCATTTTATAAATAATGTTTCCAGGAAAATCCTTGATTTAAATAGGTAAATTACACTATTTAATTCTAGGATTTTCTTGGTCATTACACAAATATTATCTTGTGTATTTTTATGTAATGCTTTGATTGTTGGACTCATTGTTAAATAAATACTATACTTGTTATTGCTCTATTATTTGATCATTTTACATTTTTACCCTTTATAAATAAAATGTTCCCAACGAATCAGAATACATAGAACAGAGGGAGATTCAATTAGAAATGTTGCAGAATCATAGCCAATTTTTAAATTTAAAAAAAAATAAAGAGCAATAAACTCAATGTCCACATTTTCCATAATTCTAACTAGTTTTTGCCCATTTTAGACTATCTCTACATCCCATAGCACAGTGGATCTTTAAGGAATGCTGTCCAATAACTAGAATTATACTTTTTTATTATTTTTATTTAGTCGAGAACTATTCAACCTCTTGCATCATACAAGAATAATTAAATGCTTCATTCGCAAGGAAAAAAAATACCGAATCCAACAAAGCATCAAACCTAAACCTATTAAATTATTAATATCTAGAATTTTAGTACTAAAGCCTTAAATAGAATCCACATTTCTTCTGTCTAATGGAAACAGAATCCGAATATCCATAAGCGAAAAAGCTCCAACATGCTATCTTCGTAAAACTAAAAAACTTTATTTTATCGGCCAAAAAAGGGAGAAAAAAGTGCTCTACATTCATCTCACCGGCCAAAAAAAAAAAAAAACCAAAATTGACACTTTTTTTTTACAATAAATGCCGTTTCAACACAAAAAAAAAAAAAAAACAACAAAACAAACCATTTCTCTCTTATCCTCTCCTCTGCTAGATTGCCGAAGTCATCTGCGAGTGAAGATCATAGGAGCTGCACCAGGAAAAGCTGTCAGAGTCAAGTGAGGAGGAGCGACAGAGTCGCAAGGCCAAAATCGAGCGAAGCTACCGGAGTTGCAAGGGAGAAGCTATGCTGGAAGAAGTTGGTAGAGTCACGGATGGGGACGCCATCATTGTAGAAGGAAGCGCTGGCCGGAGTTGCACAGGGATAGCAACGTTGCCGGAGTTGTTGCCGAGGTTTGAGAAAAAAAGGAGGAGAGAGGAGGGAGAAGAGAGAGAAGGTGGATCTAGGCCTTTTTTTGGTGGAGACGAATAAAATATGGATAAAATTAAAAATTTAAGTGTTTAAAAATAAAAAAAATTATAAAATGTTATATACTTTAATATTTTTAAAGTTGTTATTTACTTACATTGAAATTAAAAGTGTGTTCTTTAGTACAATTTTTCTTCTTTTTTAAAGGAGAAATTATTATTAAATCTTCATATTTGGGTTTCCATAAACAATAAAATATAGGGGCAAGTTTTACAAATGTTTTGGTAAAAATAGGATACAAAAAAAAATTT
Organism: Artocarpus heterophyllus; assembly: GCA_025403435.1. Lineage (NCBI taxonomy): Eukaryota > Viridiplantae > Streptophyta > Magnoliopsida > Rosales > Moraceae > Artocarpus > Artocarpus heterophyllus. The sequence continues at coordinate 13,664,222 of CM046330.1, forward strand.
CAAATTAGTCCCAAAAAAAGGGGAGGGACAAAAGACTACATTTAATGTAATTACTTCTTTTTTTTTTGTAACCCTTATTCTAAGGGTGCACAAAAACCGCCCACAACTGTCGGCCGCCCACACCCGCACTCGGCCCACCCGAAAAAAAGGACTCTGCAGGTTCAACCCGCCCATTGGCGGGTTCAACCCGTCCACCTATATATGTTGGCAGGCGGGTACGGTTTAAAATTTTAGGGGGCGGGTTCAACCCGAACCCGCCCGCCTAATTCTTAAAAAAAAAAAAAAACCTAATCTAAACCTTCCCCTCCCCACTCCTCACTCTTTAAAAAGAAAAAGAACACTTGACTTTGTTCATCATTTCATCTGTAGTATCATGTTATTTTCGAACCCAATGAATAGGTTTTATGGAAGAACAAGAATTCTTGACTTTGTTCATCACTTCATCTGTAGTTAATGTTTCTTGTTGCAATAAATGATTATGTTTCTTAATTTGTTGTGAATATGGTCATTGTCTTTAGGCTTCAAACTTTTGTTGTTGTTTGGAATGCTTCATACATTATCATCTTATATTTTTTACAAATTTTCTTCACTTTTTTTTAATAAAAAAGAGCTCAAAAAATTTTATTGTACATGAGTGTAGACCCAACCCGCCCGACCCGCCCGCCCCCAGTCCGAAACCACCCGCCATTCTACGGGCGGTTTGTGGGGTGGTTAATCGCCAACCCGCCATTTAAAAAAACCGACCCGCACCCGCCCAAAAACCATCAAACCGCTCGTTGTTCACCCCTATCTTATTCTACTTTTCATACACCCCTATAATGGGATTTATTTATTAATATATTACCTATTAATAAAATTACTCTTAAGGTAAAAAAAAAAAGTGTTTTAAATAAATACTCATTACACGCCCTATCTTAAAAAATATATATAATACCTTCTAAAAAATTAGTGTATTATTTTTTTCAAAAAAAAATAGAAATAGATTCTAAATGAAAGAGTCTCCCAAAAAAATAGATGTGATTTATTTCTTTTTCAAAATTCTTATTTTTATTGTTGTTTTATACATACTAATTATAATTATATATATGATTACAAATTGTTCAATACATAAATAACTACAAATCATTTCCTTTTTTGTTTTTAAATAAAGGAAATACAATTTGTTCGATTCATATATAAACCCTTATGATTCACTACATATTTTTGTTTTCTAGAACCCACAGTTTGGTTTAATAAATAGGAAAAAAATATATATTAAGGAAAAATTAGCATATAAACTAAAAAAGAAAAATGTTTCAAAAAAGTTGTAAGTTTATTTGGTAGGTGCGCGAAAAAATAAAAACTGATTAATACTATTTAAATGTATGGACTTTTTTGGTATTTTAGGAGGGGTGAAAGAAGTAGAATGAAAGGTGATTGAAGAAAAGAAGTGTAAAAAATAGAATAAGTAGTGCCAATAGAAGCTTTTTTTTTTTTTTTGGAAAACGTAATTACTTCTTTTTATATGCTAATTCATTACTAACATACCATACATTTCATATTATTTTAAATGTTATTTTTTTGGAGTACCATGTACATGTTGTTTTCTTCAAAAATAATAATCGAAATTTAGTACATTATTTCAATTGTATAATCGATAACTTTGTAATTGATTTTTTTTTTCAGAAACTTTATAGGTTATGAGCCATTAGGTTGGTGCTATATATATCATTTTTTTTTTTTTACTATTACAATATATCTTCTCTGTTTTTAAGAGGTATAACATGGTTTTTCCTGAGAAAAAAATGTCAATAGTACGCGTTCAATATCAACATTTTCAGAAAAATACCTAAAGTACGCTATGCATTTTGCCTAAAGATGGTTCTATCTACACCTTCCACTTGATTATTTACTTCTCCTTCTTAAAATAAATTTTCATGTTATAAGAAAACTTTGAATAAAATGACAAAAAAGACAATTATGATTGACCTAATTGCATAATTAAATCCTTTATTAAGAAATAGAAGCTAATGATACAACTTTTTTCTTTTCATACACACCTATATATCATCTTCTTAAATAAACAGCCTCTTAATGCATAAATATTTTTATGACAAAACCCTAATTATCATCATTCAATGACTATTCTAAAAAAATCACGTAAAGTATGTTAAATTTTCTTTATTATCCACCACAAATATTCTTTTACCTTTTTATTTTTCTTTTCCTTAGTTGGGTTTTTTTTTTTCCAATACTCAATGCAATAATAAGTGCTTTCTTAGGTAAGTTAGGAGATATAATAATAAATAAATATTTTTAAAAAAATGTAATTAGTAGATATATAAGTTTAATTTGCTACTGTGTAAATTTCTAACATGCTACAGTGAAAATTAAAAGTTTGCTATAGTGTAAAATTCTCATATGCTGCAGTATTTAAGGTCCAACATGTTTCCCCAACAAACTTTAATTTTTTAAATCGGCAAGATTATGCATCTCAGCTTTTATCAAATACAATTTAATATACATTCCAAAAAATACAATTCAATATATTACTAAACTAAAATATTAGATAACATCAATGTTAAAAAAATTAAAAACTCTTAAAAAGATGATGGAAGGATTTGCTTGATTGAAATTATTTATTTGAGAAAATTAGGCAAAATGGCCTATTTTTTTATCATCTGTTTTTAATAAATGATTGAACTTTTTAAAAATTAATGAAAAAGTCAAACTTTTTAAAAATTAGTTAAACGACCTTTCTTTTACAATAGTACATCATTATTAAAACACAGTATATCATTCGTGTAAATCATTAATTAATATTAATGTATCACTTATTAACTATAGTTTATCATCAATAAATTTGTTTAACATTAATCTACTAATGATTTATTGTTGGGAAATCGATAAATTATTAAGTGAATAAAATACCAAGTTAGTCAATGATCAACTATAAAGCAATACATCAGTAATTTACTGGGTAGCATCGGTATATTATTGATGTACTTCAATATATCACTAATATGAAAAATAGTAATTTTTCTAATTTTTAAAAATTTTTATATTTAACTTAAAAAGTGTAAAAGTGGTCATTTACCTTTATCTCCCTTTAAGTTTTTAGTTAATTCATATTTAAAATAACATTTTATATAGATTAGCAAGCGTAATCTTTTTATTTCGAAAATTTAATTACTTTATGGTGTAATATGCGTATAATTTTATAAACACATAGGGTGTTTTAGATATATAGACAATAAAAAAAGGAAAAAGTGAATTAGGCAAAAACATGGGTATTTTGGTTATTTTCTCCAAATTTCCCTCGCTCTTGCAATTTCAAAATCTCCATCTCCCTCTCTCCGGTGAAGAACGACCAGATCGAGAAAAATGGCGTCAGAAACCCAGAAACACCAAGAACCAAATCGGAAGCGAAACTGGTCGTTGAAAGACTTCGAGATCGGAAAACCCCTCGGCAGAGGCAAATTCGGCAGAGTCTATCTCGCCCGAGAAGCGAAGGTGACCATCCCTTTTTCCCTTTTCTCGTTTTCCTCAATTCCGTAATCAAAAACCGATTGATTGATCGGAAAAAAGAAAAAAAATTCATGGTTTCAGAGCAAATACATAGTGGCGTTGAAGATAATATTCAAGGAGCAGATCGAGAAGCACGGGATGCACCACCAGCTGCGGAGAGAGATGGAGATTCAGACCAGTCTTCGACACCAGAATGTTCTACGCCTCTACGGCTGGTTTCACGACGAAGAACGGATCTTCTTGATCCTCGAGTACGCCCATGGCGGCGAGCTCTATGGCGAGCTCAGAAAGTCCGGACATTTCTCCGAAAAGCAAGCGGCCACAGTAAATCCTTTCTCTCTCTCTCTCTCTCTCTCTCTTTTTTTAATTTTTCACATTCTAGGGTTTCATAAATGAATGATTTTGCTTATTTAATTTCGTTATTAAAGTTCATATTTCTTTGATTATTAGTACATTCTAAGCCTTGCACAAGCGTTGGCGTATTGTCACGAGAAGAATGTTATTCATAGGGATATAAAGCCAGAGAATTTGTTGATCGATCATCGGGTACGCATTCGCTTGTTGGATAATAACAAAATCTTATACTTATCTTTTAAGTTTCGCAAATTGTGTTGACAACTTGACAAGGTCTTTAACATGATTTGTAAAGCGTAGGAGATAATTTTCATATGATTTATATGATATTGATACGATTTATAAAGCATAGGGATAAGTGCAGTATTTCTGGAAGTACAAGGGGACGCCACATTTTTATTTTTTATTTTTTAAACCCTTTACTCATACATTTAAAGTTTCGACTTTTGAATTGAAACCTTGATTTGTTAGCGCTTTTGTTTGTAATCTGGAAATTTAGCTTTTGAATGAATTGTGTTTGGTATCTTGGTGTTCATATCTGAACTGCAGGGTCGACTGAAAATAGCAGACTTTGGATGGTCTGTGCAGTCGACAACCAAAAGGCACACAATGTGTGGGACTTTGGATTACTTGGCCCCAGAAATGGTGGAGAACAAAGCTCACGACTATGCTGTTGATAACTGGACTTTGGGTATTCTTTGTTACGAGTTCCTCTACGGTGCCCCTCCGTTTGAGGCTGAAACTCAAAGCGATACATTCAAGAGGTATAACACTAATGAAATGGCTAATGTTAGCATATGTTGCTTTGTGGACTAGTGAGAAATGGTTATGGACAACTAACTTCTGGTGGTGTTGGAACTACAGAATAGTGAAAGTTGATCTGTGCTACCCTCATACCCCTAGCGTTTCCGCTGAAGCTAAAGATCTTATTAGCAGGGTAATCTTCTATCACTAGTGTTCTTAACGGAGTATAATTAGCCACGTGATGTTTTATTCGGAATAATTTTGATGCAGCTTCTAGTGAAGGACTCCTCTAAGCGGCTCTCTCTTCGAAACATTTTGGAGCATCCCTGGATAATCAAGAATGCGGATCCCTCTGGTATCTGCGAGGACTAGCATATGTATTTCTATCATGCTGTTACCATCGTGGCTGTGAGAAACTTAGCAGAGTTTGGTTCTGTTTCTCCTGGTGTAATATATAGGCCTAGAGGCACTTGAACTTTCTAGCTTGAAATGCAAGCTTCAATTGTATGCATCATATCAGGCATGGAGGAACCTGACTTTTTATGTTGATAAATATAGTGTCATGAGTTTCATCACTTTGACCATGGTACTGGATTAGCTATATTTTATTTAGTGAGTTGCTGTGTATTCAAGATCGGATTGCTGCGTGTAACCCTCTAAAAGAAATTATTCGACGGGTTTCAGTGCTAGTTGAATCATTCCGTTTTGTGGTTTGTCATAATACTAATAGGTCATTTAGCAAGTTGGTAAGAATTAAAATTTTAAGTTTAAAAACAGTAGCAAGCATGCGAGAATTTTTTATTGTATCAATTTTTTTTGTTTTTTTACTATGGCTGTTAAGAGCTTTACATAGTAGTTAGTTAAACCAATTAGTATTAATTAACATTTCAAACACATGTTAAACCATTGACATTTTGTTATTAGAGAGGAAAGCGACCTAATAAAGCTGAAAATCGCGCTATAATGTCCTTGAGTAACTCTAACATATATATGGGAAGGATAGCAAAGAGAGAAATTTTTACTAGAAAATGCTTATTAGGTCACTGCATTGATTGAACATAGAAAGCCACAATTATATGGTCCAGGCAAAAAAAAAATCTCAATGAATTCATGGAAGCTTTTGAAAGGCACAAATTTTGACATGAAAACTGCAAATGCTAGCTTTCCTACATTGTTTGAATGTAGAAAGCCACAACAATTAAGAAACAAAAATCACCAGTAAGAAGCCACCTTTCACAAGATTAATGGTCCTTGTTAGGGAAATAAATGACTTTTTTTATTTCCTTACAAAGTTTGTTTTATAATTAAGATATGCAACTATGCGGTCCCTCTTCCATTATAAGCTCTTGCTCCTTACATGATGATAGAGGGGGCCTAAGCTAACAAGTAAACTAGACCAGACTTGCATACCATAAGTTTTACAAAGATAAAGACGAGTAGATTATATAGTAGGCTTTTAATGTCAGATGTGTACAAAATTTAGGATCAGTTGGCCTCTGCATATGGTAGCAAAACTCAAAACTTTTTCTCCTCCATTTTTTATACTATCTACTTCGCTAATATGAAACTCCATATGAAGAGGCTAGATTTCCGCTGGAGAAAAACACAGGTACCCGCTTTTACATTGTATCTAACAGCAATTCCACCACAAACAAGTAGAATAGCGCCAAGTTTGATAAAACATTATTCTTGGTGTCATCTCAGGAGGGCACCTTACTAATGGCATAAGCGCTGATGCCGGTATCAGTGATAGTTGTGTCACTGCTATTGCCGGAATCACTTTTCTCGTCATTGCTGATCGGAGTCAGACTGGTTGGGATGGAAATGGAGAGATTTGTGTTCGGGCTTGCGTGATCTGTCCTGCAGGATGTGGCTGTGGCTAGAGGAAGTGGAGCAGTGTCAGTAGCGGCAGATGAAGCGGTTGGTTCAATGGGTTTTGCAAGCTTCTTGGCACCTCTATGCATATGGCGGGCACAATATTTCTGATAAGGGATAACATCCCTCCGGCACCGCCACTTCTTCCCATCTGTTCTCCTGCACCTCCCCAGTTCAATCTCTGTGCCATTTTTACTGTCGATGCACAAGTCATTGCGGCGCACCACTGAAAGACAATAGCGACAAAACATGAATGCCTAAAGGGTGCACAATATATCACAAAAAAGGCTACAATAATTCTGAAACACTACTACCTTGAAGAACACTTTTCGGAGAGAAGCCCAATCCCGGCAACATATTTCTGCCAACACTAATACTTTTGCTGTCGTTGTTGCTTCCTTTAATTGTGCTAGTGTTTGGCAAATACATCTCCTTCATATCTTTCCCAATATTCTGGCTTGTGAAGACAGGGTTGGGGTTGATTGTGGCTATGGTAGAAGTGATGATTGCACTGCTACTAGTATTGTTTCCGGTGGTATACGGAGAAGTGACATAACTAACTCGTTTCTTACTGAGGTTACTAGTGATAGTGGTACCACCATGGCTGACATTAGCGACATTGGAGGATGGGGTCATAAGTTGAAGCCCCAAAAGGCTTGAGCTTGGATTTTGCGGCAATTCGGCTTTTGTCTTTTCGCGTCTTGGGGTTGTGGGATTTGAAGGAGCAGAAATTTCTGACCCTTCCACCAGCTTTCTTGAACGTTGACGGCCTCTGTGTATATGCTGCTCACAGTATTTCTCACCGGCAACTGCCTTCTTACTACATCTCCACTTCTTCCCATCAGTTCTTCTGCATCTTCCTTGCTCAGGCTCCATCATGTGTCTATAGTTAAACCCCTGAGGAGCAAACCCTCCAACTGAAAGAAATCAAATAAACCTTAAACAATCAAAACACACAGAAGTAATAAGCAGAAACTTAAATATTTTATCCAAGAGCTATTCACTAGCCAATCTATACTTTCAAACCTATAACAAACACAAGTAAAATAATATATATATATATATATATATATATATTATCCCCGACAACAAAATCAGCTGTTTGTTTCTTTCCTTGTTGTAACACAAAGGAAGGAGACAAAAAATGATTAACTAACCAAACCCCATCTGAGAATAAGTTGTTTAAGATCTACCCAGTTCAAATTTGGTCATACAACTACATGCAAAGAAAAACAATTTATATAAAATACAATTTTTGAGCAAAAAAAAATGAAAGGGAATTGTTTAAAAATACCAAAATTAGAAGCCCCAAATGAAGCAGTGACACTCTTCCAGATGGGAAGCACAAGGTGAAAAGGAACAGGAAGGCCAGCAGCTATATGGCTGTGGATTAGAGTTTGCCGCTGAAGCTCCTGCAACTGAGTCAGAGTGAACACGGGTGCCTTGATCAACGGACACGATTCTTCCTTGACCTTACTGATGATCTTTTTCTCTCCATGCATCACCGCCGTCCATCCCTTCTTCGCCAATCCAACACCTTCACAACACACATATATACATGTACATATAGATATAGCGTACAAAAGCATCCATGTTAAGAAACAAACAAACAAAAAAATACAGAAATTTACAAAAAGAGAATTAAATGCAATGTGTGTGTAAATATATATATTAATGATTTACCAGAGAGTAAAGGGACGCTTTGAGACTCCATATTTCAATGCGACATGATTCTATCAGTGAGACTGAGAAGGTTTAAAGAGAAGAAAGAAGAAAGAAACAGGTCTCATTTACAGCGCATTGAAGTGGTGTTTATGCGTGCGACAGAGGGAGACCATGATAAAGCTGAAAAATGAAAAAGAGATCTGAGAACAACTCTGAGATAGAGAGAGAAAGACCAAAGCGAAACTATTCTCTCTCTCTCTCCATGTCCATCTGCTAAGCTTGGAGAAGGGGACAGAGACGTCAAAGAGAGTGTCAGACGTTTCTGACAGTATTTTTTTTTTCCCTCCTCTCTCTTCTCAGACTGTCAGGCTTTTGCAGAAGTGGACAACTGCGAGGAAAAGGCAAGTTTCGAGTTTGGTGCGCGTGGGTGTCACGTGTTAGTTTGTTGCGTCTCTACGTGTCTTTTATGCTCAGAAAATTTCAAGGCCTATTTGAGGTGTCAAAGTTTAGAATGGTTTAATTTAGAACCTGTTTAGTTCAAATATTTAAATTGAGTATCTAAATGAAGATTTAAAATTTTATAAAAGAAAATATTGTAACAAAATAATTCAAGTCGTGATTCGAACTATGAAATAAACAGGCTCTTAGAACCATGTGGTTTTGAAACATAGGTTTTAAATTTTATAATTTAAATGATAGTTTTAAATTAATGTTTGAAATATAAAAATTTAAAATAAAAATAATAATTTAAAATAAGGTGTTTAGTGATTTATAAAAGAAAGAGCTAAATGCTTAATTAGGCCACGATCTTTCATGAAAATGAGATTTTAGTTCTTTTTTTTTTTTGTTACCAAACCGATCTTAACCTTTCATTTGAGTTATCGAGGGACCAATTTAGCATTCAAACTATTAAGTTTGACAGTTAGAAATTGTTGAACATTATTTTTTTATTGAAATTATTAAATTACCCTTCAAATTAATAAAAAATAAAATAAAAACTTATTAAAAAATCTAAAGAAATATAACAACACAAAAAAGAACTACAAACTCAAGTCTTCAAACTAACAAACCCAAATCTTCAACTTCACCCAAAAAATGAAAGGAAAAAACAGGAAAAAAAAAGGCTAAGAAACAGAAAAATCAAAACAAAAACCAAAATCAATCTTACCTCAAATCCAGATTCAACAGCATTAAATCATTGAGCAAGAATTGTCAGATCTCATTTTTTTAACAGAACATTATATTATTTGTATTTCAATTCAATTCAACAATCACTAATTAATGACCTTGCCCTTCCTCCCTGCCCATGTCATCCACTCCTTCACCAACCGTGCAGTCAATTGCTATTCATCCTTTGAGCCCTTGCTTGACTTTCCCTTCGCCTTCAGACTAACCCTAGACACCATTGAAGAAAGCTTTCACTCTTTGAATCTCGTCTCTTCTTTCTTTCTCCACAAATTAAAACCCTAACAAATGAGATTTTCAATTTGATCATATCCCAATTTCACAAAAAATTAAAAATCATTCATTTTTTAATCCTCAATTTCTTCTTCTTCTTCTTCTTCTTCTTCTTCTTCTTCTTCTTCTTCTTCTTCTTCTTCTTCTTCTTTCTTTCTTTCTTTCTTTCTTTCCTTGTATTCTCTGCTAACAAGAAAGAAAATAGATCTTAGATCTGAGACGAAAGGTATCTCATAGGCATGAGGCCAAGTCGGTAGCTACACTACCGTCATGGCATCCCCGATGCAAGCCCACTGTTATACGGCCCACTAATCGACTAGAGCCCAACTCCACCACCCCACTTTCTTCAACCAAATCGCTCCAACCATTGCAAGGGCTTCGTAGCTCTACTTTTTCTCTCTCGTTTTGCGTCTCTCCATCCTCGATGATGGGAGGGCCTTTCGTCCCTTTTTTCTCTAAAGAAGTCCACCTCAATAAAGAGTGTTCTTGATTTTCTTTTGATCTAAAGAGTGTTCTTAATTTGTTTAGTTTTTTCCTTTCTAAAAATATTTTTTTTGTTTTATTGTTTTTGCTTTTTATTTTTTACATTTTAATTTTAATTTTGCTAAAGAAACATAATTTAATTTTTCATTTCTTAAAAAGAATAGAGTAAGTTGCTCGGCAAGTTCCTAGACTATTTAAAAGATGACTCGTTGGTACTTGTTCTTTTTGTTTAGCTCAATTCACATTGAACTTAAAAAAAAGGTGCAAAAGGACTTAGAAACCTGACGGCCGTTACTTTTTTTTTGCTTTTTTCGACCACATGACTTAATATTAAGGGTATTCTAGTAAAATAATAACTTTTTATTATATTTTAAACCAACTAAATTAAATTAGGAATTATAAAACATAAAATGAATAAAAAAAAAACTGCAAAACATGATTAGACTTGCTCCCCCACATTGAATGATTGGGAGATTTGCATGATTTGCGTTGTAGATGTAGATTAGGTGTTTAATTTGTTAGAAAAGGTGAAAATATGTTTGGGAATTTAGATTCGACCTTGATTTAATTGTTGTATTTTCAATTTTTAGTTTTCTGTTTTATTGTTCAAAGAGTTCGTTAATTTTGCTGAGACGCTTAGGGCACTGATCTATTGCAAGAATTTTAATTTTTTCCAATTCAAATGAAATCGAAAATTTTTTGAGTTTTGAAAGCACGATTGAAAATCTAAGGCTAAATTCAAAAGTTTGATGTTTCCTTCAGTTTTGTAAAGGATTGAAATTTTTGAGTTTTAATTTGATTTAGGCTTCAAAGATGTGGTAGAAAGCAAGGTAGTTATAGAGCAAAAGAAGAAGATGAATGGGGTTAACATCGGCAATAATTGCTAGCCTGAGTTAGATGATGATTTTTTTTTCTTTTTATTTGTTACTTGTTATTGTACTATTTTTTAAATAGTAATTGATTTAATTAGGGGTATCTTTTCATAGTAAATGATAGTCACGTGGTAAAAAAAAGCGAAAAAAGTTACGGTCGTTAGGTATCTTAGTCCTTTTGTACCCTTTTTTTTAAGTTTAGGGTCAACTGAGTTAAAAAAAAAGGGACCAACAAATCACCTATAGTTCAAAGACTTGTTAAACAATTTACTCAACAAGAATATTAAGTATTTTACTAAAACTCATTTATTAAAGAGGTCATGTGCACCTTACGTGACCCTCTTTTAACAGAGTTGGTTAAATTGGTCTCTCAATAACTTAAATGAAATGTTAAGGTTGGTTTAGTAAAAAAAAGGTTAGGGACCAAAATTTCACTTTCATTACTAAAGAGGTCATGTGCACCTTACGTGACCCTCTTTTAACAGAAGTTGGTTAAATTGGTCCCTCAATAACTTAAATGAAATGTTAAGGTTGATTTAGTCAAAAAAAGTTGGGGACCAAAATTTCACTTTCATGAAAGGTTGGGACTAATTGAACAATTTGGCCTAAAGAGAAACGAGAATGAGAATAGATTTTACTATAGAAAATATTTCAAAATCGCGTGAACTTAGGGGCTATAGTTTAGATTTTGGATGTTTGGACCAGTTTAAAACCATCTTCATGATTTAAAACTGCCGCGGTTATTATTCCACCAAATATCAGTTCGAAACATCTTCATGGTTTAAAATCGGCTCTATGGTTTATAACCCATCATCAAATAGCACATAAGTGGTTTTAAGTAGTTTGGTGTCCACAATAAAATAAATGGTTCAAAACGATGAGGATGGTTTAAAATAGGCTTAAACTGTTGGCTTTGAAAACATAATCCCTCTTTTAATTCTATAAGGGTTCTTTTGGTCCGTAGGTTCAGAATGGTTTGGTTTAAAACTATATAGTTTGAACTATAGGTTCTAAACTTTATGGTTTAAACAATAGTTTTGAACTGACGTTTGAATTATAAATACTTAAAAAGAGCATAATGGTTTAAAACGAAAACTATGGTTTATAAAGAAATATGAGAATAAAAATAGTTTCATTGTAGAAAATGGTTCAAAACCGCCTAAATTTGAGGGTGCAAAGTTTAGATTTTGGGTGTTTAGGCCGGCTTAAAATTGTCTTTGTTATTATTCCACCAAACGTTGATTTGAAAGATCTTTAGCCTCTATAGTTTGGAACATATAAGAAAACAACACATGAATGTTTTAAACTATTCTCTGCATTAAAAACCCTTGTTTTTTTTTAATAAACAATAGTCTTTCAAACACTAATTTTTTGATATGATGTTTTATTTTTGTTTTAAATCTTTACGTTCTAAATATCAACTTAAAACTACTATTTATACTATATAGGATCAAAACCATTAATTTATATTATGACTCTGTTTGATAACATCGTTTTAATTACATAGTTTTAAGTGCTACAATATAAGACTATCATATGTTATAATATAAAATTTTTATATGTTATAATAAATTTGTTATAATTGAAACGCATTTTATAAGCGCCAAACCAAACCAATTGACGAACTGTTTGGGTGCTTAGATGGGAAGTGTGTTCGCGCGCCTTGCTAAAATGCCCGATGCGTTGGTGTGAATGGATCGCTGCTTTGTCGAGCGGTCAGATAGAGGAAACGACGATGACCACGTCATTGGGTCGCTCCCGTTTGGGCATAGTCCGCAGGAGCGTTTTGTATACAAGTAACGTTTGCAGGCCCAACTGTCGCGGGGCACGTTGGTCACTTATGGGCTGTAATCTCCATACATTAGGCCCAGGGATGTCGCTGGCTATTTAGGTTTAGAAGAGAGGGGTGAAGACAAATAGCCAATTATGTTTATTGACATTGTTTTAAATTCTTCATATATTTTATTCAAACTTTTTACAATCTTTTTTCTTTGCATTACGAATAGCTCTCAGTTTGATTCATGTCCGCTTCGATTATACATAAATAAAATAAAAAGTAAAAACAAAATTATCCAAACCGAGCCTTTAATGTTTTTAGTTATTTTCAAGGTTACATAAGTAATTGTGACGAAACACCCAACATTCCTTTAGGATCATCAAAATTTGGGCTACTAAAATCTCAGCTCATTAAGAAAAATAAAGCAAACTGATTAATTTTATTTTTTGCGAAAGTGTTTGAAAATGTTGGGTGAGATTTGCGAATATCATATGTATAATGTTTTCAATTTAATCAGGAGAGAAAGCAATATAGTTAGGGGAGAGCTCCCTCGGCAGACACCAATTGGCCTGTTACAGTTACATTGTGGACGATCTGCTCGTGGTTATCGTCACTGTTACAAGCCTTCTAATTGAAGGAGATAAGGAGATAGATGAGACAAGAAAGATATCTGTTAGAGTTTCTGATTTGAGGGAGAAACGAACCGTTTTGATTTAAGAATTGTAACATATGAGAATTTTACATTATTTACAGTTATAATTGATGGTTAGAACTGATTTTCTAAATGGCCCATTAGTAAAAAAAAAGAGGACGATGAAAAAAAAAAAGAAAAGAAAAATAAATTAAAAAACCATTAAAAAAAGAAAAGAAAAAAACAAAGAAGAAAGGAAAAGGTTTCATTCCCTCACTTGTCATGTTAAGATTAAAATAATTAACATGGACTTAAAAATTGCGCCTCCATGGCTATAAATAGCTACATTAACTATTGTATGAATACAAACTTTAAGTGTTTTCTCTCTTAATTAAAGACTTCCTCCTTAAGGGGCTTTTTTTATGTGGATTTTTAAATTATTCGTCCGGATTAGACTGGTAAAAATTTTTACTTTTCCAATTTCACTACATCATTCGGTATAAGAGCTAGCAATTGACCTTAGGGATTTCAACACCAAAAAGGCAATGCGACGTCAATGACAAATAGCTTGGAATTTTTCGGCATATCATCAGTTGATTGTTTTGGTACCCTTGTGGGTTTGGAATGTGATTCGACGGAGCCGTTGAGATCTACCACTCTCACAAGCCAAAACGGGATCTTCTCTTCTTTAAAGCTCCCTTCATTCTACATATCATACTAGTGGACTTACTTGCTACAAGTTCTTTCTTGCGTGCTTCAACCAAACTTGAGGTCGAATGTTTTTCATAGACGTGGTGAACTAATGTAAAGAGATTATAGTAATAGTAGTCGTTCTTTTATATTTGCACTATCATTTATATTAGCCTATCTACTTATGTTTATTTATATTATACATGGTATCTTTTAGTAGTGATTTTGTTATCATTTTGTAAGATGTGGCCATATTAGTTATTATATTGGAGCGTTGAAATATTTGGTATTGAATATAAACTTTGAGTGTTCTCTTTCTTAATTGAGGATTTCCCCCTTTGAGGGGCTTTTTTTTAGACAGATTTTTGAATCATTTATCCGGATTAGGCAGGTAAAGTTCTATCATCTTAATTTTTAAGGGTACTTTCATCCGAATTTTTTTAAGGGCACCATCATCCAAATTCTGCTGCATCAATTTGTAAATAAAGTATGATTAAGATAGTAATTTAGTATCATTTACTCCCAATCAAGAGGTGAGCTTTTGGATTGCCAAATTCATTTCTCATTCCTAAATTTATGTGGAGCCTACCAATCTTGCTACTATGGGATTGACTCCCGTCCCCCTTCTCATTCTCTAATCTTGGTAAGTAATCATACAATTAAGCAATATATTAAAAAAATACAATTAAGTAATCAACTAATTTTTGTAATAATATATTCTCTCATAAAATTTAAACTGCTATAATGTTTTCAATTTCAACTCAAGTTTTTTTAATTATTGTTGGATAATGTATTAAAAAGAGCTTTTTGATTTCAAGAGAACTTTTCAACTTTTTTAGTTAAGTAAAACATAATACAAATATATGGTAGAATTTTTATTTTATTATTCATAAATAAAGAGTTTGTTTGGGAAATTTGTTAGAAAAACTATGTTAGAGTTTGTATAATGTAAGGTTCTCACATGCTACAGTGAAAAGTAAAAATTTGTTAAAGCTTTTACATATTACAATTTTCAAGTTTTAACTTCAAGTTCGAACCGATTTCCCAAACAAACTCAAAAGGGTACTAATGTAAAGAAAAAAGCTTCCTATAAGTTCTTTTTCTAAAAGAATCAAGGAGTTAACTTATTTCAAAAGAGCTTTTTGAAGCTAAAATCCATTAAATCGATCGATTCAAACATTTTCCAAAGTAGCTTTATGACTATAGCTTGAATTTAGCAAAATCAGTTAAAATTCAAACAGCGTAAAACAAAATATACTATAATATAAAGCTCTCACATTGTACAATACTTTTAGTTTAAATTATTAATTTTGACTCATCTCCAAAACACTCCATAAAAAAGTCAAAAGCATCTTAATAAAAAAAAAACAAATTAAACAAATGAGTTCGGGCTTTCTATATATAGAACTCTTCAACTAAAAATAGGATAATGCTAAAGGACACGTAGACCAATTCCAACATAAAGTAACAAGGTAAAAACTTTTACATTGATCTAAAAGATAAGACTAACTAACTAAGCACGCATAACTTTAACAAAGCTAAAGCAGAAAGGAATCTGCTTTTATTACATGGCGTTGGCGGGCCGTTGATTAAAAGTCCAGTCTGCTTCAATGTATCTTATCAACAACTAATGTCTAGTCTAATTTGATATAACTTCTCCATAACGTTCTACGAATGGAATAATTTTGTTCCTATTACTGAACGCGAGAGAGGAAATAAGATTAGTTCATATGCAGTAACAATTTCCAAAGGACGGGCTGCATATTCTGTAACAATTTCAATGTAATACACAATTCGACCGGGCTGCATTTTTTCATGAAAACTACGCCTGGTGAATCTGTCAATCACATCATCAAAATTACGTAGAGCATCAGGGGGGAGAGATGAGTTTCACTAAGAGTGCTTCCCCTTCCAATGACTTTTGAGAAAGATATTTCAATACCGAGACTAGGAATGAAGGCCTCGTTTTCGTCTTAAAAATACATTTAAATAAATAGATAATGAGATGGAGGTGAACAAAAAAAAAAGGAGAAGAGAAATTTATGTCATGAGCATTCATGTTTAACCCCATAGGTTAAAACTTGTATCGGTCCCAGTCTAAAAAATACACTACATATTAAACTAGGATCCACTATTTTGTTAACAGTGAGGTTTTATCTCTATAAGAATGAAAAAAGATTTCTCTGATGCTATATGCCACCCATTCTACAAGTAGATTGGTTTATGCCACACGTTCAAAAATTATTTGAAAATATGCCATAGTAACATAAGTAATATACGAGACTCACCAATCTTCTTCATTTCAAGGTCTAAAATTTTGCATATATAGCCGAGAAAAATGCAACGTTTCGACTTTGATTCGAATTTATCGAGTGGCTTTGGCTTGTTGTAGGCATAACATAAGCAACCAAGGACGCGAAGATGATCATAAGATGGCTTCCGTCCGAAGAGTATTTCATAAGGTGATTTCCCTCCTAAGGCTGCCGACGGCATGATATTGATGAGATATGCGGTGGTCATTACACATTCCCCCCAATATTGTAGAGGAATGTTGGATTGAAACCTTAATGCCCTTGCTACTTTGAGCAAATGTCTATGCTTCCTTTTAACTACACCGTTTTGTTGTGGTGTGTGAGAACATGTAGTTTGGTGAAGTATGCCATGTTCCAACATATATCTCTTGAAATCGCCTAAAACTAGTTTCAGTGCATTGTCTGGGCGAATGGTCTTGATTTGTTTCCCGAGTTAAGTGTGCACCACTTTTGCAAAGTGCTCAAACATTTTTGGTGCTTCATTTTTGCTTTTCATCAAATAAAGCCAAGTTGCTCTTGAATAATCGTCAACGAGAGTAAGAAAATAGGAATGCCCAGTGTGTGTCTTAATATTGTAAGGTCCCCATGTATCAACATGTGCTCAAAAATAATTTTTGATTTACTGTTACTGATTGAAAAAGAACCTTGAACATGTTTTGCTCTATGACATACATCACATGGATTCATATCCTTATTGAGTATGAAATTAAAAACATTTTTCAAACTAGAAAACGACGTATGTCCCAAGCTCTGATGTAGAATATCGATCTTTTGGCTCACCGCATTAGCTCGTGCTTCATGATCGAAATCAAAATAGTAGAGCCCCCTTTTAGTCTACCCATCTCGGTCACCTTCTTAGAGGTAAGGTCCCGCACAACACAATTAGTTAAAGTGAAGGCAACAGAGCAATTATAATCTCATGTCAATTTAGTAATAGAGATTAAATTGCAATGGAATTTAGAAGTTCACGGCAAGTTTTTCCAATATGGCTTGGAAAAACTGCAGAGTTGTTCCCATAAATTCTTCATCTTTGCATGGTACGCTGAAATTGTCATGTCTCCTTGACGAGTATTGCTAATCTCTTCCTTAATCTTTTGAATTATCGGTCCACTCCCTTGTGAGAAACATTCCTCCAATTCTCTCCACATGCCTTATGCAGTGTCATGATAGATGACGCTATCATGCAATTCCTCATTTAAAGAGTCTAAAATCCAAGACATTACCATTGAGTTACATGTGATCCAGTTCTCTTCATTAGGATCTCCTTCTAGCGGTTTTGTAAGTCTTCTATCCATAAACACCATTTTATGCTTCGACACCAGGGCATTGGTCGCCGCTCTCCTCCATGTCGAGTAATTCTTCCCATTTAGTGGATGTGTCACTAACTGATCTCTAGGTCTATCTACATTCATAAGATGGTAATGAAGTGCATTTGCCATAGTGGTCGTCTTCTTGGTGGTCGTGGCGCTTTCTGTGCTTCGTTGTTCATTTTTCCCGCTCTGGTACCATGAAAATTTTCTGTGAACTGGAAAATGATAATTGATAATAACTTGTATTTCTCATGATCATTACAAAATCATATATATAGGATGCCATCTAAGTTTGAGATCAATACAAATAAAGAAAGATAATAACTATTATACATAGAAGGAAAATACAATGTTTCACAATCTGGCTATGAAACTAAAGTCAACTATCAGCCAAATATAGTAACTCCATTCATGGTAATGCCAACCATACAACCTCCTGTAGTCTGGGATTATAGTTTGCAATCAATCACACGATTGCATGCAATCAGGAATGATCTGCAATAAACTTAGGTGAGGACTTCAAACTTTTTACATTTTTGTGATGTCACATGTCAATTTATCATTAGGCTTCGTTTGCAACTATCTCAAATCTTTATTTTAAGTTGTTAATCTTATTGTCATAAGCAATGCTATAAGGCACTGATGATGCTTAGCACCATCCATTAATAAAAAATGGGTCTCGTAATATGAGACCTATAAATAAAACCCACCTTTTATTAATGATGGTGTTTAATATCAATTATAACTCTAAGCATTTTTTATTTCCATAATTATTTTGCCGAATTTGCATGTGGAAGAACTTTCTAAATGTCACAATTTTTTGACCCTTGTGCTTGTTTACCTATTGACAACCAAACAAGGAGAGGACCATTGTTCACTGGTTAATGGGGCAAGATTCACGTGGCATGTTGTGGAAATCAAGCTAAAAAATTTCAACCATTTATTAATTTGCCGTACATTTGGCGTAAAATTGGCTGCCGACAAAACCTTATTGATCCCAGCCAGGAAAAATTCTATGGCCCCAAAATGCTTTTTTTTTCTAAAATCTACGGAGAAAAACAATTGTGTATCAAGTGATTGCAACATTTGATTTAATAAATCAATTTTTTTTTTCCTTTTGACAACTTGTCACAAGGCAAAGGGCTTTATAATTTTCCTCAGGACGAAGGGAAACTTGTGCACAAAGATTCCCATGCTTTTTCTCCCAACCCCAAAGAAAAAATTTCATAAATAAAAAAAAAAAGTAAAAAACGGAATTAATACCTTAATTTAATGGATGAAAGGCATGCTCTTGCTTCAGAATTGAGGCAGACTGGATTCTCAGAAAAAATCCCTGAGAACTCGTTAGAACTTTTTTCTTTCTTAACCAAAAAAGAAAAAAGAGAGATCTATTTTGGCCATTTCATTATGCTTTCACAAGGCACGAATATTGCGCATCTCAAAGTTGATCACTGTGACTATAACGTCTTTTTTTTTTTTTTTCCTTATACTTTGTGTCCTATTAGCCTCTTGAAGAAATTTTGACATACATCTTCAAGCGAGGCATTTGTAATGATTAACACCAACCATCCCACGATCCAAACGGGTTGGCCTTGTTATCCCAAATTAAATATATCTTCAAGCGAGGGCTGTTAATAAGGGGTGAACATGAGGTGAGTTAGGTAGCTTTTAGGCATTTTTTCAACCCACTCAATTGAAGTTCATATAGGTTAATTTTAAATTTAATCCACCCAATAAATCTAAACTTTAAAAGTAACCCACCCAATTAAAGTTCAGGTGGATTGAGTGGGTTGATCTTATTGAGCGTTATAAAGAAGAAAAAATTCAAACCAACAATTTACCAAAATAAGAAATATATAAAGAAAAAACTAAAGTCATCATATATTAGATATCTAACAAAGCTCAAATACAGAAGTCATCCCTAACAAATAAACAAATATTTTTTTAATCACTGAACATCAACCACAACCATGTTGCATAATTGCCAATCTCCAACTCCAAGTATCTCTATTCGAATATTCTTTATAACTATAATGCAAGATCCATCATATATTATAAAATCTAATAACTTTTCAAAAAATTAATGTAAATTATATGTCTTATAAAGCAAGATATGATCAATATATTACCTCATGCAACTTCTCATATTTCTACAAGGCTTGCATCTTATTCATGTATTCTCTAAGCTCTATAGGCTCCTCCTCCTTAGATCAACTAATTCTTTGAACAAATCAAAGCCTCAACTATCTTTGGTGACAAAAAACTCCTAAATGGATTAAATATCCGACCCCTAGTTGAAAATACAGATTCAGAAGCAACTGTGACACCCGTTATTCTCCTAACGGGTATTGAGGTAATTAAATTAATTTTTAGTGTATAAAAAAAATTGCTTCATTTAAATTTATTTTATAATATTTATTTTTATCTATTTTTAAGTTTTCTAAAATTCTCCTATATTTATTTAGTGTGATTACTAAAAAGCCTTAGAACTTCTAATAAATCTCAAAAATGTCATATTGGCATTATGTGTGTTAAAGTCTTTAGATGAGACATAAGGATATCTTTTCCAACTACTCTTGACCCTCATTTTCTTTATTTCCTCCGTGACATGCTGAAGCATGTCTCCTCTATAATTGTTTCTATCACTTCTTTTCAAAGACTTCATCTTTTCTTCCTTTCTCTTCCACGGTTCCCACACTCTTCTTCTCATTTCTTTGCTGAAGCAAAATACTTAGAGAACTTCTTCAAGGCAGCCATAAAAATCAGCCACCATCACCTCCATTTGAGCAAGAATTTCAGTCATACCGAAGTAAAGGAACCTGTTTTGAAGCCATTTCAAGCTTCCAACTAACCATAATCCGAGGTTAGAATCTTATGAACAAATTTAGTCTTTCATTTATAAATTTTCTTTTATACTAAAGGATTATTCAAATTTGCGTTCTTAAACCTAAGTATATGTTTGTTGCTATTTTGGAGCATATGTATGAAGTCTAAGTGTATATGCCCTAGACAGAAAATTTATATTGTTAAACTTTGTAATACCTCTATGGGCAGTGGTTATTTCTTGAAATTCTAAGATTAAATTAAAATGAATTTTATGAATTGGTTTGCATATTTGAAAAGTAGCATCCTAGGCTTTCTAACGAGCTATCATAAACCTAAATCGGAGTTGTATTTTATTTTCTAAGAATTATTCAATTTTTGTATTGGAAACTAGTAAATCTGCCAGTTTGTTATGGTATACCAACTACTAACCTGAACCAAGAACCCATCTTTGCTCACCACCTAATTCTTTAATGTCTTGCAACCTTTCCAATATTATCCTAAGTGATTGATGAATCTTATTAGGGACTAAAACATATAGATTACTTGTTCACATTTTATATTGTGTTAAGACAAAAATTGTTTACTGTGGTATTCAAAAGAGATTTATATAAAAGCTTTAATGGCATACTAGTAAGATAGGTTTACACATGATTTATTTATGAATGTAGTTGTATGTTGTGCTTTAGTTTTAATTGTCCTTATGCACGCCTTAGGATCAAGGGAGTATGGAGCTAACGTTAACTGATTCCAGGATTAAAAGATTGTTGATAAGCTTGAAAGGTAGGGATTCTATTACTCATCTTTTGTGAGGTTTTTATAGAATTAAAATTGATTGTTTTGCCGCAATATATATATATCTATGTTGAACTGATATTATATGATTATCACATATGAAACTATGACATGGACTCGTCTTGTATTGTACGGCGAGGAACATAATGAATTGACACATGTTATAAATTGAGAAGCATGGTTAGGAAAACTAACTCTATTGATAATGATTCAATATAGAGAAATTGTGAGACATGAAGAGGGCGACGGTTACGTCCTTGGGCATGAATACCCTAAAAGGTAAAATAGGGGGAAGGCGATGACGCTTCCTTGGGTTGAAAGTCCCAGAACACACTGTACAGGAATCGATTTGGTGAGGACTCGGGGCTTGATGTCCCCTCACCGGAACACCCTTGGAATGTTTATAGGGTGATCAAGTGCGCCCATTTGGGTTTCGATGAGTTGAGTGATACTCAATTTAACATGGATACCTAGGAACAATGATGATTGGTAATATTTGTATAAATGTGTAATTATGACACTTGGTAATGATTAACTACGGTATCCATAAGATGTGATCATAATAAACCTCATAATCTGGAATATGATGTGACTTACTGACCATGCAGATTTTAATGTGGTAATGATAAAAACCTAAAGGTGAGTAATGGCTTTCTCTACTGAGCATAGTGTTGCTCATTCCCTTATGTTTATATCTTTTCGGGACTCACTAAGTGTGAGGTGGCTACGAGAAATATAGTTGAGGAAGTGATGTAACTATATTACATTGGGACTGCTTCAATTGTTGAGAATGTTCTTCATGATAATGTAAGCATCAATTGTTACTTTCTGTGACTGTATTACAATGTGTTGAGGGTTAAAATGATGATGACAACAGTTTATATTATTAAATTTAAGGTGCTACATTAAAACTGTGGTTTATTTGTCGTTTATATTTTTATTTTTGAGTTGAGAGTTTTCATTTAAGTCCCGGGCAAATTTTATTTTTAAGGTTTTACTTTTATTATTTATTTTTATTTTATCTCATTAAAAACTGTTAACCCCCATATAGGGGCGTTACAGAATTTTTGGTATCAGAGCCTAGGTTCGGTTAACCTAGGGAGTGTAGCACCACTTTAAAAAAATATATTTTTGAGATGGTTTTGAAGCTGAATTTTTATTGTCATCATCAAAATGAACCTTCACATTGATTTATACAGTCTAGAAGGATGTAACATGGAAAGGCCATAGAATGAAAATACTAATGGTTATATGAGTACAATAATTACATAGAAGGAAAGTATTAATAGTTATGAGGGAATGATAATTATATGGAATGAGTTTATAAGTAGAATGCTTATGAGAGATTCGTATAATATTAGGATCTATAAGCATATCTAATTCGTATAAACGATGAGAAATTCGTGTAGATACGAGGATTTAAGAGCCTTTTGTCTCGTGAAAAACAATAAGAAATATAAGGCTTGACTTATTGATTTTAAAGTTTGACATAGATATGCCAAATTTTTCGTAATTGATTCAAACCTAAGTAATGATTATGTGTAGATTCGATGGAGCACATAAGTGTCAATAACTTTTCTTGAAAGTTCTATTTATTTGAGGAATATGATATAAGTTGGGAATCATGGTATTGAATCTTGAGAGAGATAAATGTTAGACTTTTAGTCTGTTGAGACTGTGTAAAGTCTAGAATGCATGAATCTCAAAATTGGAATATTTTGTTACGTACATTGTATTTAAGTGTATCAGTGAATCTTTTGGTTACTTAAGGTTTTGTTATATGAGGAAATTATATATTGTATAAGTAGAATTGTGGGGATTGTAGATGTTCTT
Source organism: Artocarpus heterophyllus (assembly GCA_025403435.1). Classification (NCBI taxonomy): domain Eukaryota; kingdom Viridiplantae; phylum Streptophyta; class Magnoliopsida; order Rosales; family Moraceae; genus Artocarpus; species Artocarpus heterophyllus. Next base: position 13,687,351 of record CM046330.1, read on the forward strand.
AAGTAGTAACATCAAGTGTCTTTGTTCGTTGATATGGTCTACGTTGAAAGACGTAAATCGTATTGATTTCAAGGTTAGTCACATTCTAAACCCTTGGTAGTAATGATGATGAATCCATTGATAGATGTTGAGTATTAGGAATAACATATGGGTGTATGTATTGTTCAATAAGGTTTTGATTAAAACAAAATTATTTGAGTTGCTGGAGGATTATGTTGTTATGAAATGATTTTAAATATCATTCAGGAAGATCCTTGTTGTCGTTAAATTAGATTTGTTGTTTATAGTTAACTTTATCTATAGTGGACTTTGAATTGGGTTTAAGATTCATACGAATTGGTTTTCAATTTTATGTTTGTTATTTAACTCGTTCCAAATGTGTTAAGGCCCGAAACAACCTGACCATTTTCAACTAAGAACATTTGGGCCTAGTTCAAATCTTAAATCAGTTTGATTCACACTGTCTCTCCCACGTGGTTTCTATACGTGTCATATACAGTGGTTTAATCATTGTTTACATATACGTTTACTGTGCATAGGAGCTTATTTCTCCGAGTTCACTTTTTCTCTCTTAATTTGTTATTTTCTCTCTAAATCGCAAATCCTCTTCTTTTTCATTAAAAAATTCTTCTTTTCCTCTAAAAGAAGAAGGAATTCTAGGATTCTGCAATTTACTATCTTAATTTTTCCTTTCTATTTACTCTTCTTTCATCTCATCATGGACCCAAAGTACCAACACCTGAGAAAGTATTTCCCATCACTCTCCCAAAAGATTCTCAGAAAGAAATACAAGGCTAGAATTACTCGGTTGTGGATTCTTATGCGTTTTGGTATCCCTTGTGATGTGAGAATGTTGATAGAGGGGAAAATCCGTCCGAGTGACTTTAGTCAAGATGTCGGTTTACCAGGAACAGGTACCAGTCGTAGTGCAATGAAAAGAAGAGCTCGTGCCATCGTGGTCACTTGTAACAAATGTGGAAGACAAAATTGTAACGGTAAATGTACTTCACCTGGTTATATGTCTACGAATAGAGAGGATAAAATAAGGTTTTGTAGGGATGGACTTTCAAAGGAGAACTTGGATAGCATCCATCCTCCTCTCCACGGTCACCCTAGTGGATATGTTCAATGAGCTATTTTTAAACTCTGGCCTAAATTTTATACAGAAAGACAACGCCTCAGGAATATGGTATTTCTAGATCCTGTTTGTCAAGCCATAAGAAAACTGGATGGGGAATAAGTCATCGCACTATAAAGGTTATTTAGTCTTTACTTATTTGAAGCAGTTTTAGCTGATGTTCAACAGTTTGTGTTTTTCTTTTACTCAGAATATTTGCTTTTGTGTTTGAAATAATTGTGATTATTAGATTGATACAGTAAGTGTTAATATCTTATTTAATTTATGATTTTCTTAAATATATATATAATAAAATATATTATCTTATCAGACACGTTACATACGGTACAGTAATATGTTTGAATTTTGAAAAGCTTATCCAGATATTTCAAGATTTGTGTCTCAAATTTCAAAAGTTCTACAGTATTTGTCGTTTATATTAAATTTCTAGACTTGGTGTATATTTGTCAAAAAGTCTACAGTTGTGTCAAGAGGGTCTTCTGTCAAATTGTTCTCAATTGTCAAAAGTTATACAATTAGTGTCTAATCTTTTTCAAAAAGTGAATCAGATTTTCTGTAAACTATCAATCACCTTATCTTACTTTCTTATCCGCACAAGATTTTGTTTAAATCTTTGGATTACCTTTTCATTACCTACTCGTCTATCTCTTTAGCCCTTTTTGTATATTTCTCATCTTTAAAATCTCATGTAGAACCCGAAGTCTAAGTGGAGCAGACATTAAGCAACCACTTCTATAAACCAAATATGTCTACCTCCCAGTCCACGAAGAAAATAAAGAATGTCTGTGTCTTTTGTGGTTCCAGCCTTGGAAAAGATAAAGCTTATTTAGAAGCTGCAAATCACTTAGGGCAAGTCCTAGCACGCAAGAAGATTAACATAATCTATGGGGGTGGTAGTATAAAAATGATGGTAAATATGGCACTAGCAGCTAGGTCTAGTGACGCTACTGATGTAAGAATTTGGCCTCATATTCCAGTTGAAGGAAACCTTTGTAAGGAAGCCATAGGTAAGGGAGAAGGAGTCAGGAGTATCCCTAAAAATTTTAAAGACATAATCTATAATTCTGATGCTTTTATAGCATTACCTGGTGGTCTAGGTACTCTTGAGAAAATATTTATAGTTGCTTGTGGGCAATTGTTGGGCTTTTATTCCAAACCTTTGGGACTGCTGAATGTAAAGGGTTTTTATGACGGTCTTTTGAAATTTCTAGATTACGCTGTAGAAGAAAACATCACTACAGAATCGGAGAGACAAATCTTTGTCACTGCTTCAACAGCTGAGGAATTGATAGATAAAATGCAAATCATACATCCAGAATCCGACACTGCAACATCCAAGCTTGAATGGGAAAGGGAAAGCCGGGAGCGGCCAATTGATTTGAATCTCCATCTGTAATCTTTTTGTTTTATCTTTGGCATGTAGGCATGTGTGTCCGTATTTCGTGTGTTACGAATAACCGTTTGCCTTGTATTCTGTGTTTCTTGTGGTACGTTGTTGTTCAATCTTTTAGATTCATTGAGCCTAATGCCGGGATGACTGGATACGGAGTACTTGATGCTCTCGAAACGCATCCTTCTTAAGGTCCGATCTTTTGTTTATCGATGTTTTTGTATCCTCTAAGCATGCATGATATGGATAGCTGGTATACGGAGTGCCTTGTACTCTCGAAACGTATCCGTATCATGTTTGTAATGTGTAATATTCTGTTAATATTATGTGGAAGTACCAGAGTCAGTTATGGGGATATTCCATATGAAATATGAATATATTATTTGGGTTGAATGTTTGTGTCATGAGGATAGCTGTTTAATGAAAAATATGTCGGGTATGTTTGCAACTCTGAGATTCCGTTTAATATCTCTATGAATAAGTTTAATGTATAGTTTTGAATAAAAGTGTTTGTGATATATGTTTTATGATTATGTTTTAGTTTATTAGTTGAGGTATGAAATCAAATATATTTGACTTTTCCTTACTCAAAAAGGAAAAGGAACCTAAAGATGAAGTATATAAAATTTCTCTGGCAATCTCCTTAAATGTGATTGTAAATCACAGTCCATGGACAATGAAGGACTGGAATCATGATATGGTCAATATGTATGCCTGATCAGATTCTTAGACTATTATATGGTGTTATAAGTTGAAACTCGTCAGAAATACTCTCATTGAGGGATTTAGGAGTAAGATTTATTATGCAAGTAAATGAGTGGAGATACGATAACTTAAATTTGGAGGACAAACAACATTAACGGTTTAGACTCGGAATTGGAATCATAATGGAATTAAAATTTTTACTAGTATTGCTAGAATTGAAATTTCGAGGACGAAATTTCTTTAAGGGGGGTAGAGCTGTGACACCCGTTATTCTCCTAACGGGTATTGAGGTAATTAAATTAATTTTTAGTGTATAAAAAAAATTGCTTCATTTAAATTTATTTTATAATATTTATTTTTATCTATTTTTAAGTTTTCTAAAATTCTCCTATATTTATTTAGTATGATTACTAAAAAGCCTTAGAACTTCTAATAAATCTCAAAAATGTCATATTGGCATTATGTGTGTTAAAGTCTTTAGATGAGACATAAGGATATCTTTTCCAACTACTCTTGACCCTCATTTTCTTTATTTCCTCCGTGACATGCTGAAGCATGTCTCCTCTATAATTGTTTCTATCACTTCTTTTCAAAGACTTCATCTTTTCTTCCTTTCTCTTCCACGGTTCCCACACTCTTCTTCTCATTTCTTTGCTGAAGCAAAATACTTAGAGAACTTCTTCAAGGCAGCCATAAAAATCAGCCACCATCACCTCCATTTGAGCAAGAATTTCAGTCATACCGAAGTAAAGGAACCTGTTTTGAAGCCATTTCAAGCTTCCAACTAACCATAATCCGAGGTTAGAATCTTATGAACAAATTTAGTCTTTCATTTATAAATTTTCTTTTATACTAAAGGATTATTCAAATTTGCGTTCTTAAACCTAAGTATATGTTTGTTGCTATTTTGGAGCATATGTATGAAGTCTAAGTGTATATGCCCTAGACAGAAAATTTATATTGTTAAACTTTGTAATACCTCTATGGGCAGTGGTTATTTCTTGAAATTCTAAGATTAAATTAAAATGAATTTTATGAATTGGTTTGCATATTTGAAAAGTAGCATCCTAGGCTTTCTAACGAGCTATCATAAACCTAAATCGGAGTTGTATTTTATTTTCTAAGAATTATTCAATTTTTGTATTGGAAACTAGTAAATCTGCCAGCTTGTTATGGTATACCAACTACTAACCTGAACCAAGAACCCATCTTTGCTCACCACCTAATTCTTTAATGTCTTGCAACCTTTCCAATATTATCCTAAGTGATTGATGAATCTTATTAGGGACTAAAACATATAGATTACTTGTTCACATTTTATATTGTGTTAAGACAAAAATTGTTTACTGTGGTATTCAAAAGAGATTTATATAAAAGCTTTATGTAACACCCCTATGTGGGGGTTAACAGTTTTAAATAAATAAAAATAATTTTAAATTTTATATTATTTAAATCAATTAAACAATGCCCATGGGTCTTTAAACAACAAGAAAAATAAAAATAAACGTTTTAAATACAAACCACAGTTTTTAGTGTAGCACCAAATATATATAATTACAGTCATCATCACCATAGTACAATTCCCAAATAACTTAACACAGCCATAAAAAAAAATAATACAACTCTTACATGTTGTAGATAAGTTGTAATTAAACAGGGTCTTCTAACATGAAAACAGCAAGATTGTTTTCGCTTATTCCTCTTCAAATATGTTGCACTGAGTTCCACCTGAGATATGAAGATATGATAGGGATGAGCATCGACATGCCCAGTAGGAAAATCATGACTCACCTTATGGTTTATCCATTACCACATTAAAAACTGCATGGTTAGTAGGTTACATCATATTCCAGATTATGAGGTTTATTATGATCACATCTTATGGATACCGTAGTTAATCATTACCAAGTGTCATAATTACACATTTATACAAATATTACCAATCATCATTGTTCCTAGGTATCCATGTTAAATTGAGTATCACTCAACTCATCGAAACCCAAATGGGCGCACTTGATCACCCCATAAACATTCCAAGGGTGTTCCGGTGAGGGGACATCAAGCCCCGAGTCCTCACCAAATCAATTCCTGTACAGTGTGTTCTGGGACTTTCAACCCAAGGAAGCGTCATCACCTTCCCCCTATTTTACCTTTTTGGGTATTCATGCCCAAGGACGTAACCGCCGCCCTCTTCATGTCTCACCATTTCTCTATATTAAATCATTATTAATAGAGTCAGTTTTTCTAACCATGCTTCTCAATTTATAACATGTGTCAATTCATTATGTTCCTCGCCGTACAATACAAGACGAGTCCATGTCATAGTTTCATATGTGATACTCATATAATATCAGTTCAACATAGATATATATATATTGCGGCAAAACAATCAATTTTAATTCTATAAAAACCTCACAAAAATGAGTAATAGAATCCCTACCTTTCAAGCTTATCAACAATCTTTTAATCCTGGAATCAATTAACGTTAGCTCCACACATCCTTGACCCTAAGGCATGCATAAGGACAATTAAAACTAAAGCACAACGTATAATCACATTCATAAGTGAGTTATGTGTAAACCCGTCTACTAGTGCCATTAAAGTATTTTTATGCGTTAAACATGGAGAAAATGCATACTAAAAACTAAGTTTAGATTAAAGAAAACCTACCTCAAAACTTCTTTGAAAAGCACCAAAGTTTGGGTTATCAATCAAGCTTGAATTAACTTTAAAACCGCCTCGATCATGGTTGGGAATTATAATTGTCTTGGCCACAAAGAGAGCTTTGTGCTCTATGTCTTTAGTTAGAAATTTGAAGTGAGAAGGGAGAGAATGAGAACTAGAGAAGAAGGTGGTGATAGTTAAATAAAAAGATATCAAAATGCTTAAGAGGAATGAGATGTTTACGGGGAAAAGTTGTAAGAAGAAACAAAAGAGTCTTAAAGGAAAATATCATCTTGTCTCCCATGAAGACTTTTAGCAAATAATGCCAACATAATTGAGGGGATAATTTGAGTGAATTATAGAAGAAGATAAGGAAATAATTAATTAGGTGGTTGAGAAAATATCTCCATGTCTTCTATGAATTGACGGAAAATAATTCAATATCCCCTTCGGATACCTTTAGCAAAATGAGAAGAAGTCTATATAATTGAGCAATAATTTAGGGAGACAAGATTGGTAGAAGTAAGTGTTGGTAAGTTTTGAATGTTTCTTAGGAAGACTTGGTAAGAAAATACTAAAGTGGTATTTTTTTTTAATGATCGTAAACAACTTAGTAATTTTAAATAGTCACATTTTATTCATTAAATTTTACAAAATCATGCCCGTTAAAAATACGGGTGTTACAATGGCATACTAGTAAGATAGGTTTACACATGATTTATTTATGAATGTAGTTGTATGTTGTGCTTTAGTTTTAATTGTCCTTATGCACGCCTTAGGATCAAGGGAGTATGGAGCTAACGTTAATTGATTCCAAGATTAAAAGATTGTTGATAAGCTTGAAAGGTAGGGATTCTATTACTCATCTTTTGTGAGGTTTTTATAGAATTAAAATTGATTGTTTTGCCGCAATATATATATATCTATGTTGAACTGATATTATATGATTATCACATATGAAACTATGACATGGACTCGTCTTGTATTGTACGGCGAGGAACATAATGAATTGACACATGTTATAAATTGAGAAGCATGGTTAGGAAAACTAACTCTATTGATTATGATTCAATATAGATAAATTGTGAGACATGAAGAGGGCGACGGTTACGTCCTTGGGCATGAATACCCTAAAAGGTAAAATAGGGGGAAGGCGATGACGCTTCCTTGGGTTGAAAGTCCCAGAACACACTGTACAGGAATCGATTTGGTGAGGACTCGGGGCTTGATGTCCCCTCACCGGAACACCCTTGGAATGTTTATAGGGTGATCAAGTGCGCCCATTTGGGTTTCGATGAGTTGAGTGATACTCAATTTAACATGGATACCTAGGAACAATGATGATTGGTAATATTTGTATAAATGTGTAATTATGACACTTGGTAATGATTAACTACGGTATCCATAAGATGTGATCATAATAAACCTCATAATCTGGAATATGATGTGACTTACTGACCATGCAGATTTTAATGTGGTAATGATAAAAACCTAAAGGTGAGTAATGGCTTTCTCTACTGAGCATACTGTTGCTCATTCCCTTATGTTTATATCTTTTCAGGACTCACTAAGTGTGAGGTGGCTACGAGAAATATAGTTGAGGAAGTGATGTAACTATATTACATTGGGACTGCTTCAATTGTTGAGAATGTTCTTCATGATAATGTAAGCATCAATTGTTACTTTCTGTGACTGTATTACAATGTGTTGAGGGTTAAAATGATGATGACAACAGTTTATATTATTAAATTTAAGGTGCTACATTAAAACTGTGGTTTATTTGTCGTTTATATTTTTATTTTTGAGTTGAGAGTTTTCATTTAAGTCCCGGGCAAATTTTATTTTTAAGGTTTTACTTTTATTATTTATTTTTATTTTATCTCATTAAAAACTGTTAACCCCCATATAGGGGCGTTACAGCAACTGTAGAGTCTTGTACTGCCAATACATCTTTTGTAATTTGTTAGACAATTTTATATTTGCTCTCACTGAATTGCCACCATCCTAATATGTTAAAGTGGTCTTCAGACAATCTTTCAGGCATACCAATACAAAAATATTAAGTGGCGGTGATAAGGAGAGACAATGCCGACGAGAAGAAGACCAGGTGAAAGAGAGGCATGGATATGGAGGTTAGCAACGATCGAGCGAAATGAGAAAGAGATGGTATTTTTTGGACTTTAAAATGAAGAATTATATAAGTAGTAGGGTTGTAAACGAAACGTAACCGGATGTATATATTGGAGTGGAAAAGATAAAGTAGACTTTTTTTTACTTTCTATTCTTTTAAGGGATTTATAGTGTTGTGTGTACTATAGTATGTAGTGTGTATTATAAAGTAAAAAGTAAAAACTAAAAGTCTATAACCAAAGAGAAGAAGTTTTTATAAACTATGTTACTATACATAAAAGTTTTATTAAAATTATAATATATAATAAATATTTATATATGTTACATTGGGTGGGTTTGGATTATCTCAGATTTTGAAAAACTCAACCCAAACCCACCCAATGAAAAATTGGATTGAGTGGGTTAGTGGAAATTTTTATTCGAATTCGTCGGATTTAAATTATCTTAGATTTCATTGGATAGGTTACATCTGATTCATCGGATGGTCAAATTTTCTGTTCACCCCTATTGTTAATAATAGGTTGTTTGGCAAAGAGAGTTAGAACTATGATTAGAACCAATTTTTGTTAAAAATATTGTAATATGTGATAGTTTTACATTGTAGTAACTTTTTACTTTTTACTATAACATGTGAAAGTTTTTTATTGTTTTAGTTAAAACTCGTGAGTTCTAACTCATTTTGCCAAATACCCTATAACATTCTCTTTCTTGCTTTTTGATATCTTTTATATTTATTATTTAACACATAAAATTTACCGTCATATTTTTTTTTGAAATAATAATTTATCATGTTATTAAATTCCACGTGTCAAACTTTGGGCAAACAGAGGACGTGTAAAAAAGATGTGATGCTAGTATTCCTCCTCTTCGTGCATTCCATTGTAACCAGCACACTTGTCACATTCCAAAAAAGGACAGCCTCATCCAAAATCATGTGTGATCATTCTGACGGGCAATTGAGGCAGTGGATGTGGCCAAGTAATTTCAACTCAAAAAGCAGCGCTATATAGCCCGAGCAGGCTGCAACCATAATAGTAAAGTCCGGACTTGTGAGAGACCCGGGTTGTAACCCACTCGAACCAAAAAAGACTTTTTCCAACTCAAAAGACTTTCCCATGATTCGCCAAACAAGAGAATTACTGCGTGTGCAGAAGCTTGCATATACAGGGAAAATGTAGTATTCGAATGAGAAATTCAACGATAGCAATGATCCTATTATATATATAGCAGACAGGCTGTAAAAACAAATGGCCTGAAAGGACTTTTTTTTTTTTTTTTCACCTTTTAAGTCTAAAACGCTCCTGAGATTGCCAAGAAATAATAATCCTTGCCGCAAATCATGCTATAAATAATAATTTTACCTATCAAAACATTATATATTCAATGTATCCCTAAAGGCAGTAATTTGATTATTATAAGATGTTTTTGTTTTTATTTTTGTTTACTTTATTCTCTTTAATTCACATCAAGTGTTTCATTTGGCTATTTATTTAATGTCTTTGAGTAGGGTCATGTCTTCTCATTGATTCTGTGATCGGCAATTCAAAGTTTGTGTATAATGTCACATTCAACAAGACTTCGATTGCATCCACAAAAGCATAGGGAAACGATTGCAAATGTGGGAGAAAATGATAATTTTTCATCCTCTTTTACGAAACATTACTATACACAACAAATTTCCAATCCCAACAATTAAATATTATAATAATTGTTTTATTCAAGCCAATATCCAAAAGATTATTATGGACAAAAAGAATGCTAGAGAACAAAAATGTAAGCAGGGCCATTTTTTTTTTATATATATTTTGTTTAAGTTTATAAAATAAATATATCATGTATTTTCCATGTTTTAAAAAGGATAAATTACACTCGTTCACTTTAAATTTATTAAAATTTGCATGTTGCAATCTAAGTTGTTAAGTTTGACATTTATGATTCTAAATTTTATAATTTTTGACAATACAATTCGAGCACATTTATCAAATTGTAAAAGGATATAATGAAAAAGATAATAAGATTAGAAAGTAAATTAACAGGAGTCAAGATCAATCATGCCCTTTCCTGCGTTCAGGGTGGAGTTAGAAATTTTTTTTAAAGGGCGTAATAAAACAAAAATTTCAAACCCTAACACTCATTTTCTCTCTTCCTCTCTCTCTCTCCTTCTCTCTAAAGCTCCACGAAAATGCGTCGTCCCTGTTGGCCGTCGCAATCGCGAGGACGGCATGGGCAAGTTCGTCACAACTCACAAGGACAACACCAACGAGTGCTTCATGACAACGAAGATGACGAGCTCGTTGCAAGACACAGAGTTTGCTTCAACGTAGCAGCCTCGAAATCCTCCGACTTGCATACCTCGCCTCTCTACCTTTAGCCAGCCTTGCCCGGCCTTTTCGTTGCTCTTCTCTTGTCACTTCTTTTCGTTAGATGTAGTGCCAAATTCCACGGCGACGATGCCGGACAACTCGCACAAACTCAGGAGTTTTCTTCATGGTGGCTGTGAAGCCCAAGGATCGACAAACCCACACGATGCGACGCCATCTTCAGCTCCAACCTTCTTCCTCGGCAGAGCTTCTCCTTCTTTTAGAGAGCTCTAGGTTAGGGTTAGCAAATTGAGAATTTTGAAATGTGAGGATATTTTGGTCAGCAGATAAATTCAGATTCACAACTTACGAACTAATTGCCAATCATTTAATAAAATTTATGAATATGCCATTTATTTTCAAAATCTTAACTTGGCCTATTCACAATTGTTGTCCCTTCTTTTTTTTTTTTTTTTTTTACCGGTTTGAGCAATTTATATGTTTTAGAAATATTCTTTACGTATATTTTAGTAAATGAAACTTTTTTGTTTTACTGTTTTGAGCAATTTAGGTATTTTTGAAAATTACATAGTCAAATGAGTCTCCTTGTAATTAAGTTGGATCTAAACCACTTATTTTTGGTAAAGTCTTTTTTTTTAGCACCTTAAACTTTTCATCTTTTACATTATGCACCTCAAATTTTTTAATTTTAACAAAATGCATTTAAAATTAGTAGCAATTGAGGTTCAATCGCTAACAACGTTACCAAATTGACGGTTTAAGATATGAAATTTGCACGTGACTTTGTTTGAAAATGATGATTTTTACTTGCAAATCTCATATCACAAACTGTTAATTTGATAACATCTTTTAGTTATTGAACCTCAATTTTTATTGATTTTAAAGTTTAAAATAAAATTTATCAAAATTAGAATTTAATATGCACTATGAAAAAGTAAATAACATCTTTTAGCTATTAGACTTTAATTTCTATTGATTTTAAAATTCAGGGTAGAATTTGTCAAAATTATAATTTAGCACGCACTATGTAGAAGCAAATATAGGACCGCAGGCTTTTGTAGCTGTATATTATTTCATTAATTAATTCTTTTTCGTCTTTCTGGCAGACATTGGTGGAATTCAGAAACATAAGATACAATGCATAATTATTACTAGCAAAGGAAGTATTTCAACCCTTGCTCTTCAAAAAAAAAAAAAAAGAAAAAGAAAAAAATGGCAGTATGGCCCAATATAGCGCGTCATTTTTATTTTATTAAGATTATTATTTTTTTTGTAGGCAACATTATTAGTGCATCATAGTTGTCATAAGAAAATTAAAAAAAAAAAAGAAATAAGAGAAAAATTTTTTTTTTTTGGCCAGAAAGAAGCAAGAAAACTTGTATATAATGGAAAGTCCACCATCCGGTTTTTTAAGATTCCCCCTTCCCCGTTGTTCTCAAAAAAAAAAAAAAAAAAGATTCCCCTTGTGATGTGAATTTAAGGAATGTTTAGGAATCAAGTTTCAATTGTTATAGTATAATAAGATGTTTAAGAGTATTGGTTAGAATTAATGGTTAGGAATCAATTTTGGTTGGAAACATTATAACACATTTTTTTTAATACTGTAGTATGTGAGAGCTTTACACTGTAGCAACCAAAAGTTTTAGTTTTAAGTCACATTGTCAATATTACATAAAACTTTCACATACTATAACGTAAAACAAAAGTTTGCTCAAATGTTAACTCACGTACTATAGTGTCTAAGTTTCAATAGTTTCCAAGCACCCTAGCAACCAAATGTTTTAATTCTAACTCACATTACTAAACATCAAATAAAACTCTCACATGCTATAATGTAACATAAAAATTTGCTACAGTATAAACTCATATACTATAGTGTCTAAATTTTAATAGTTTTCAAACACTCTTATTACGCAAGATATAAACCAAAAAAAGAAACTTAGCTTCAAAACACGCATTCTACTTCTAATAACAGCAGGGAGAAAAAAAAAAAAAACATATTTGACAATGGTTATCCAAAATTCTTTGGCCAAAACAACAGTAAAAAAGTTATTCTTAATTGAATTTGAACAAACATCTCGAGAGCCCATTTCGTTGTCAATTTCTTTTGTTAAAAAACACTGAAAATGTTGATAGATAGTTAGAATCAAGGGAAAATGTCTCTCCCGCAGGGCAAAACATGATTGTTGCATTGGTGACTGGTGTGATTGCGTCCCATGCACGGACCCATCCAAAACTTTAAACGGCTAGTAGCTCTAGAGGACACTACTTGTTTATTTTCCTTTTTTTTACTTCATGTTTTGAACTTCAAAGTTCAAATAAACTAACCACCCTTCCAATGGACAAACTTAACCATGCATTTGAGATTTTCACCTGAGGTTTAGAACCGTTACGCCAAGGAAATTCCCAAAAGCCCACATCCGTAATTTCAACCCCCCAAAAAAGAAAGAAGGCACTAGAAGCACTTGCCACATACAAAGCCCTTTTCATTTCCAGCTGTGAACAAGAACATCCTGCCCCCCTCACATGGCCCCCCCTTCCTCCACCAAATTTCTTTAACCCCAGTTAATGTCCCCTAACCATGGTTAACCTTAAACCCCCAAACCTTAACCCTAGTTAAACCCCACACTCCTTTATCTGACACTCCCCCATCCTTTGCCAAAAACACAAACTAGCTTAGCTTCCCACTTCCACCGTTTTTCTCTCACAATGGGCGCTTTCATCCTTCTATGCCTGGGTATATTGACTCTAAACGCCATCGTTTCGGCCCACAACATCACCGCCATTCTCGATGGCTTTCCCGAGTACTCCGATTACAACAAATACCTTTCCCAAACAAAGCTCGCCGATGAAATCAACAGCCGTACAACTATAACCGTCCTCGTCCTGAATAACGGCGCTTTCTCCGCCCTCACAGCCAAACACCCCCTCTCCGTCATCAAGAACGTCCTCAGCCTCCATGTCGTTTTGGACTACTACGACAACCAGAAGCTCCACGACATCTCCAAGGGCACCACCTTGTCCACCACCCTTTACCAAACTACCGGAAATGCCCCTGGCAACCTCGGATTCGTCAACATCACCGACCTCAAGGGCGGCAAGGTCGGCTTCGGCTCCGCCGCTCCCGGCTCCAAGCTCGACTCCAGCTGCACCAAGTCCGTCAAGCAGATCCCCTACAACATCTCCGTCCTCGAGATCAGCGCGCCGATCATCGCGCCGGGGATTCTGACGGCTCCGGCCCCGTCGGCTTCCGACGTTAACATAACCGCATTGCTTGAGAAAGCCGGATGCAAGACGTTCGCGACGTTGATTTCCTCGAGCGGCGTGATCAAGACTTACGAGTCGGCGACTGAGAAAGGCTTGACTCTCTTTGCGCCGAACGATGAGGCTTTTAAGGCCAAAGGAGTTCCAGATCTGAGCAAGCTCACCAACGCTGAGCTGGTCTCGCTCTTGCTCTATCACTCCGTCGCCGGCTACACTCCCAAGGGGACTTTGAAAACCACCACTGCCCCGCTGACCACTCTTGCCACCAACGGCGCCGGGAAGTACGAAATCGACGTGACGTCTGCCGGCGACGATGTGACTCTCCATACCGGTGTCGACTCATCAAGACTCGCCGACACAGTGCTCGACTCAACTCCGGTCATGATTTTCACCGTCGACAGTGTATTCCTCCCTACCGAGTTGTTCGGCAAATCCCCCTCGCCGGCACCGGCTCCTGAGCCCGTTTCCTCGCAGTCGCCTGCTCCGGTTCTCGCTCCGGCTCCGGCATCTGAGGCTCCTTCTCCTCTCGCCGCTTCCCCTCCAGCGCCGCCAACCGCGAGTCCCGGTGAAGCCCCAGCGGACGCTCCGGCGGCCGAGTCGGCGAACAGTAAGTCGGCGAACAAGGCTGGTCACGTGAGAGCACCTGCGTTGCTGACAGCGCTCATCACCGCCTGCGCCACCGTCGTCTCCGCAATTTTCTTGTCCTGATATCGTAATTTCACGTACTTTGATTTATATATTCTTCATTTTGCTTTCTTTTTTTTTTGGTTGCTGTTTAGCAGGGAGATGTTTATGTTGATTTAATTTAATTTATTTAATTTATGGGTTTGTGAAGCGAGAGGTGAGCCTGCTGCGCATTTTAGCAGCAATGGTGAGGACAGACAGAGAGGGAGTGAGTGGATTAGTTGATGTTCTTTTTTATTGTTTCTTTTTGCTTTGCCTTTGTTTTCTCTTCATAATTAGTGTTTTTTTTTTTTTAATTTTTGTTTATTGTGGTATTATATGTTTATCGCGTGCTTCGCATCACGTTTCGCTTTTGTTTTGATGGACGGTGCGTGTGGAATTCGAGTTAGCACAGAGAGTTGTATCGGTACTGTCAGCCCACGTGGATGGAGTGGGTCGTAGCAGTCGTGTGGGGACCACTTTATTTGTTACATTTTTTGTGTTCTGAATATGATGAACGATTCGATCTTTCTTTTTTATTTTTATTTGCCCTTTTCTTTAAATTTTTTTTTTTGGCGGCGAGTAGATTTGTCGGAAGCATTGATGCGCTATTGATGCCCGTGTTTGTCGAAGCCGTGTTGGTGGTCCAAATCTTGGGTTAGATTATGATAGGCCTTGACTCTGCATCTACTTGTGCAGTCCCCATTGGTCTTTCACTCCTCGCAATCTATGCTGTCGGATTTCCTTATTAAACTTGGTGACGAATTGCAATATATATATATACATATATATATATATATATTTTAATGACAATATACGTAATGGTGATAGAGCAATTTAATAGTGAGAAGATGCAATTGTTAGCCTGTTGTTGTCGAGGGAATATTTCCATTAAAATTGTTGATGTCTGGTGGTGACATTGCATCGCCTATGGCTGAGCACGGTGGCCAGATTGCAGACTTTGCCCTAAGTTTTCCCATATAAAACGAAAGAGGCTTCGGACTAGAGAGATGGGGCTATGGAGCGGGCGTCAAGTATCAAGAATTTGGAATCGAGTATCAAGAATTTTTTAAGTACGTGTTTGTTTATCCTAAAATTAGAATCATTTGAGTATCAAGATCTAAATTTTTAAAATTCTGACATTCTTTAAACTTTTGACTACAGTAGAATTATTAACATTAAAGGATTTATTAGATTTGTTAATAAATTAAAAGTTATTTTCACTACTTTTGTAAACATAATTTTTAATTTTATTTTATACTGAGATTAAAATTTCAATGTACATATAAATGTCAATTTGGATAACAATTTAAATCATGAAATTAAATCTTAATTCAAATTATATAACTTAAATCAAATCATTAATTCAAATTCATTTACCAAACAGACTCTAAATATAACTCAACACTCGAAGAACCTAGAAGTATTGTCATCATGAGAATTGCTAAGTTATGTGCCGTGTGTCTCGTGTGTTTAACAGACTGGAAACTCCATTATAGAAAATATAGAGGCGTTAAGTGGAGAATTTTTCCTCGGAAAGGGGCTTTCTTTGGAAAGGTGGGAAAAGGTTAGTTAGGCAAAAGTGGATCCTGCATGGGCCTCGTAATCTGTGGTCTGTAGACAAGTCGTTTTACTCGACCGGAATCTAAATAGGATATCATAGGGACTGAGACTTGTGTTGGTTGTATGTCGTGTGTTTGTTCAGCTTGTTTAGCCATGCTATTCATTTTTTAACAAGCCGGCGCGGCCTACAATAAAAATTACATCAAACATTAGAGACAAGAAAGGTTGGTACCTGAAGCCCGTTGCAAATAAACTAACAAAGCGCTCATAGCATAGTGTAGACTAAATCACTACCATGCTTACCATATGACATGCTTTTCTCAATCACATGTCTATCTTATTTTGGTGTGAAGCCAACATATATGCAGTCAAAGCCACCAATCGCAGCAATAGACCCTGCGCTAGCCTTGTTAAACGTGTGAGTTCTCAATTCTCACAATCATTTCAAGTTTCAAGGGGTGTTTGTGCTAGTTCTTTAGTTGAGTCCCACGTCGGTTGTGAACTAAGTCTTTTATCGTCTTTAGGCTTATAAATTGACAATTTGATTTGCTTTTACTCATCTCAAAATCGGAAACATTTGTTTTTAAATTTGTTTTGTCTCTCTTAATTGGAGATTAGAACTGCATTTGGAGTATATGAGATCTGGTGAATGCAAGACATCAATAACTCCAGTTCTTGGCAGCTATTAGAGTACCACCAAAAAGAATCACATTTAACTTTTGAATCTCTAGCAAATCATCAACTCCCATAGTCTCGCCCACATCAGAATTAGCTGAACCGAATCCTCAAATATAGTTGCAATAGTTTCATATTTGTTGTAACATCGTTTTGAACTCGTGATAGCCATTTTCTTGTAACACAACATTACTAATATGTTTTGTCTATATTAATATCTGATAGACATATTAATGAAGTGAATGAGAATTATCTAGTTTATGGGACATTTTATGTATCTAAGCTTTTTCTTCAATGAGCTTGATCTTTATTTTTTTTTCCTCTGACGCTCAACCAGTTGTTCCACCGAATCCTACAGAGAACATCATTACAATCAATGTCGCTGCTTAACTCCCTTTGGAGCTTTCGGCCATCAACTATTTCCCTTGGAACACACAATTTAACGCCTTACTTTTTGGACTGGATCTTCTAGGTTAATTGATGCTACATTCCCATGCCCTTCACCAACAATGGTTAAAAGGAGATAGAAAAGTTGGAGATTGTTCTTAAGGTGTTCGAAAACTTTCAACGAATTCAAAGCTGTCTACACTTTGTTAGATTCTTGAAGAATGGGAATAGAGTGGAGGATGGAAAGTTTTAAAATGCTTGATCATCCAAAGTTATAGATTCATAAAAAAAAATTCATGTTGAACTGGTATTTATTTGACGTCATGAGAGCAACAGATTCTTGAAAAAAAATTTAAAAAACTTTAGTTGCGTATATACATTTTTTTTGCAATCAATCGAAACACATACATGCTAAACTTAAGGCAGGATCGAAGTTGGGAATTTCTATTAAAGTCTTCTCTATGTGCCCTAACTATTCACCTATTAAGATTTAAATATTATCACAAAATTATAAAAAAATCTATTAATTTATTATAAAATTCAACAATGTAGTCATTAATATCTCATAAAAACACATTATAATTGTTGATCCTTACCGGAGTTTGGCGTCGAATCAACAGCACATATGGCTGCGCACGGTGCTCAGCTCTTCCTCGTTCACCTCTGCCTGGTCGGGTAATCCTACAACAAGAGGAGGGACGCTTTGGAGACAAGAGGAAGGAGTCAGTCAATAGACAAAGGCTCTTCGATGCTCAAGGCGGGGGTTGCTCGGTAGAGAACAGGAACTTGTTAGGTGGAAAGGAGCATATCTCTCAGGTGTTAGATATGTATGCCCTAAGGAGTAAAAATGTAATACGTTTTTGGAGACATTTTTATCAATAAAGAATTTATTCATTTATATATACCAAATCTTGTCCTCTTTACATTCATATTTGTTGAATGTATGATAAGCAAACAGTAGTCTGAGACTGTCAGTCTAAACCTTAAGAATTGGGCATATAATGGGATGATTATGCGGTAGACACGATTCTTAAGGTGACGGTCTAAAACATATGATCCGCAATCGAGGGAATAAAGTTGGACGCTTTATTCATGTAAAGATTGTTATGTTGTCTATATCCCTTTTGGGAGATGGTTTGTCTTGGCCATCGGAGTTGGACTCTGTGAACAAAAACATTGGCACGTTGTCATAGGTGACGATGTGTTGGATCGGGACATAAAGTGAATTGATTTAGATTAATAATTCTGTCTTGGCAAATCAATTCACTTTAGACAGTCATTTGTATTGTATCTTAATCCTGAGATGAATAGTGGGCCTGTTGTCTCGACTTGTGTCTTTTGATGTACCAATGGATGACTCCCACATCTCTATAGTGGTATGCATGCCGGTACGTTGGAGGCATGACTCTTGATAGCGTAGACTTATTATTCATAGATATGGATTCCATAGCTCCTCTTTAGGAGTAATGATATCCTCTTATATGCGTTGTCATGTAATTGGAAAACTAGAGCGCTCAACCATTTGGATACATAGTTGTAACCAAATGGTATACTATCTTTAGATGTAAGTTTTCTAATGGTGAGACAATGGAACGTAAGATAAAAATAATCGGAAAGGTAAGACAGAACTTGTCCTTAAGCCGGTTATGGATGATCATATGGGGATGCGATACACTATGATATGTCGTGGAGACTTAGCTATACGAGCTTCGTAATTCTATAAAGTTTGAGAGTGCAGCTCCAAGCTTTTAGTGGAGTAGCGTTGGAGTTGATAATTGTGAAATGTATATCTGGGATATTGAGTTTCATAATTATCATGAGCTTCAACTTTATAGGTCCATTTTGGTCCCCTTTGCTAGCTCACAAAGTCCTGTAACGACACGGCGTGCTTTTCTAATAATTGGTGACTTATGTTGGATTTATCAGATTGGTTTAAAATTTGTAAGAATCAAATAATTCATGTCTGTTTATCGGTTGAATTAATTTTGTAAGAAATTAGTTCAAGATAAACTTGTTGAATTATTGCGATCAGATAATTCTTGTCTGTTTATCGGTTGATTTAATTTTTGAACAAATTAGATCAAGATAAACTTGTAGAATTATTGTGAATTGATCTATTTTCTTAGAGATTATCTTGATAAAGTTTGTTTTGATTAGATATCTTCTCTATTGGGTTATTTGAATCAAAACTGAGACTTTATCCTTTAGAATCTCAGGTGGAAAATAAAAGATTCACGGAGATTTTTTCTCGAGAGTTCGGCCTGTCGGATGATGCGTTCGGCCTGCCGAATTGGCCTGTTCGGCCTGCCGATCAGCGGAGATAAGATTACGCATTTTTTACGCGGATCTTATCAGATATTGATCCGAACTTGATTCTGTTTCGAGTTTTTGAGACCTAATCTGATATAGACTGACCCCAGGACCAATAGGTATAAAAAAGGAGTGAGTCTCATGATTTACTTAGATCAATTTGAGAGATTAAGAGTGATACTCTTCTAGTGAGCATCTAAAAACTCCCTGAGAGCTTTTGTTCACAAATCACGAACACTAGCTTTGGGTTCTCTCTATTGGTTAGAAGGAGAGTCACCGGTGGAAGAGCTGTACGTGTGAGCCCACACTCACTCCGGTTGTAGATAGAGAATAGCAAAGAAGACTAGTTGGTTGAGGCTCTTCTGAAACGTTACTTCTCTACACGGATTGCGGAGGTTCTTCGGCACACTGAGGTTAGTAAGATCTGTTTAATTTATACATGTAACATGTCAAACTTGTGTTTTGGAAATTACTCTGATGAAAAATTCTTAAAATTTTGCTGCGCACTTTGTTTCCAACAATTGGTATCAGAGCCGAGGTTTTTACATAAATTTGCAAGTTTGTGATCATGTTATATGCATAAATTTTGTGATCTTAATCTCTCCTATGCTTGAATTGAATTTTATAGAGAGATGACACTCTAGGTTTCTATATAATATATATGTTGTCATGGATTATGTGGTAAATGTTTATTAATTAATTATGGTTGATTAAATCGTTGGTTAATTATTTATTAATTAATTAATACCAGTTATGGTTCCTTAGAGGTTAGAATGTGTATCTAGGTTTTTCATGTAATTAGATGACGGACTATCATCTCTGTCTAGGAATTGTTATTTAATTTTTAATTTGTAAGAACTTGTAATTAAATAATTATCCAGAGAAGATGGATCGAGAAGTCGGATCTAGAAGATTGATGATGGCGCCTCCAGGTATTTCTTGAGTCTCTAATTTTATGTTTTTGAATTGTTAAAAATAAAATTGATGAATTGCATTAAAATTGTATTTTCTGGATTGAGGGTTTTCTGCTCGGTCGGCATGCCGGACCTCACAGTTCGGCAGGCCGAAGGTCACAGATCGGCAGGCCGATAGTGGGGCAGAAAATTTGGTTTCCTGCCGGCAAGCCAAAGTTTCAGTTCGGCAGGCCGAACCTGCATAGATCGGTAGGCCAATGTATCAGATCGGCAGGCCGATGGAGCAAGACCGGCAGGCCGATCACCCAGATCGGCCTGTCGACCGAGAGCTGCCAGGTGTCCAGAAAAGGTGCAATTTTTCTGGTGCAGTTTTAATTTTATTTTTGGGACGATTCTGAGAAACATTAAATTTGGATATGACTGGAAATATGAAGTATTCGATTCATACGGGATTGAAGACTTGAAGATGGATATTACATGAAGAAGGATACGGCTTGAGGATTCAAGGATGAAGAATCAAAGAAGTCTCGATTATTCTCTTGTAATCTTATTTTTCTATTCTCTAAGGTGGAACCATAATATTACGGTTATTATTATTTTGCTTGTAGCTTTGCTTGATTGTTTTGGTTGTCTGCATTATAATATGATTTATCATGTATATTGATAACATGTCATATAGAATAGGGAGTGCCGCTCATATTAAAATTGTTCATGCATAATTTTAAAATAAAACCTTGACTTCAAAAGATTGAGTGGGAGAAGGTTTTCGAAGAGAGGACCTAAGGCCTCCATCGTTGGTCCTGTGACACCCGTTATTCTCCTAACGGGTATTGAGGTAATTAAATTAATTTTTAATGTATAAAAAAAAATTGCTTCATTTAAATTTATTTTATAATATTTATTTTTATCTATTTTTAAGTTTTCTAAAATTCTCCTATATTTATTTAGTATGATTACTAAAAAGCCTTAGAACTTCTAATAAATCTCAAAAATGTCATATTGGCATTATGTGTGTTAAAGTCTTTAGATGAGACATAAGGATATCTTTTCCAACTACTCTTGACCCTCATTTTCTTTATTTCCTCCGTGACATGCTTCAACATGTCTCCTCTATAATTGTTTCCATCACTTCTTTTCAAAGACTTCATCTTTTCTTCCTTTCTCTTCCACGGTTCCCACACTCTTTTTCTTATTTCTTTGCTGAAGCAAAATACTTAGAGAACTTCTTCAAGGCAGCCATAAAAATCAGCCACCATCACCTCCATTTGAGCAAGAATTTCAGTCATACCGAAGTAAAGGAACTTGTTTTGAAGCCATTTCAAGCTTCCAACTAACCATAATCCGAGGTTAGAATCTTATGAACAAATTTAGTCTTTCATTTATAAATTTTCTTTTATACTAAAGGATTATTCAAATTTGCGTTCTTAAACCTAAGTATATGTTTGTTGCTATTTTGGAGCATATGTATGAAGTCTAAGTGTATATGCCCTAGACAGAAAATTTATATTGTTAAACTTTGTAATACCTCTATGGGCAGTGGTTATTTCTTGAAATTCTAAGATTAAATTAAAATGAATTTTATGAATTGGTTTGCATATTTGAAAAGTAGCATCCTAGGCTTTCTAACGAGCTATCATAAACCTAAATCGGAGTTGTGTTTTATTTTCTAAGAATTATTCAATTTTTGTATTGGAAACTAGTAAATCTGCCAGTTTGTTATGGTATACCAGCTGCTAACCTGAACCAAGAACCCATCTTTGCTCACCACCTAATTCTTTAATGTCTTGCAACCTTTCCAATATTATCCTAAGTGATTGATGAATCTTATTAGGGACTAAAACCTATAGATTACTTGTTTACATTTTATATTGTGTTAAGACAAAAATTGTTTACTGTGGTATTCAAAAGAGATTTATATAAAAGCTTTAATGGCATACTAGTAAGATAGGTTTACACATGATTTATTTATGAATGTAGTTGTATGTTGTGCTTTAGTTTTAATTGTCCTTATGCACGCCTTAGGATCAAGGGAGTATGGAGCTAACGTTAACTGATTCCAGGATTAAAAGATTGTTGATAAGCTTGAAAGGTAGGGATTCTATTACTCATCTTTTGTGAGGTTTTTATAGAATTAAAATTGATTGTTTTGCCGCAATATATATATATCTATGTTGAACTGATATTATATGTGTATCACATATGAAACTATGACATGGACTCGTCTTGTATTGTACGGCGAGGAACATAATGAATTGACACATGTTATAAATTGAGAAGCATGGTTAGGAAAATTAACTCTATTAATAATGATTTAATATAGAGAAATTGTGAGACATGAAGAGGGCGACGGTTACGTCCTTGGGCATGAATACCCTAAAAGGTAAAATAGGGGGAAGGCGATGACGCTTCCTTGGGTTGAAAGTCCCAGAACACACTGTACAGGAATCGATTTGGTGAGGACTCGGGGCTTGATGTCCCCTCACCGGAACACCCTTGGAATGTTTATAGGGTGATCAAGTACGCCCATTTGGGTCTCGATGAGTTGAGTGATACTCAATTTAACATGGATACCTAGGAACAATGATGATTGGTAATATTTGTATAAATGTGTAATTATGACACTTGGTAATGATTAACTACGGTATCCATAAGATGTGATCATAATAAACCTCATAATCTGAAATATGATGTGACTTACTAACCATGCAGATTTTAATGTGGTAATGATAGAGGTGAGTAATGGCTTTCTCTACTGAGCATAGTGTTGCTCATACCCTTATGTTTATATCTTTTCAGGACTCACTAAGTGTGAGGTGGCTACGAGAAATATAGTTGAGGAAGTGATGTAGCTATATTACATTGGGACTGCTTCAATTGTTGAGAATGTTCTTCATGATAATGTAAGCATCAATTGTTACTTTCTGTGACTGTATTACAATGTGTTGAGGGTTAAAATGATGATGACAACAGTTTATATTATTAAATTTAAGGTGCTACATTAAAACTGTGGTTTATTTGTCGTTTATATTTTTATTTTTGAGTTGAGAGTTTTCATTTAAGTCCCGGGTAAATTTTATTTTTAAGGTTTTACTTTTACTATTTATTTTTATTTTATCTCATTAAAAACTGTTAACCCCCATATAGGGGCGTTACAGAATTTTTGGTATCAGAGCCTAGGTTCGGTTAACCTAGGGAGTGTAGCACCACTTTAAAAAATATTTTTGAGATGGTTTTGAAGCTGAATTTTCATTGTCATCATCAAAATGAACCTTCACATTGATTTATACAGTCTAGAAGGATGTAACATGGAAAGGCCATAGAATGAAAATATTAATAGTTATATGAGTACAATAATTATATAGAAGGAAAGTATTAATAGTTATGAGGGAATGATAATTATATGGAATGAGTTTATAAGTAGAATGCTTATGAGAGATTCGTATAATATTTGGATCTATAAGCATATCTAATTCGTATAAACGATGAGAAATTCGTGTAGATACAAGGATTTAATAGCCTTTTATTTTGTGAAAAACAATAAGAAATATAAGGCTTGATTTATTGATTTTAAAGTTTGGCATAGATATGCCAAATTTTTCGTAATTGATTCAAACCTAAGTAATGATTATGTGTGGATTCGATGGAGCACATAAGTGTCAATGTCTTTTCTTAAAAGTTCTATATATTTGAGGAATATGATATAAGTTGGGAATCATGGTATTGAATCTTGAGAGAGATAAATGTTAGACTTTTGGTCTGTTGAGACTGTGTAAAGTCTAGAATGCATGAATCTCAAAATTGGAATATTTCGTTACGTACTTTGTATTTAAGTGTATCAGTGAATCCTTTGGTTACCTAAGGTTTTGTTATATGAGGAAATTATATATTGTATAAGTAGAATTGTGGGGATTGTAGATGTTCTTAAGTAGTAACATCAAGTGTCTTTGTTCATTTATATGGTCTATGTTGAAAGACGTAAATCGTATTGATTTCAAGGTTAGTCACATTCTAAACCCTTGGTAGCAATGATGATGAATCCATTGATAGATGTTAAGTATTATCAATAACATATGGGTGTATGCATTGTTCAATAAGGTTTTGATTAAAACAAAATTATTTGAGTTGCTGGATCATTCAGGAAGATCCTTGTTGTCGTTAAATTAGATTTGTTGTTTATAGTTAACTTTATCTATAGTGGGCTTTAAATTGGGTTTAAGATGTATACAAATTGGTTTTCAATTTTATGTTTGTTATTTAACTCGTTCTAAATGTGTTAAGGCCCGAAACAACCTGACCATTTTCAACTAAGAACATTTGGGCCTAGTTCAAATCTTAAATCAGTTTGATTCACACTGTCTCTCCCACGTGGTTTCTATACGTGTCATATACAGTGGTTTAATCATTGTTTACATATACGTTTACTGTGCATAGGAGCTTATTTCTCCGAGTTCACTTTTTCTCTCTTAATTTGTTATTTTCTCTCTAAATCGCAAATCCTCTTCTTTCTCATTAAAAATTCTTCTTTTCCTCCAAAAGAAGAAGGAATTCTAGGATTCTGCAATTTACTATCTTAATTTTTCCTTTCTATTTACTCTTCTTTCATCTCATCATGGACCCAAAGTACCAACACCTGAGAAAGTATTTCCCATCACTCTCCCAAAAGATTCTTAGAAAGAAATACAAGGCTAGAATTACTCGGTTGTGGATTCTTATGCGTTTTGGTATCCCTTGTGATGTGAGAATGTTAATAGAGGGGAAAATCCGTCCGAGTGACTTTAGTCAAGATGTCGGTTTACCAGGAACGGGTACCAGTCGTAGTGCAATGAAAAGAAGAGCTCATGCCATCGTGGTCACTTGTAACAAATGTGGAAGACAAAATTGTAACGGTAAATGTACTTCACCTGGTTATATGTCTACGAATAGAGAGGATAAAATAAGGTTTTGTAGGGATGGACTTTCAAAGGAGAACTTGGATAGTATCCATCCTCCTCTCCACGGTCACCCTAGTGGATATGTTCAAGGAGCTATTTTTAAACTCTGGCCTAAATTTTATACAGAAAGACAACGCCTCAGGAATATGGTATTTCTAGATCCTGTTTGCCAAGCCATAAGAAAACTGGATGGGGAATAAGTCATCGCTCTATAAAGGTTATTTAGTCTTTACTTATTTGAAGCAGTTTTAGCTGATGTTCAACAGTTTGTGTTTTTCTTTTACTCAGAATATTTACTTTTGTGTTTGAAATAATTGTGATTATTAGATTGATACAGTAAGTGTTAATATCTTATTTAATTTATGATTTTCTTAAATATATATATATATATATAATAAAATATATTATCTTATCAGACACGTCACATACGGTACAGTAATATGTTTGAATTTTGAAAAGCTTATCCAGATATTTCAAGATTTGTGTCTCAAATTTCAAAAGTTCTATAGTATTTGTCGTTTATATTAAATTTCTAGACTTGGTGTATATTTGTCAAAAAGTCTACAGTTGTGTCAAGAGGGTCTTTTGTCGAATTGTTCTCAATTGTCAAAAGTTATACAATTAGAGTCTAATCTTTTTCAAAAAGTGAATCAGATTTTCTGTAAACTATCAATCACCTTATCTTACTTTCTTATCCGCACAAGATTTTGTTTAAATCTTTGGATTACCTTTTCATTACCTACTCGTCTATCTCTTTAGCCCTTTTTGTATATTTCTCATCTTTAAAATCTCATGTAGAACCCGAAGTCTAAGTGGAGCAGACATTAAGCAACCACTTCTATAAATCAAATATGTCTACCTCCCAGTCCACGAAGAAAATAAAGAATGTCTGTGTCTTTTGTGGTTCCAGCCTTGGAAAAGATAAAGCTTATTTAGAAGCTGCAAATCACTTAGGGCAAGTCCTAGCACGCAAGAAGATTAACATAATCTATGGGGGTGGTAGTATAAAAATGATGGTAAATATGGCACTAGCAGGTAGGTCTAGCGACGCTACTGATGTAAGAATTTGGCCTCATATTCCAGTTGAAGGAAACCTTTGTAAGGAAGCCATAGGTAAGGGAGAAGGAGTCAGGAGTATCCCTAAAAATTTTAAAGACATATTCTATAATTCTGATGCTTTTATAGCATTACCTGGTGGTCTAGGTACTCTTGAGGAAATATTTATAGTTGCTTGTGGGCAATTGTTGGGCTTTTATTCCAAACCTTTGGGACTGCTGAACGTAAAGGGTTTTTATGACGGTCTTTTGAAATTTCTAGATTACGCTGTGGAAGAAAACATCACTACAGAATCGGAGAGACAAATCTTTGTCACTGCTTCAACAGCTGAGGAATTGATAGATAAAATGCAAATCATACATCCAGAATCCGACACTGCAACATCCAAGCTTGAATGGGAAAGGGAAAGCCGGGAGCGGCCAATTGATTTGAATCTCCATCTGTAATCTTTTTGTTTTATCTTTGGCATGTAGGCATGTGTGTCCGTATTTCGTGTGTTACGAATAACCGTTTACCTTGTATTCTGTGTTTCTTGTGGTACGTCGTTGTTCAATCTTTTAGATTCATTGAGCCTAATGCCGGGATGGCTGGATACGGAGTACTTGATGCTCTCGAAACGCATCCTTCTTAAGGTCCGATCTTTTGTTTATCGATGTTTTTGTATCCTATAAGCATACATGATATGGATAGCTGGTATACGGAGTGCCTTGTACTCTCGAAACGTATCCGTATCATGTTTGTAATGTGTAATATTCTGTTAATATTATGTGGAAGTACCAGAGTCAGTTATGGGGATATTCCATATGAAATATGAGTATATTATTTGGGTTGAATGTTTGTGTCATGAGGATAGCTGTTTAATGAAAAATATGTCGGGTTTGTCTGCAACTCTGAGATTCCGTTTAATATCTCTATGAATAAGTTTAATGTATGGTTTTGAATATAAGTGTTTGTGATATATGTTTTATGATTATGTTTTAGTTTATTAGTTGAGGTATGAAATCAAATCTATTTGACTTTTCCTTACTCAAAAAGGAAAAGGAACCTAAAGATGAAGTATATAAAATTTCTCTGGCAATCTCCTTAAATGTGATTGTAAATCACAGTCCATGGACAATGAAGGACTGGAATCATGATATGGTCAATATGTAGGCCTGATCAGATTCTTAGACTATTATACGGTGTTATAAGTTGAAACTTGTCAGAAATACTCTCATTGAGGGATTTAGGAGTAAGATTTATTATGCAAGTAAATAAGTGGAGATACGATAACTTAAATTTGGAGGACAAACAACATTAACGGTTTAGACTCAGAATTGGAATCATAATGGAATTAAAATTTTTACTAGTATTGCTAGAATTGAAATTTCGAGGACGAAATTTCTTTAAGGGGGTAGAGCTGTGACACCCGTTATTCTCCTAACGGGTATTGAGGTAATTAAATTAATTTTTAATGTATAAAAAAAAATTGCTTCATTTAAATTTATTTTATAATATTTATTTTTATCTATTTTTAAGTTTTCTAAAATTCTCCTATATTTATTTAGTATGATTACTAAAAAGCCTTAGAACTTCTAATAAATCTCAAAAATGTCATATTGGCATTATGTGTGTTAAAGTCTTTAGATGAGACATAAGGATATCTTTTCCAACTACTCTTGACCCTCATTTTCTTTATTTCCTCCGTGACATGCTTCAACATGTCTCCTCTATAATTGTTTCCATCACTTCTTTTCAAAGACTTCATCTTTTCTTCCTTTCTCTTCCACGGTTCCCACACTCTTTTTCTTATTTCTTTGCTGAAGCAAAATACTTAGAGAACTTCTTCAAGGCAGCCATAAAAATCAGCCACCATCACCTCCATTTGAGCAAGAATTTCAGTCATACCGAAGTAAAGGAACTTGTTTTGAAGCCATTTCAAGCTTCCAACTAACCATAATCCGAGGTTAGAATCTTATGAACAAATTTAGTCTTTCATTTATAAATTTTCTTTTATACTAAAGGATTATTCAAATTTGCGTTCTTAAACCTAAGTATATGTTTGTTGCTATTTTGGAGCATATGTATGAAGTCTAAGTGTATATGCCCTAGACAGAAAATTTATATTGTTAAACTTTGTAATACCTCTATGGGCAGTGGTTATTTCTTGAAATTCTAAGATTAAATTAAAATGAATTTTATGAATTGGTTTGCATATTTGAAAAGTAGCATCCTAGGCTTTCTAACGAGCTATCATAAACCTAAATCGGAGTTGTGTTTTATTTTCTAAGAATTATTCAATTTTTGTATTGGAAACTAGTAAATCTGCCAGTTTGTTATGGTATACCAGCTGCTAACCTGAACCAAGAACCCATCTTTGCTCACCACCTAATTCTTTAATGTCTTGCAACCTTTCCAATATTATCCTAAGTGATTGATGAATCTTATTAGGGACTAAAACCTATAGATTACTTGTTTACATTTTATATTGTGTTAAGACAAAAATTGTTTACTGTGGTATTCAAAAGAGATTTATATAAAAGCTTTAATGGCATACTAGTAAGATAGGTTTACACATGATTTATTTATGAATGTAGTTGTATGTTGTGCTTTAGTTTTAATTGTCCTTATGCACGCCTTAGGATCAAGGGAGTATGGAGCTAACGTTAACTGATTCCAGGATTAAAAGATTGTTGATAAGCTTGAAAGGTAGGGATTCTATTACTCATCTTTTGTGAGGTTTTTATAGAATTAAAATTGATTGTTTTGCCGCAATATATATATATCTATGTTGAACTGATATTATATGTGTATCACATATGAAACTATGACATGGACTCGTCTTGTATTGTACGGCGAGGAACATAATGAATTGACACATGTTATAAATTGAGAAGCATGGTTAGGAAAATTAACTCTATTAATAATGATTTAATATAGAGAAATTGTGAGACATGAAGAGGGCGACGGTTACGTCCTTGGGCATGAATACCCTAAAAGGTAAAATAGGGGGAAGGCGATGACGCTTCCTTGGGTTGAAAGTCCCAGAACACACTGTACAGGAATCGATTTGGTGAGGACTCGGGGCTTGATGTCCCCTCACCGGAACACCCTTGGAATGTTTATAGGGTGATCAAGTACGCCCATTTGGGTCTCGATGAGTTGAGTGATACTCAATTTAACATGGATACCTAGGAACAATGATGATTGGTAATATTTGTATAAATGTGTAATTATGACACTTGGTAATGATTAACTACGGTATCCATAAGATGTGATCATAATAAACCTCATAATCTGAAATATGATGTGACTTACTAACCATGCAGATTTTAATGTGGTAATGATAGAGGTGAGTAATGGCTTTCTCTACTGAGCATAGTGTTGCTCATACCCTTATGTTTATATCTTTTCAGGACTCACTAAGTGTGAGGTGGCTACGAGAAATATAGTTGAGGAAGTGATGTAGCTATATTACATTGGGACTGCTTCAATTGTTGAGAATGTTCTTCATGATAATGTAAGCATCAATTGTTACTTTCTGTGACTGTATTACAATGTGTTGAGGGTTAAAATGATGATGACAACAGTTTATATTATTAAATTTAAGGTGCTACATTAAAACTGTGGTTTATTTGTCGTTTATATTTTTATTTTTGAGTTGAGAGTTTTCATTTAAGTCCCGGGTAAATTTTATTTTTAAGGTTTTACTTTTACTATTTATTTTTATTTTATCTCATTAAAAACTGTTAACCCCCATATAGGGGCGTTACAGGTCCATAGGAAGAACATGGTGGTCTCGACCCCTAGGAAGGGATTTCTATCATGTACCAGATTGGATCTCTGAAAGGATAAGGTATTTTACTATGATTTATGGTTGCACACCCCTAGGTGGTGATTATAAATCATGGATAAAATATTGAAACGATGGTTATACACTCACGTTAATTTTATTATTAACCTCCCCTAGGAGCTATGTTAATAAAATTAATGGCCAAAGAAATGATTATTAGTATATGCTGGATCATACGGGTCCTGGATGGCATATATTAATCAGGAGGGGATCCGTGTTCCTGATTGAATTCGGCATGACTCCCCTAGGAGCTCCCATTTTAAAAAACTTTAGTTGCGTATATACATTTTTTTTGCAATCAATCGAAACACATACATGCTAAACTTAAGGCAGGATCGAAGTTGGGAATTTCTATTAAAGTCTTCTCTATGTGCCCTAACTATTCACCTATTAAGATTTAAATATTATCACAAAATTATAAAAAAATCTATTAATTTATTATAAAATTCAACAATGTAGTCATTAATATCTCATAAAAACACATTATAATTGTTGATCCTTACCGGAGTTTGGCGTCGAATCAACAGCACATATGGCTGCGCACGGTGCTCAGCTCTTCCTCGTTCACCTCTGCCTGGTCGGGTAATCCTGCAACAAGAGAAGGGACGCTTTGGAGACAAGAGGAAGGAGTCAGTCAATAGACAAAGGCTCTTCGATGCTCAAGGCGGGGGTTGCTCGGTAGAGAACAGGAACTTGTTAGGTGGAAAGGAGCATATCTCTCAGGTGTTAGATATGTATGCCCTAAGGAGTAAAAATGTAATACGTTTTTGGAGACATTTTTATCAATAAAGAATTTATTCATTTATATATACCAAATCTTGTCCTCTTTACGTTCATATTTGTTGAATGTATGATAAGCAAACAGTAGTCTGAGACTGTCAGTCTAAACCTTAAGAATTGGGCATATGATGGGATGATTATGCGGTAGACACAATTCTTAAGGTGACGGTCTAAAACATATGATCCGCAATCGAGGGAATAAAGTTAGGTGCTTTATTCATGTAAAGATTGTTATGTTGTCTATATCCCTTTTGGGAGATGGTTTGTCTTGGCCATCGGAGTTAGACTCCGTGAATAGAAACATTGGCACGTTGTCATAGGTGACGATGTGTTGGATCGGGACATAAAGTGAATTGATTTGGATTAATAATTCTATCTTGGCAAATCGATTCACTTTAGACAGTCATTTGTATTGTATCTTAATCCTGAGATGAATAGTGGGCCCGTTGTCTCGACTTGTGTCTTTTGATGTACCAATGGGTGACTCTCACATCTCTATAGTGGTATGTATACCGGTACGTTGGAGGCATGACTCTTGATAGCGTAGACTTATTATTCATAGATATGAAATCCATAGCTCCTCTTTAGGAGTAATGATATCCTCTTATATGCGTTGTCCTGTAATTGGAAAACTGGAGCGCTCAACCATTTGGATACATAGGTGTAACCGAATGGTATACTATCTTTGGATGGTAAGTTTTCTAATGGTGAGACAATGGAACGTAAGATAAAAATAATCGGGAAGGTAAGACAAAACTTGTCCTTAAGCCGGTTATGGATGATCATATAGGGATGCGATACACTATGATATGTCGTGGAGACTTAGCTATACGAGTTTCGTAATTCTATAAAGTTCGAGAGTGCAGCTCCAAGCTTTTAGTGGAGTAGCGTTGGAGTTGATAATTGTGAAATATATATCTGGGATATTGGGTTTCATAATTATCATGAGCTTGAACTTTATAGGTCCATTTTGGTCCCCTTTGCTAGCTTCCAAAGTCCTGTAACGACACGGCGTGCTTTTCCAATAATTTGTGACTTATGTCGGATTTATCAGATTGGTTTAAAATTTGTAAGAATCAAATAATTCATGTCTGTTTATCGGTTGAATTAATTTTGTAAGAAATTAATTCAAGATAAACTTGTTGAATTATTGCGATCAGATAATTCTTGTCTATTTATCGGTTGATTTAATTTTTGAACAAATTAGATCAAGATAAACTTGTAGAATTATTGTGAATTGATTTATTTTCTTAGAGATTATCTTGATAAAGTTTGTTTTGATCAGATATCTTCTCTATTGGGTTATTTGAATCAAAACTGAGACTTTATCCTTTAGAATCTCGGGTGGAAAATAAAAGATTTATGGAGATTTTTTCTCGAGAGGTTGGCCTGTCAGATGATGCTTTCGGCCTGTCAATCAGCGGAGATAAGATTACATGTTTTTCATGCGGATCTTATCAGATATTGATATGAACTTGATTCTGTTTCGAGTTTTTGAGACCTAATCTGATATGGATTGACCCCAGGACCAATAGGTATAAAAAGGGAGTGAGTCTCATGATTTACTTAGATCAATTTGAGAGATTAAGAGTGATACTCTTCTAGTGAGCATCTGAAAACTCCCTGAGAGCTTTTGTCCACAAATCACGAACACTAGCTTTGGGTATCTCTATTGGTTGGAAGGAGAGTCATCGGTGGAAGAGCTGTACGTGTGAGCCCACACTCACTCCGGTTGTGGATAGAGAATAGCAAAGAAGACCAGTTGGTTGAGGCTCTTCTGGAACGTTACTTCTCTACACGGATTGTAGAGGTTCTTCGGCACACTGAGGTTAGTAAGATCTGTTTAATTTATACATATAACATGTCAAACTTGTGTTTTGGAATTTACTCTGGTGAAAAATTCTTAAAATTCCACTATGCACGTTGTTTCCAACATCAGGATGCAATAAATGCGTCCTATTTATAGGCCACCACTTGGACCAGGTGCTAAATGGGTTTTGCACATAACCCGAGTGTCATATCAAGGCGTGTCAGGTGGCAAGGGACAAGTGTCACCCCCCTTTGCCAGTGGATTGCTTCCCATCTGATGGTGAGTTGTTTGCCATCTGTTGGTCAGTGATTGCGAGTAGCAGCTCACTTACATAAGGGAATAGAATCTAACCCGAGCTGGAAATTAATCCAATGAGGCAACCTGCTGAGGCGTGGCCTTGCAGACCCTGAGAAGCACCTCGGACAAGAGACCCAAGCTCATCGGGATAAGCAGTGTCCTACCCACAGCTTTGTCGAGCTGTTTTGGCCGACCACCCGAAGTACGGCTCCTCGGCGTCGGCGCTGAGCTCACCCTTAACAATAATCTTAAAGTTAAATCTAAACTCTAGCGATAACCAAAAAAAAAGTCTTAGAATTAAATCCAAACTCCAATTATTTTCTCAAAATTCAATCCAAAAATAATAAAAAAAGGGCAAAGCTAAACGTTGAACATTATAAGCATTAACATTCTTAATCCCAGTTAAATTTCGGCATATGTTTTATGATATCTACATAAATACAAAAATTAAACATTGACATGGTGTAGTGTAGCTTTGCCAAATACCGGGCTGAGCTGTTGCGTATCCGACGTGCCTCTTCTCGGTCGCCAGGCAATTCAGTTGTGGTCAGGTATCGGATGATCGGGTCCATCTAAGTGGTCTCATGTTCTTCAGCTACACTTGTTATTTCTCTTGCGATGCTTGGCTCGGCTAATCTTTCAATAGGGACTGTTGTTAAGCCGTTGTCGTCGAGACCCGAGGAGAGCCGTGCGAGAGCATCTACCTCCGAGTTATTCAATTTGAAGATCTGCTTGAATGAATAAAATTTAAACTGTTCAAGCATCGTCTTAATCTCTTGTAAATATGCAGCCATCGACTCTGTTCGGGCTTGAAATACCTCAGTTACTTGCTGGATGACGAGCATTGAGTCACTATGAACGACTATGCAGTTAACCCCTAGGTCCCTAGCAATCCTTAGAATGGCTAGAAGTGCTTCGTATTCTGCCTCATTGTTAGAGGCCTTAAAGTCGAATCGTAGGGTGTAAATTGTCTTGTACTGGTCCAGGCTCATCAATACTAGCCCGGCTCCTGATCCTTCCGCGTAGGAAGACCCACCAACAAAGAGCTTCCATTCCAGCTCTAATGTGGCCTGGCTCGAACTACAACTAGGGGCATCTGATTCTTCAACAGGTGCCTTCTCGGCAAGCGGTGTACCCTACGCGATATCGGTGAACTCAACGATAAAATCTACGAGGACCTGAGCCTTGATTGCCGTCCTTGGAACAAAATTAACATCATACTGGCCGAGTTCAACCGACCATTTAGCCATCCATCTTGATATCTTCAAACTCTAAAAAATTTGCTGAAGAGGGAACTTCATTGGGACTCTTATCGTGTGGCCTTGCAAATAAGGTCGTAGCTTTTGAGTATAAGTGACTAGAGCAAATGCCAATTTCTCAAGCGAAGGGTACCTCTCTTCGGCTCCCTGGAATGCGTGACTTGTATAATAGACTAGTTTTTGGACACCGTCTTCTTCTCGAACAAGGGCCGAGCTAAATGCCTTCTCGGACATGACAAGATAGGCATACAATATTTCGCCCGATAAAGGTTTAGATAGGAGCAGGGGCGTGGTTAAATACCTCTTTAAATTTTGAAAGGCTTCTTCACATTCCCTGCTCCACTCAAACCTCCCATTGAGTGCCTGAAAAAAGGGATAGCACTTGTCAGTAGACCGAGAGACAAATTTAGAGAGAGCTGCTATCATGCCAATAAGCTTCTGCACCTCCTTTACTGTCCGAGGTGAATGCATGTTGATAACTGCTTGATCCTTGGCTGGGTTAATTTCGATCCCTCTTTGGTTGATGAGAAATCCGAGGAACTTTCCTGAGTTAACCCTAAACGCACATTTGGCCAGGTTGAGCTTCATTTTATAATCCCGAAGAATGTCAAAGCTTGCTCGAAGATCGGCCGTGTGATCCACAGCTCGGACCGATTTAACCAACATGTCATCCACGTAGATCTCCATTGTTTTGCTGATCAGCCAAGCAAACATTTTGTTGACTAAGTGTTGGTAGGTTGCTCCAATATTTTTGAGTCCAAAAGGCATCACTACGTAACAATAGAGCCCTTGTGGCGTCCCCGGCCCCACTCAAGCCCCCATGAGGCCTCGACCCCTGATATAATTGGCTCTTATTATGGCATAACCAGGCCCACTCATCCGTACTGTCCCCTATGGGGCCCTCGGGTCCCTTAGGGTTTTCTTTCACATCCCTCACATTCGAACCTCAAACCTCCCTTAAGTGGTTCACTCATGATGGAAATAAGAACCTCTTAACGGAGGTTTGAGGTTCGAACGTGAGGGGCGTGAAAGAAAACCCTGAGGGACCCGAGGGCCCCATAGGGGACAGTACAGATGAGTGGGCCCGGTTACGCCACAATAAGAGCCAATGATGTCAGGGGCCGAGGCCTCATGGGGGCTTGAGTGGGGCCAGGGATACCACAGCCCTTGGTCAATAATGAAGGCTGTTTTCATCTAGTCTTCCTTGGCCTTCCTTATCTGGTTGTAACCGGAGTAGGCGTCCATGAAGCTTAGCAACTCGTGCCCGACAGTTGCATCAACAAGTTGGTCTATTTGGGGAAGTGGAAAACAGTCCTTCAAGCAGGCCTTATTTAGGTCGATGTAGTCTATACACACCTGTCATTTTCCATTAGCCTTCTTCACTAGGACTACATTGGCCAACCACTCTGGATACTTGACCTCTCGGATGAATCCTGCCTTTAAGAGCTTTTGGACTTCTTCATTAATTGTTGCGTATCTTTCAAGGTTGAAGGCCATCCTCTTCCGTATCACTGGCTTGTGATTAGGCCGGATATTAAGCTGATGATAGATTACGTTTGGATCGATGCCGGGCATGTCTTTATGCGACCATGCGAACACATCCCAATACTCCATGAGAAGTCGCTCTAGGTCAGCCTGGATCTCTGGTAACAGCTGAGACCAGAGTTGGACAGTGCGGTCGGGGTGTGCCAGGTCGAGGTTGAACGGCACAAGGTCCTCGACTGGTGTTGCCCTCACCTCTTCCTCTGGCATGCGAGGATCGAGATCAGAGAGCATTTTCGGCACCGGGCCAGCTGAGAGCTCTATTTCATCGACCTTGTAAATGGCCGAGACACTTAATTCTGAGATGACGTCGCCCTAACGGCATTGGCATAACAAGCTTGGGAGTCCTTTTGAGATGACCGAATCACACTGACCCCATCCTCTGTTGGGAATTTCATAGCCAGACAGTAAGTGAAAACCATGGCCTTCAATGCGTTCAATGTTGGACGGCCGATGATGATATTATACTAAGAGGGTTTGTTGAAAACCAGGAAGTTGACAACTCGTGTAACCAGAGCAGCACCCTTTCTGAATGTCACTGGTAGGCTGACCTTCCCTACTGCTCGGACGCACTCGCCTGTGAAGTCGTAAAGCGGGGTCTAGATTGGGACTAAGGTAGCATTGTTGATCTTCAATTTATCATAAGCTTGCTTGAACAAGATATCAGCCAAGCTCCCATTGTTAATCAGCACTCGCCACACTATGTTATTGGCGATGTATAACTTACACACGAGGGCGTCGTTATGCAGATGGATTAATTTATCAGCCTCATCCTCAATGAAGTTGATTGGTGTGTCTTGTTGGTGACAGATCTTATTTAGATGCTCGGACATGTTGACAAACTCACCTCGCTCGACCGTTCGAGCTTTTCGGATGTAAGCCCACCGCCCACTCGACGTGTCCCTGGTGACAGGCCCTCCAAAAATCGTGTGAACGATGTTTGGGGGTTTCAGGGCGTTCCCACCATCGTTACGTGGGCAGTTCGATGCGTCTCGGCCTGACGGTTCGTTCCTCCTAGCTGTAGAGCCCAAAGTTAAGACTCACTCAATGAATTCCCTTAGGTGTCTATCTCGGACCAATCTCTTAATCTGGTCCTTTAGTTGAATACATTCATGAGTATTGTGCCTAATGTCCTTGTGGAACTCGCAATATCTATTTTGATCCCTCTTCGCCTTACTGTCTTTAAGTTTGGGCGGGGCTACCAACAAGTTTCTCCTGCTCACCTAGGCGAGCACTTCATCAATGTTGGCCACTAGGGGTGTGTGGCTTGGGAACTTGCCAGTCGGTGTCTTGGGCTTCTCGGCTTTCTTTTCCTTCTTTTGTTTCTTGTTCTACTCGGCATTGGCCTGTTCTGATGCTTTCTTCTACTTCTTCTCTTTCTCTATCCCGCTTGTGCCGACGTCCTCTTTGCGGCCCTTCATGTATTTCGTCGCATCGGTGTACCTTTGCGCGTAGCCAAGCATTTGCGAAAATGTGCTCGGTTGCTCAAATGCCAGTGACCAAGTAAGCATCTCGTCTCGGAGGTCTCTGATGAAAGCATGTTTGAGGGTCTCATCTTTGACATGCTTAACTTCAAGGGCTGTTCAAATAAACCTGTTTATGTAGTCCCTAACATTGCCCTCGCCTTGTTTGACAGCATACAGGTAGGTAATTTCCTTCCTCCTTGTCTTGGTGGTGGAGAAGGCCGCAAAGAAGGCGTCTGCGAGTTGTCGAAAAGATGTTATAGAGGCTGGTTCGAGTTGCCAGAACCATTGCCGAGTTGGTCCGATAAGGGTCAGTGAAAAGGCCTTACACATTGCTGCGTCGTTGGCATTTTGAAGGAGCATGTGTCCCCTGTACAACTCAACATGCACATCCGTGTCGGCGGTCCAATCATAGGCCTTGATTTGTGGAACCTTAAATTTTGACGGCATAGGAGCTCGCATTACAGCGTCTGGGAATGGTGGGTGCAGGGCACCTACATCATCCAATCCAAAGCGATTATTGCAAATCTCGTCAATTTGGCGCTATAACTCTTGAAACTAACGACTGTTCGTATCCTCGGGCAGTTCGACCCTATAGGGTGCTCCGCCCTCCACGCGGTCACCTACCCCAAGCTGGTAACCTTGGTGTGCTTCTCCCTGGCGTCCAAGCCTATCAAACACGGATGCTTGGGAACCTTGTGGTGACAGGACCCTTGCTCCCTACGAGCCAAGCTGACCTTCTTGAACGAGTCTGTTATTAGCTGAAGCGCCATGTGTAGAGCCTCTAGAGCGCTCGAAATCAACTTCGTTAGGGTCGACGATATCCCGTCCTGCTCGACCTCCAACTTGGTCAGCCAGGGCTTGTAACGCCCCTATGTGGGGGTTAACAGTTTTTAATGAGATAAAATAAAAATAAATAATAAAAGTAAAACCTTAAAAATAAAATTTGCCCGGGACTTAAATGAAAACTCTCAACTCAAAAATAAAAATATAAACGACAAATAAACCACAGTTTTAATGTAGCACCTTAAATTTAATAATATAAACTGTTGTCATCATCATTTTATCCCTCAACACATTGTAATACAGTCACAGAAAGTAACAATTGATGCTTACATTATCATGAAAAACATTCTCAACAATTGAAGCAGTCCCAATGTAATATAGCTACATCACGTCCTCAACTATATTTCTCGTAGCCACCTCACACTTAGTGAGTCCTGAAAAGATATAAACATAAGGGTATGAGCAACACTATGCTCAGTAGAGAAAGCCATTACCCACCTTTAGGTTTTTATCATTACCACATTAAAATCTGCATGGTTAGTAAGTCACATCATATTTCAGATTATGAGGTTTATTATGATCACATCTTATGGATACCGTAGTTAATCATTACCAAGTGTCATAATTACACATTTATACAAATATTACCAATCATCATTGTTCCTAGGTATCCATGTTAATTGAGTATCACTCAACTCATCGAGACCCAAATGGGCGCACTTGATCACCCTATAAACATTCCAAGGGTGTTCCGGTGAGGGGACATCAAGCCCCGAGTCCTCACCAAATCGATTCCTGTACAGTGTGTTCTGGGACTTTCAACCCAAGGAAGCGTCATCGCCTTCCCCCTACTTTACCTTTTAGGGTATTCATGCCCAAGGACGTAACCGTCGCCCTTTTCATGTCTCACAATTTCTCTATATTAAATCATTATTAATAGAGTTAGTTTTCCTAACCATGCTTCTCAATTTATAACATGTGTCAATTCATTATGTTCCTCGCCGTACAATACAAGACGAGTCCATGTCATAGTTTCATATGTGATACTCATATAATATCAGTTCAACATAGATATAGATATATTGCGGCAAAACAATCAATTTTAATTCTATAAAAACCTCACAAAAGATGAGTAATAGAATCCCTACCTTTCAAGCTTATCAACAGTCTCTTAATCCTGGAATCAATTAACGTTAGCTCCATACTCCCTTGATCCTAAGGCGTGCATAAGGACAATTAAAACTAAAGCACAACATACAACTACATTCATAAAATTTATTTTAATTTAATCTTAGAATTTCAAGAAATAACCACTGCCCATAGAGGTATTATAAAGTTTAACAATATAAATTTTCTGTCTAGGGCATATACACTTAGACTTCATACATATGCTCCAAAATAGCAACAAACATATACTTAGGTTTAAGAACGCAAATTTGAATAATCCTTTAGTATAAAAGAAAATTTATAAATGAAAGACTAAATTTGTTCATAAGATTCTAACCTCGGATTATGGTTAGTTGGAAGCTTGAAATGGCTTCAAAACAGGTTCCTTTACTTCGGTATGACTGAAATTCTTGCTCAAATGGAGGTGATGGTGGCTGATTTTTATGGCTGCCTTGAA
This sequence comes from Artocarpus heterophyllus, assembly GCA_025403435.1. Classification (NCBI taxonomy): domain Eukaryota; kingdom Viridiplantae; phylum Streptophyta; class Magnoliopsida; order Rosales; family Moraceae; genus Artocarpus; species Artocarpus heterophyllus. Next base: position 13,726,855 of record CM046330.1, read on the forward strand.
GAAGTTCTCTAAGTATTTTGCTTCAGCAAAGAAATGAGAAGAAGAGTGTGGGAACCGTGGAAGAAAAAGGAAGAAAAGATGAAGTCTTTGAAAAGAAGTGATAGAAACAATTATAGAGGAGACATGTTGAAGCATGTCACGGAGGAAATAAAGAAAATGAGGGTCAAGAGTAGTTGGAAAAGATATCCTTATGTCTCATCTAAAGACTTTAACACATATAATGCCAATATGACATTTTTGAGATTTATTAGAAGTTCTAAGGCTTTTTAGTAATCATACTAAATAAATATAGGAGAATTTTAGAAAATTTAAAAATAGATAAAAATAAATATTATAAAATAAATTTAAATGAAGCAATTTTTTTTTTTATACATTAAAAATTAATTTAATTACCTCAATACCCGTTAGAAGAATAACGGGTGTCACAGCTCTACCCCCCTTAAAGAAATTTCGTCCTCGAAATTTCAATTCTAGCAATACTAGTAAAAATTATGATTCCACTATGATTCCAATTCTGAGTCTAAACCGTTAATGTTGTTTGTCCTCCAAATTTAGGTTATCGTATCTCCACTTATTTACTTGCATAATAAATCTTACTCCTAAATCCCTCAATGAGAGTATTTCTGACAAGTTTCAACTTATAACACCGTATAATAGTCTAAGAATCTGATCAGGCATACATATTGACCATACCATGATTCCAGTCCTTCATTGTCCATGGACTGTGATTTACAATCACATTTAAGGAGATTGCCAGAGAAATTTTATATACTTCATCTTTAGGTTCCTTTTCCTTTTTGAGTAAGGAAAAGTCAAATATATTTGATTTCATACCTCAACTAATAAACTAAAACATAATCATAAAACATATATCATAAACGCTTTTATTCAAAACTATACATTAAACTTACTCATAGAGATATTAAACGGAATCTCAGAGTTGCAAACATACCCGGCATATTTTTCATTAAACAGCTATCCTCATGAAACAAACATTCAACCCAAATAATATACTCATATTTCATATGGAATATCCCCATAACTGACTCTGGTACTTCCACATAATATTAACAGAATATTACACATTACAAACATAATACGGATACGTTTCGAGAGTGCAAGGCACTCCGTATACCAGCTATCCATATCATGCATGCTTAGAGGATACAAAAACATCGATAAACAAAAGATCGGACCTTAAGAAGGATGCGTTTCGAGAGCATCAAGTACTCCGTATCCAGCCATCCCGGCATTAGGCTCAATGAATCTAAAAGATTGAACAACGTACCACAAGAAACACAGAATACACGGCAAACGGTTATTCGTAACACACGAAATACGGACACACATGCCTACATGCCAAAGATAAAACAAAAAGATTACAGATGGAGATTCAAATCAATTGGCCGCTCCCGGCTTTCCCTTTCCCATTCAAGCTTGGATGTTGCAGTGTCGGATTCTGGATGTATGATTTGCATTTTATCTATCAATTCCTCAGCTGTTGAAGCAGTAACAAAGATTTGTCTCTCCGATTCTGTAGTGATGTTTTCTTCCACAGCGTAATCTAGAAATTTCAAAAGACCGTCATAAAAACCCTTTACGTTCAGCAGTCCCAAAGGTTTGGAATAAAAGCCCAACAATTGCCCACAAGCAACTATAAATATTTCCTCAAGAGTACCTAGACCACCAGGTAATGCTATAAAAGCATCAGAATTATAGATTATGTCTTTAAAATTTTTAGGGATACTCCTGACTCCTTCTCCCTTACCTATGGCTTCCTTACAAAGGTTTCCTTCAACTGGAATATGAGGCCAAATTCTTACATCAGTAGCGTCGCTAGACCTAGCTGCTAGTGCCATATTTACCATCATTTTTATACTACCACCCCCATAGATTATGTTAATCTTTTTGCGTGCTAGGACTTGCCCTAAGTGATTTGCAGCTTCTAAATAAGCTTTATCTTTTCCAAAGCTGGAACCACAAAAGACACAGACATTCTTTATTTTCTTCGTGGACTGGGAGGTAGACATATTTGGTTTATAGAAGTGGTTGCTTAATGTCTGCTCCACTTAGACTTCGGGTTCTACATGAGTTTTTAAAGATGAGAAATATACAAAAAGGGCTAAAGAGATAGACGAGTAGGTAATGAAAAGGTAATCCAAAGATTTAAACAAAATCTTGTGCGGATAAGAAAGTAAGATAAGGTGATTGATAGTTTACAGAAAATCTGATTCGCTTTTTGAAAAAGATTAGACTCTAATTGTATAACTTTTGACAATTGAGAACAATTTGACAGAAGACCCTCTTGACACAACTGTAGACTTTTTGACAAATATACACCAAGTCTAAAAATTTAATATAAACGACAAATACTGTAAAACTTTTGAAATTTGAGACACAAATCTTGAAATATCCGGATAAGCTTTTCAAAATTCAAACATATTACTGTACCGTATGTAACGTGTCTGATAAGATATATATTTTATTATATATATATTTAAGAAAATCATAAATTAAATAAGATATTAACACTTACTGTATCAATCTAATAATCACAATTATTTCAAACACAAAAGCAAATATTCTGAGAAAAAGAAAAACACAAACTGTTGAACATCAGCTAAAACTGCTTCAAATAAGCAAAGACTAAATAACCTTTATAGAGCGATGACTTATTCCCCATCCAGTTTTCTTATGGCTTGGCAAACAGGATCTAAAAATACCATATTCCTGAGGCGTTGTCTTTCTGTATAAAATTTAGGCCAGAGTTTAAAAATAGCTCCTTGAACATATCCACTAGGGTGACCGTGGAGAGGAGGATGGATGCTATCCAAGTTCTCCTTTGAAAGTCCACTATAGATTAAGTTAACTATAAACAACAAATCTAATTTAACGACAACAAGGATCTTCCTGAATGATATTTAAAATCATTTCATAACAACATAATCCTCCAGCAACTCAAATAATTTTGTTTTAATCAAAACCTTATTGAACAATACATACACCCATATGTTATTCCTAATACTTAACATCTATCAATGGATTCATCATTATTACTACCAAAGGTTTAGAATGCGACTAACCTTGAAATCAATACGATTTACGTCTTTCAACATAGACCATATCAATGAACAAAGACACTAGATGTTACTACTTAAGAACATCTACAATCCCCATAATTCTACTCATACAATATATAATTTCCTCATATAACAAAACCTTAGGTAACCAAAAGATTCACTGATACACTTAAATACAATGTACGTAACGAAATATTCCAATTTTGAGATTCATGCATTCTAGACTTTACACAGTCTCAACAGACCAAAAGTCTAACATTTATCTCTCTCAAGATTCAATACCATGATTCCCAACTTATATCATATTCCTCAAATAAATAGAGCTTTTAAGAAAAGATATTGACACTTATGTGCTCCATCGAATCCACACATAATCATTACTTAGGTTTGAATCAATTACGAGAAATTTGGCATATCTATGTCAAACTTTAAAATCAATAAATCAAGCCTTATATTTCTTATTGTTTTTCACGAGACAAAAGGCTTTTAAATCCTCTTATCTACACGAATTTCTCATCGTTTATACGAATTAAATATGCTTAGAGATCCAAATATTATACGAATCTCTCATAAGCATTCTACTTATAAACTCATTTCATATAATTATCATTCCCTTATAACTATTAATACTTTCCTTCTATAAAATTATTGTACTCATATAACTATTGATATTTTCATTCTATGGCCTTTCCATGTTACATCCTTCTAGACTGTATAAATCAATGTGAAGGTTCATTTTGATGATGACAATGAAAATTCAGCTTCAAAACCATCTCAAAAATATATTTTTTTAAAGTGGTGCTACACTCCCTAGGTTAACCGAACCTAGGCTCTGATACCAAAAATTCTGTAACGCCCCTATGTGGGGGTTAACAGTTTTTAATGAGATAAAATAAAAATAAATAATAAAAGTAAAACCTTAAAAATAAAATTTGCCCGGGACTTAAATGAAAACTCTCAACTCAAAAATAAAAATATAAACGACAAATAAACCACAGTTTTAATGTAGCACCTTAAATTTAATAATATAAACTGTTGTCATCATCATTTTATCCCTCAACACATTGTAATACAGTCACAGAAAGTAACAATTGATGCTTACATTATCATGAAAAACATTCTCAACAATTGAAGCAGTCCCAATGTAATATAGCTACATCACGTCCTCAACTATATTTCTCGTAGCCACCTCACACTTAGTGAGTCCTGAAAAGATATAAACATAAGGGTATGAGCAACACTATGCTCAGTAGAGAAAGCCATTACCCACCTTTAGGTTTTTATCATTACCACATTAAAATCTGCATGGTTAGTAAGTCACATCATATTTCAGATTATGAGGTTTATTATGATCACATCTTATGGATACCGTAGTTAATCATTACCAAGTGTCATAATTACACATTTATACAAATATTACCAATCATCATTGTTCCTAGGTATCCATGTTAAATTGAGTATCACTCAACTCATCGAGACCCAAATGGGCGCACTTGATCACCCTATAAACATTCCAAGGGTGTTCCGGTGAGGGGACATCAAGCCCCGAGTCCTCACCAAGTCGATTCCTGTACAGTGTGTTCTGGGACTTTCAACCCAAGGAAGCGTCATCGCCTTCCCCCTACTTTACCTTTTAGGGTATTCATGCCCAAGGACGTAACCGTCGCCCTTTTCATGTCTCACAATTTCTCTATATTAAATCATTATTAATAGAGTTAGTTTTTCTAACCATGCTTCTCAATTTATAACATGTGTCAATTCATTATGTTCCTCGCCGTACAATACAAGACGAGTCCATGTCATAGTTTCATATGTGATACTCATATAATATCAGTTCAACATAGATATAGATATATTGCGGCAAAACAATCAATTTTAATTCTATAAAAACCTCACAAAAGATGAGTAATAGAATCCCTACCTTTCAAGCTTATCAACAGTCTCTTAATCCTGGAATCAATTAACGTTAGCTCCATACTCCCTTGATCCTAAGGCGTGCATAAGGACAATTAAAACTAAAGCACAACATACAACTACATTCATAAAATTTATTTTAATTTAATCTTAGAATTTCAAGAAATAACCACTGCCCATAGAGGTATTATAAAGTTTAACAATATAAATTTTCTGTCTAGGGCATATACACTTAGACTTCATACATATGCTCCAAAATAGCAACAAACATATACTTAGGTTTAAGAACGCAAATTTGAATAATCCTTTAGTATAAAAGAAAATTTATAAATGAAAGACTAAATTTGTTCATAAGATTCTAACCTCGGATTATGGTTAGTTGGAAGCTTGAAATGGCTTCAAAACAGGTTCCTTTACTTCGGTATGACTGAAATTCTTGCTCAAATGGAGGTGATGGTGGCTGATTTTTATGGCTGCCTTGAAGAAGTTCTCTAAGTATTTTGCTTCAGCAAAGAAATGAGAAGAAGAGTGTGGGAACCGTGGAAGAAAAAGGAAGAAAAGATGAAGTCTTTGAAAAGAAGTGATAGAAACAATTATAGAGGAGACATGTTGAAGCATGTCACGGAGGAAATAAAGAAAATGAGGGTCAAGAGTAGTTGGAAAAGATATCCTTATGTCTCATCTAAAGACTTTAACACATATAATGCCAATATGACATTTTTGAGATTTATTAGAAGTTCTAAGGCTTTTTAGTAATCATACTAAATAAATATAGGAGAATTTTAGAAAATTTAAAAATAGATAAAAATAAATATTATAAAATAAATTTAAATGAAGCAATTTTTTTTTTTATACATTAAAAATTAATTTAATTACCTCAATACCCGTTAGAAGAATAACGGGTGTCACAGGGCTAGAGGTGGGAGGCCAGGTGCCACATGTCGTTGTGCTTGCTATACGAGCTGCTAAGTTAGTATCCACACAACATTTGTGAGTTCGCGCATTGGATCTTGGCCAACCGGGTCCTGCACTTGTTCGACCCTAGCCGTGCTTCCTTGTCCCCCAGATCGGGACCTGGTAGCCTGGAGGCGGCCCCTAGGTCTATTTGGATTTTGGTGCTGGTTTCGAGTGTCTCCCGACCCCTCTTGTCGAAAGGCATCATCTCAAGCATTTTCTCGAGTTACCATCTCGATTCTCGAGCTAAAGTTGTAGCTGATAACTTTAAGTGAAGGCATAGGAGCCCTCATTCTAGCGTCAAATGTTGATGCTTATAGGAGTTTGGCGTCGGATCAACACCGCGTGTAGCTACGCACGGTGCTCAACTCTTCTCCGTTCACCTCTACCTGGTTAGGTAACCCTGCAACAAGAGGAGGGATACTCCAGAGACAAGAGTAAGGAGTCAGTCAATAGACAAGGGCTCTCTGATGCTCAAGGCATGGGTTGCTCGGCAGAGAACGAGAACTTGTTAGGTGGGAATGAACATATCTCTCAGGATGCAATAAATGCGTCCTATTTATAGGCCACCATTTGGACCGGGTTTTAGGTGTGTTTTGCCCATAACCTGAGTGTCACATAAAGGAGTGTCAGGTGGCAGGGGACAAGTGTCACCCCCCTCCGTCGGTGGATTGCTTTCCATCTGACAGTGAGTTGTTTGCCATCTATTGGCTAGTGATGGCGAGTAGCAACTCACTTATGTAAAGGAATAGAATTTGACCCGAGCTGGTAATTAATCTGAAGAGGCAACCTGTTGAGGCGCAGCACTGGAGACCTTGAGAAGCACCTCAGACAAGAGACCCATGCTCATCGGGATAAGTAGTATCCTACCCGCAGCTTTGCTGAGCTGTTTTGGCCGACTACTTGGAGTACGGCTCCTCCGCGGCGGCGCCGAGCTCACCCTCAACAATAATCTTAAAGTTAAATCTAAACTTTAACAATAACAAAAAAAGTCTTAGAATTAAATCCAAACTCCAATTATTTTCTCAAAATTCAATCCAAAAATTAAAAAAAAAAAAAGGCAAAACTAAATATTAAACATTATAAACATTAACATTCTTAATCCCAGTTAAATTTCAGCATATGTTTTATGATATCTACATAAATACAAAAAATAAAAAGAAAACTAAATGAACACTAAAGACATCATTATTCTTAATTCTAATTAAATTTCAACGTATGTACTATGATATCCAAAATATATATATTAAAGGATGTGTAATTGGTGCAGAGAACAGGAGCTTCTCATGTTGGAAAAATTGGTTCGATGACACAACAAAATTTTAAAATTTTTTATTTAATCTCCAGGAAGCTAGCTCATGATGCCATAAATAATAAATTAAATCTAATTTAACATAGCAATTTGAGACCGAAAATGATCCTTCTAACTAAACAATTCTTCAAGAAGACTCTTTCCAACTGGACTATGTGCTAGAAGAACTATGAACACTAAAGGGGAGTGATCAAAGCCCTACTCTCAATTTACACTGTAGTAGTCTAAGAATAAATGAAGACCCTAGGTCTCTATTTCTAGAAGTAGTTGGAGGAATCAAAAGTCTATCAGAATAAGGAGATAATTTTCTCTTTCCTCCCCTGGACAGCTGGTGCCACCTTCATTGGCCCTTATTCTAGTGTTACACACCTAACATAGATAGAGGGGATCAAATTCAGCCAATCATAGTATAGGGTTTTGTGATTAACTGCATCATTTAGGATAATTCTTATTCAAATAATTCTATTTACATTAGAATTCAGTTATCCATGATAAATTTCTAATTTAAATAATTATGAATAATTATCATTTATACAAATTCAAATACAATTAGGATTTAAATTAATTATACAAATAATTAATTATCACAAAAAATTAATAATTAAATTTGAATAAATATTATTTTGAAATTAATTAATTAAATAATCAATTCTAAGATCACCCTCAAATAGGTGTCCACAGTCCAGTAGGATTGGGCAAAGCACCACACACAGTCCAACTAGATTGTTGGGCTTGCATGCTGACAGGTCCAGTAACCTGTTTGGCGTAACCTCCTATATTACCTATGGTAATCTATATTTGCCTAATATGTCATAAAGAAATTCATGGGCTGGCATTAGGACCCAATGTACATATATTATCAAGCTCCATTAATAAAGATAAATTAATCCCCGACTAATTATCCACTTAATTATTAACTTTAGTGTCACTCCACTATAGACTCAAAGCTGCTCTTGATAATATACCATATTACGAGACTCCTGAAATGTAAGTCTTGTCTATGACCTCTGATATTATGTGTATCCCCATATGTTATCTCTAATCAGATGAAGGACTTAGTTCTGTTTTACTTTTCAATTATTTTATCTCAATGTTCAATTATTTCACCACTGGAAAATTCATTCATTTTATAACACATACAAAAGGAATATAATCTGTTTACCATATGTATCCAAATGACCAAGGGCTCGTTATATTTTTTAATACCAAATAATACAATTAAAAGGATAATATTGACTCTTTGTTAGAGAGCTACAGATTCTATGTTTGTGAATTATGCTTTCATCATTATACATTTAAAAACTCATGAAGAAAACTTTCAACGATGACAACCACGACTTGTTGTCATAAATAGTCGTCGAAATTTTAAAAAATTTCAAAAATTTAAAAAGTTTTAGCGAAAACAATTTTCAAAAAGTCGTCGCTAAAAGTTTATGATGATGTCATCAATATCAATTTGTAGCCCCCAGAACTAGCGATGACGTGCCATACTATTGCCACTAAATAGTTTTTAGCTACAAATTTTTAGTGACGACTTCAGTTTTTTTGGCGACAACAAAAAGTCTCTTGTAGTGTAAGTGGTATTGTACCTAATTTGCGCTAGAATTCTTGTAGTGAGTTAAAAGAATATCTATTTTGAAGAGTTACTAATTCAAAGATAGTATTTCAGTAGAAGATTGAAGCTTAACATACAAATGAACAGTATCCAAAGGTAGTATCCAATCAAATTAAAACAAAATTCTCGTTATATATATTTATATTTTTATACTTTATAATTTTGAGGTGATTAAAAAATTATACCCTTGTAGTAACTTGTGGATACTTTTATATTGTCAATTTATAATTAATTTATATTGCTCTTGTTAACACTCTACCTTGACATGCAAGTATCCCTTCTAATTAATAATGCATTACTTCCATTCATATAAGAATAACCAAACAGTGTTGATGAATCTAATTAAGGTATTCACAAAATTTCGCGTGATGAGCATATTTTTATCCTAAAAAAAGTCCATATAATTTTTTAAATAATCTCAAAATACATGATATAAAATGTAATTTTCCTCGGAGGTAATTGTGTTGCATGCCATTGGATCCTTTTAGGGATCGCCATATGCCACACGTATGACAGGAATTAGACAAAGAAAAAAATCATTAAAAATACTATTGGACAATTTTGCCCTTAAGATGCTTAAACAATTAACTCTCCTTTCTTCTGTACACACCCTTCGTCTCCTTCGATTCCATTCTTAGTTCACCACCGCTCATAAGGCCAACGGCGGTGTTTGCCAGAGCAACAAGAGATTCTAAATCCATGCAACTATCAGAAAGGAGATCTCCTTCAAATATCCATCTCCTTCGATTCTCTATCTCATTCAGTTGCCTCGCGTCTGAGTGCGTTGTCGGAGATCTAGCCTCTGTGCGATGAACCTCATGTGATGTCTGTTGGGGAATTAGGCGACTCCTAATTCCAAGGATCGCAAGAACGAACAATTGCAGAAAATAAATAGGAGAAAAGAAGAAAAAGAGACACCAAATTTTTATACAGGTTCGTCCAAAATTGAGACTACGTCTTGTTCCTGCCGCTTGCAGATTCCACTATGATGAAGGAGATTACAGATTACAAGAGTAGTTTCTCACACACTCACAAATTGTGCTTACCAAAACTCTCTTCTATCTAACACCTTGTGGGAATTTTTCTCTCTCTCAAGGATGGAGCTCTCAAGAATTTTGCCTCTCACAAAATTATGCCACTCACAATTTTCACACACAATTTCACACACACAACCCTAGCCACCTTGTGTCTATTTATAACCAAAGGAGGAGAAAAATAACAACTAATGAGAAACCCTAGTAGTTTCCCTTTTTAAGGGCCTTTGAATCCGACTTTGACTCAACAAACATCGTGCAGCACAGTGCGTCAGCGCCTAGGCGCTCCCCTGCGGCTCCTAGGCGCTCTTCTCCTGGCGCCTAGGCGCCATCAACTCGACGCCTCGACTTTATCTTCCTGGCACCTAGGTGCTCTCCACATGGCGCCTAGGCGCTCTTGTCCTGGCACCTAGGCGCTCTGCACTTGGCGCCTAGGAGCCCTCATCCCAGCGCCGCGACGCTCTTCTGCCAGAGCCACAGTGCTTGCTCCCTGCCTTCGAGGACGCATTTTTCTCCCTTTTTCTTCCTTTTGCTGGGTTGTCGACTTGATTTGGCTCCACATCTGCAACAATCTCCCACTTGGAGACTAATCAATCACCATGTCTCCCACTGCAGCGGCAACGACTTCTCATGCCTCTTGGAGAAGTCCAACTGAAGTTGCGCACAACTTCAGTTTCTCGATCAAATCCATCTTGGTGAGCATATCTCTGGATCCTTTTACCACCCACCTTGCCTTATACCGTTTGCTGCCAGCACTTTTATTTTTTACCCGGCATACCTTCTTGTTGTGTAAGGACTTTTTACCCTGTGGTAACTTTGCCAGTTGCCATGTCCGATCCAACTCGTCCCTCATGGCTAACTCCCACTTGACCGAATCTCCAGCCTCCACGGCTTCATCAAAGCTCTCTGACTTACCTCTGTCGGTCAACAAGATATAATGCAGAGTTGGGGAGTATCTCTGCGGTGGTCTGATTGTCCTGCTAGTCCTCCTGACTGGTGTGGCAGGAGTCCTCTGGTTTCCTTCTGGAGCTATGTTTTCCTGGTCTTCAACCTCTGGATTTTGCACCTCCACTTCAGGAAGATCCTTCAATGGAATCACCTCAGGCTTCTTGTCTTTAGAACCTGAACCCCTGGAGTCCGTGTTGTCTCTGTCCTTGTACAAAACACCTTTGTTGAAGACCACATCCTTGCTCCTGATAATCTTCCGACTTTGGTCATCCCAAAGACGATAACCAAACTGAAGTCTGCCATAGCCAACCAGAAAACACTTCTTTGACTTGGCATCCAGTTTGCTTCTAGCAGCAGAATCAATGTGTGCATAGGAAACACAACCAAACACTCTCAAGGAAGAGAGATCAACCTGTTTATGGCTCCAGACTTCTTCCGGTAGCTTGAACTTCAGCGGTGTGGATGGACTTCTGTTGATCAGATGAGCTGCTATGTTAATTGCCTCAGCCCAAAACATCTTTGGCAGCCCCGCATGTAACCTCATGCTTCTAGCGCGCTCGTTTAAAGTCCTGTTCATCCTCTCAGCTACCCCATTCTGTTGTGGTTTCCCTGGAATGGTCTTCCTCATCTTTATCCCATTCTCAGCACAGTACCGCCTGAAATCTTCACCTAAATACTCTCCCCCATTATCGAACTGCAAGCACTTCACCTTTAAATATGTCTCGTACTCCACCATGGCTTTCCATCTCTTGAAAGCATCGAACACATCAGATTTGTTTTTCAGAAAGTAAACCCATACCTTCCTACTTGAGTCATCAATGAACATCACATAGTAGTTTGCACCACCAAGGGAAGTCACCGGCGCAGGCCCCCACACATCAGTGTGAACAAGCTCCAATTTCCTGGACTTAGGCTCTCTACCCATCTTTGAGAAACTCACTCTCTTCTATTTACCAAAGATGCAGGCTTCACACAAACTGTGATCAACAGTTTTCAAACCCGGCAGTTTTCCTTTGCAGTGAAGCACCTTCATACCCTTCTCACTCATGTGACGGAGCCTATAATGCCATAGCTCGGTATTGGCAGCAGAATCAGCAACTGCTAGGGTATCTTTGCAACTTGAGTTCATGTAGAGAGTTCCAGCCTTGCGTCCCCGAGCAACTACCATCGCTCCTTTAGTGACTTTCCAACCTCCATAATTGAAGGTCACTTTATGTCCTTCATCATCCAGTTGCCCCACCGAAATCAAGTTGCACATTAGTTTAGGAACATGTCTCACCTTATGAATCTTCCACACAGACCCATTAGGCATTTTTAAACTGACATCTCCAATGCCAACAATATCTAAAGGTTCTCCATCAGCAAGATAAACCTTACCATGATTTCCAGCAACGTAATTCTCCAGGACATGACGGTGTGCAGTGGTGTGGAATGATGCTCCTGAGTCTATCACCCACGAATCAAAAGAACTGTCAACTGTCAAGATTAAAGCATCCTGTTGCTCTTCAGTGGTAGCGTTGGCTACGTCATTAGTCTTGTCTTCGTTCTTCCTTGGAGCCCTGTAGTTCTTTTTCAAGTGGCCCGTCTTCCCACAGTTCCAACACTCCATGGTCCTACCATTCCTAGACTTGCTTCTCCCATTCCTCGACTTGTCTCTCCTGCCATTATCTCTGTTGGATTGCCTGTCAAGTTTCCTGCCCCTATTATCAACATTAAGGGCCGAGTTCGATGAAGAGGCTTCTCCTGAGTCCTTCCTGCGAACTTCTTCCGCCAGAATGAAGTTTCTGATATCAACAAGCTTCAGTTTGGCATTCCCAAGTGAATTTGTAATGGCCACCCTCATGGGTTCCCAGCTATTCGGTAACGAGGCCAAGAGGATTAGAGCATTGATCTCATCATCGAATTTAATCTCTACCGAGACCAATTGGTTTAGGACGGTGTTGAAACTGTTCAGGTGCTCTACCACCAAGGCACCTTCAGGCATCTTTAAATTAAAAAGCTTCTTCATGAGATGTACCTTGTTATTGGCTGAGGGCTTCTCATACATCTCAGATAGAGCCTTCATCATCCCTGTTGTAGTAGTCTCCTTCGCAACGTTGTGAGCAACGTTCTTTGACAAGGTCAAACGGATCACACCGAGCACCTGTCTATCAAGGAGATTCCACTCCTCATCCTTCATGCCTTCGGGCTTATTACCCAAGGGCAAGTGCAGTTTCCTGCTGTATAGGTAGTCCTCTACTTGCATCCTCCAATAGGAAAAATCTGAACCATCAAATTTGGTAATACCGGCTGCCATACCTTCTTCTCCAGTCATCGTTCTTGATCAAAACCTCCGCTCTGATACCAGTTGCTGGGGAATTAGGCGACTCCTAATTCCAAGGATCGCAAGAACGAACAATTGCAGAAAATAAATAGGAGAAAAGAAGAAAAAGAAACACCAAATTTTTATACAGGTTCGTCCAAAATTGAGACTACGTCCTGTTCCTGCCGCTTGCAGATTCCACTATGATGAAGGAGATTACAGATTACAAGAGTAGTTTCTCACACACTCACAAATTGTGCTTACCAAAACTCTCTTCTATCTAACACCCTGTGGGAATTTTTCTCTCTCTCAAGGATGGAGCTCTCAAGAATTTTGCCTCTCACAAAATTATGCCACTCACAATTTTCACACACAATTTCACACACACAACCCTAGCCACCTTGTGTCTATTTATAACCAAAGGAGGAGAAAAATAGCAACTAATGAGAAACCCTAGTGGTTTTCCATTTTTAGGGCCTTTGAATCCGACTCTGACTCAACAAACATCGCGCAGCACAGTGCATCAGCGCCGTGGCGCTTGAAACGAGCGTTGCGGCACTCCCCTGCGGCGCCTAGGCGCCATCAACTCGACGCCTCGACTTTATCTTCCTGGCGCCTAGGCACTCTCCACATGGCGCCTAGGCGCTCTTGTCCTTGTTAGACATGTATGCTCTAAGGAGTAAAAATGTAATACGTTTTTGGAGACATTTTTATCAATAAAGAATTTATTCATTTATATATACCAAATATTGTCCTCTTTACGTTCATATTTGTTGAATGTATGATAAGCAAACAGTAGTCTGAGACTGTCAGTCTAAACCTTAAGAGTTGGGCATATGATGGGATGATTATGCGGTAGACACGACTCTTAAGGTGATGGTCTAAAATATATGATCCGCAATCGAGGGAATAAAGTTGGGCGCTTTATTCATGTAAAGATTGTTATGTTGTCTATATTCCTTTTGGGAAATGGTTTGTCTTGGCCATCGGAGTTGGACTCCGTGAATAGAAACATTGGCGCGTTGTCATAGGTGACGATGTGTTGGATCGGGACATAAAGTGAATTGATTTGGATTAATAATTCTGTCTTGGCAAATCGATTCACTTTAGACAATCATTTGTATTGTATCTTAATCCTGAGATGAATAATGGGCCCGTTGTCTCGACTTGTGTCTTTTGATGTACCAATGGGTGACTCCCACATCTCTATAGTGGCATGCATGCCGGTACGTTGGAGGCATGACTCTTGGTAGCGTAGACTTGTTATTCATAGATATGGAATCCATAGCTCCTCTTTAGGAGTAATGATATCCTCTTATATGCGTTGTCCTGTAATTGGAAAACTGGAGCGCTCAACCATTTGGATACATAGGTGTAACCGAATGGTATACTATCTTTAGATGGTAAGTTTTCTAATGGTGAGACAATGGAACGTAAGATAAAAATAATAGGGAAGGTAAGACAGAACTTGTCCTTAAGCCGATTATGGATGATCATATGGGGATGCGATACACTATGATATGTCATGGAGACTTAGCTACACGAGCTTCGTAATTCTATAAAGTTCGAGAGTGCAGCTCCAAGCTTTTAGTGGAGTAGCGTTGGAGTTGATAATTGTGAAATGTATATCTGGGATATTGGGTTTCATAGTTATCATGAGCTTGAACTTTATAGGTCCATTTTGGTCCCCTTTGCTAGCTCACAAAATCCTGTAACGACACGGCGTGCTTTTTCAATAATTGGTGACTTATGTCGGATTTATCAGATTGGTTTAAAATTTATAAGAATCAAATAATTCATGTCTGTTTATCGGTTGAATTAATTATGTAAGAAATTAGTTCAAGATGAACTTGTTGAATTATGGCGTTCGGATAATTCTTGTCTGTTTATCGGTTGTTTTAATTTTGGACAATTAGAACAAGATAAACTTGTAGAATTATTGTGAATTGATTTATTTTCTTAGAGATTATCTTGATAAAGTTTGTTTTGATCAGATATCTTTTCTATTGGGCTATTTGAATCAAAACTGAGACTTTATCCTTTAGAATCTCGGGTGGAAAATAAAAGATTCGCGGAGATTTTTTCTCGGCAGTTCGGCCTGCCGATCAGAAAGTTCGGCCTGCCGAACTGGCCAGTTCGGCCTGCCTATCTCACAGTTCGGCATGCCGACCGCGACAGCTAAGATTACGCGTTTTTCACGCGTATCTTATCAGATATTGATCCGAACTTGATTCTGTTTTGATTTTTGAGACCTAATCTGATATGGACTGACCCCAAGGACCAATAGGTATAAAAAGGGAGTGAGTCTAATGATTTACTCAGATCAATTTGAGAGATTAAGAGTGATACTCTTCTAGTGAGCATCTGAAAACTCCCTGAGAGCTTTTGTTCACAAATCACGAACACTAGCTTTGGGTTCTCTCTATTGGTTGGAAGGAGAGTCACCGGTGGAAGAGCTGTACGTGTGAGCCCACACTCACTCCGGTTGTGGATAGAGAATAGCAAAGAAGACCAGTTGGTTGAGGCTCTTCTGGAACGTTACTTCTCTACACAGGTCGCGGAGGTTCTTCGGCATACTGAGGTTAGTAAGATCTGTTTAATTTATACATACAACATGTCAAACTTGTGTTTTGGAAAATACTCTGATGAAAAATTTAAAAAATTCCGCTGCGCACTTTGTTTCCAACAGTCCTGGCGTCTAGGCGCTCTGCACTTGGCGCCTAGGCGCCCTCATCCCAGAGCCATGGTGCTATTCTGCCAGAGCCGCGGCACTTGCTCCCTGCTTTCGAGGATGCATTTTTCCCCCTTTTTCTTCCTTTTTCTTCCTTTTGCTGGGTTGTCGACTTGATTTGGCTCCACATCTGCAATAATGTCTTCCCTCCTAGCCGGCAGAGGTTGCCAGTCAGAGCTCCTCCATGAGCCGACAACTCTGCACTCCTGTCGAGATGGCCACGCGGAGGTGCTGGAGAGATCTTCCTTGCACGGTTTCATTTCAGTTTTTTTCTTTAATTAGTTGGATCTTAGGATTTTGGTACTATTCTTGTGTTTTTTAATGAATTATTTGTGCTTTTTTTTATTTTAATTAGAAGTTTTGTGTCCTTTTTATGAATTATTTATTTCGTTATTTATTTATTTATTTATTTATTCATGTTTGTATTGGCTGCCACCACCTAAAATGGCATATACCAGTGACTACCGTTGGGACGGATTTGGAGAGGCCAAAATCAGACCGAATTGAAGGTCTAGTTGGGCCAAGCAGATGTATAGCTAAAACTAAGTGGCGAGTGAAGCGAGTCCAAGTAATGGTTGTTTTGTGCTTTCGTGGTTTGTCCGAGGTCAATTCGGTTCACCCCAAATACTTCAATTCAATCTTCTAGTCGTTGCAATCCAAAAATGCAGATCTGGAGCTGATAATTGCCAAGTAGAAGTTATAATCCACCAAGTTGAACAATTACTAAGGTTGAAGTGGTCCGAATTATGAAGTCAATGGTTACATGACACGTGTCTCACTTCAATGATAACCACTCGAATCCACTATTTTTACGTGGGAACCTCAATGTGAATATCCGGACCTGTACAAATAGGCTTGGAGCCCTCTAAATTGGGCATTCTGATTCTTCCTCCTCACTCACGCAAACATACTTGCATTTTACTTCCAGGAATTACTATAATTTATACCAAAATTGTTTAATAATGAAGAGCCTCCTTCTACATTGGATGTAACTCAAGATTAAATGAACCAACATAAATCCTTGTGTGATGTATCTTTATTAAGTATTCTAATTTATTTGATTATAATAATGATTTATTCGATCCATT
Organism: Artocarpus heterophyllus; assembly: GCA_025403435.1. NCBI lineage: Eukaryota > Viridiplantae > Streptophyta > Magnoliopsida > Rosales > Moraceae > Artocarpus > Artocarpus heterophyllus. Next base: position 13,743,833 of record CM046330.1, read on the forward strand.
GTTTAACAAAATTTCATATTCATAAGCTTGCTTATGACCTAATAACGGCAATCAAAGGCCCAATAATCCGAATTTAGTGATTTTTAGAATTCTAATCTCATTTAGTTTATTTATAGACCTAACGCCTACAACTACAACAAATACTAGTGGATACAGGTCGGTAACCGTGACAAATGTTGGATACTGGTCAAGGATATATCAAGTATTTTTAAATCTAATGTAATAACGTGATGTGATATTTTTTACATTTTTTTAAGCATAAATCGATCCAAGCCTTCACTTTATTGTACATACACATGGGTCCATTTGAGAAATATCACTTTTGTGGTATTTTTTTAAATATTATTTTTATAAGAAAGTTTGATGCATACTGTTTTAGATGAATATAAAGACACTATTATTCTCAAATATTTTAAGCTAGAGTTAGGCAAATGTGTGTTGTCCTTGTATATTTAGTTTTTTAACTAAGGGAAATGGTACTGATCAAAGAGAGGAGAAATAAGTTGTAGTAAAATGTTGTAGCCATCTAATTTATTTCTCGAATTGATCCCCATTTTTAAGGGAGAGAAGCATAAGAGTGCCACCGTAAAGGAGCATTTTATCAACATTGTCTTCCTAAAGAGCTCTTTTCAAAACTGTCTCTTTAATTAGAAAAAGTAATTTATTAAAAATCCAAGTTGTCCTTCCTCATTTAATTAGAAAAAGGTGATTTATTAGAAGTCTAAATTACCCTCCTTTCCCACTCTCTCATATGATAGACTACTCCAATCATCAGCGCAAGGTGTCGGAGTATAACCTAGTAGGTTTTAGAGCGGGAACCTGCTAGGTTCTATCATATTTTCTTTGAAACAAAAAAATACCAACAGCCTCCAATCACTGGCAAGGGGTACCGGAGCTTATCTTAACAGGTTGTAGAGTGAGAACTTATCAGGTTTAGTCATCTTTTCTTTGAAACAAATAAATACCAATGGACTCCAACTATTGGTGCGAGGTGTTAGAACATAAACTGGTAGGTTTTGGAGCTAGAATCTACCAGGTTCTCTTATATTTTCCTTGAAACAAAGAAATACTAACCGCCTCCGGTTGTTAGTGTAGGATGCCGGAGCGTCACCTGATAGGTTTTAGCTAGGTTTCCTCATATTTTCTTTAAAATAAATAACTACTAACTGCCTTCGGTTGCCCTATAGGGAATGCCACTATGGAACCCTCTAGATTCCATCATAGAATCTACCAGATTTCATCTTGGAATCCGTCAAGTTCTGCGACAGAAACCTAGCTGGAACCTGCCAAGTTCCACTCAAATACCAACAACAAATTCAAATCTTTAATCATCTACCAAAAAATTAAATCAACCACATAATTTAACAAGAAACAAATACAATCAGAAATTAGAACAATCAACCAAAACGTCAACCACAAATCTTCCATCGAACGAGTTAATCAGGTCAATAATTTGGAACCAAAATAAGACATCAATTCGCACCTATGTTGCTGTATAAGAACATAATTCTGTAATCACAAACAAACAAATTAGCATAAAAGCAGCACCAAGCTTGTAGAATAATTTGAGGTTCCCATTTTGATCAGGCTTTGTGTTAGTCACAAGTCGACTAGAAACATAAACAAAATCATTTTTCTTCAGATTTTTGAAACACATTTATGCCATCAAATATTCAAGCTACACTAAAACCAACATATGATCAAGAATGTTAGTCGAAAACACTACCAAGATATGATACAATCAAATGTTCTCCCTGGCAAGAATTTATTCGGAGAGAAAAAAAAAACTTAAAAAAATAAATAATATAATAGCTTAAAATGTTCTCCCAGCCAAGAATTTATTCGACAAGAAAACTTCAAAAAATTAAAATAATATAATAGCTTCAAATGTTCATCCTGCCAAGAGATACTTGGAAAAAAAAAAAATATATGGATGCAGAGAACATAAATAATTATGCGATTTAAAAAACTAGGACAGACAAAATGAAGCAAATTAAAATTATACTTGTTGTAAAAGTTATCTCTCCAACGTTAAAGAAACCATACATAATTGTTGAGATCTGGCCACGATGAGAAATGAAGAGATCTAACGTGTAATCGACGTCCTCCTGGCATGCGGAGGAGATCTCCAAGAGGCTCTGTAACTGGATCAAGAGGATCTCCAGCAAATACATTGACGAGGCCGTCATCATTGAAGACAAGTCGGTGATGGCTGGATCTTATATGACTCTGAGGCCGTGATGAGTGAAAGCTCTACTGAAGAACGCGATGGAGAAGAAGAGAAATCGGAAGATTCCATATAATAAACAATAGAAAGATGACTGAGAAAGAAGACTTTTCAATTGTATTGATTTGCTCGAGAATATACAGTATACAAGGCTGCTTATATATAGGACGAAAACAATGAGTATGCATAGCAGGAAAGGCCTACGCTTGTGCTAATGCTATTGGTTTACAAGAATGAAGAAAAGAGGTATATAGCTGTCATTGTATAATTCTTTCAACAAACATAATACGGCCGCACTACCACTTCTCGTACTGCAGAGGAAAGCAACATGACAAGACAAGTTGACAAATTGCATTAGGATAAGAATCAATTATGCTTATAATATAGCAATTGCATTTTGAAATTATCTTCTAACAGCCTCCCTCAATTCAACAGCCTTCAAAGAAGTGACTCCTAGTTTGTTCCAGAGATAGCCAAAAAATGTGACAGATAGAGGCTCCGTGAGTATGTCAGCATTTTGGTCTATGGCTGGGACTGTTGAATTGCAATGGTATTATCTAACACCTTCTCTCAGACAAAGTATAAATCCAGTTCAATGTGCTTAGTTCTTGAATGCAGAACTAAATTAGCGGATAGAGATACTATACTCAAATTATTCACCCAAATTACTGGATTTCTACTGCAGCGAACTTATAATTCCTTCAGAAGAAACTTGAGCCAAAGGACTTCAGTAGTGGCATTGGCTAGACTCCTATATGTGGCCTCGGATCAAGAAATAATGGTCTGTTTCTTAGAACACCATGTGACTATATTATTTTCTAAATAAACACAAAACCTATAGTTGAACGATGATCATTAGGATTTGTAGCCCAATTAGCATCTGAGTATCCTATTAAATTCGAGTGTTCTGACTTGATGAAATTCAAGCCATAATAGAGAGTCCTTTTGGGGTACCTAAGAATTCTCTTAACTGCTTTCCAATGCATGTTTAGGGGGCACTACATGAATTGGCTTACTTTGTTGAACGAGTAAGCAATTTCAGGTCAGGTTATGGTGATATATTAAAGGGCACCTACTGTGCTTTTATACAGCTGCCCCTCTTTAAATAGATCTCCATTGTGTGTTGACAAGTGTAACCTATGATCATTGAAGTAGGAAAATGCTTAGCCTCCTCCATCTTAACCTTCTTAAGAAGATCCAAGATGTATTTTGCTTGAGATAAGTAAAAACCCGTGCTGGTACTATGAACTTCTATTCTCAAGCAGTAGTGCAGCTACCCCAAGTACATAAAAGAAAAGGCCATATTCAGTAATTGAATTAGTTTTTGAACTTCTGCTTCATGACTACCCCAAGTACTTAACATTGAATTAGTGCAACTGCCCTAACTACTTAAAAGAAGAGGCCATATTTAGTAATTGAATTAGTTTTTGAACTTCTGCTTTACGACTACCTATGATGATTACGTCATCAACGCACACAAGTGCAAGTAGTTGTGAGTGTTGAATGAGCTTCATGAAGAGTCAATTATTTGACTTCGAGGACTCAAAACCAAGTTTGTACAAGGTGCTCTTGAGCTTGTCAAACCAGGCCCTTGGAGCTTGTTTGAGGCCATAAAGGGCTTTATGGAACTTGCATATCATCATAGCTTGATTGCCAATTTCAAAGCCAGGAGGTTGGGACATGTATACAACATCTTCAAGAGTGCCATTTAAAAAGGTATTGTTGACATCAACTTAGCTACTGGACTGAAATTGTTATAGGTTTAATTACTGGACTGAAAGTTTCAATAAAGTCAAAACATACAACTTGGCTAAAACCTCGAGCCATAAGACTGGCCTTATAGTGAGCTACATTGCCATCTAGATTCCTCTTCAATTTTAAAAATCCATTTGCAATCCATAAGCATTAGGAATTGGTACAACTTCTAAAGTTTTATTTTTTGTTAGAGCTTGATATTCCTCTTGTATTGTTGTCTTCCAATGTGGAGAGAGCGTAGCTTCTTCTAGAGCAGTAGGTTCACTTTCATTTTTGCACTCTACATTCCAAACTTTAGGCTTGTAAATGCTATGCTTGGCTATTGTCTCCATAAGATAAGTGTTCCCTACTTAACTATTCCCAGTTCTCCTAGGTCTGGTATTACTTGTAAAGTAGTTTTACTTGGAACAGTAGTAGGTGCATATGACTCTATTGGATTTGTGTGAGTATGTGTAGGGCTCGAACTTTTGATAGGAATAGAAGGAATGGAAATGGGGTGTGAAGTATCATTGTGATCAGTGAGTGTGTGATTTGTATCTGTAGTGACTGGATCGAAAGTTTCAACAAATGGGTGGGCAGTAGGCAAATTACTTTGAGGTTCTTGAATGATTGGCACAACTAGTGTACCCAAATCATGAAAATCTAAAAACTGACCTGGTGTATTTTGATTATATTTTCTAGTAAAAGGAAAGGTTTTTTTTATCAAAGATTGTGTGTCTAGAAACGTACAATCTACCATTAGGAGCTAAGCACTTATATCCTTTGTGTTGTTTGCTATAACCAATAAAGGTACAAAGCATAAGATGGAACTATTATTTGTGATCATTGTATGGTCTTAAATGAGGATAAACTGTACGGCCAAATACTTTGAGTTAAGAGTAATCAGGTTTCACCTTGTAAAGAACTTCTAGAGGGCATTGATGTTGCAAGATCTTAGTGGAAAGGCGATTGATTAGGTATACTGTTGGAAAAGTAGTACGTAGCAGAATTTTTAAAATTTTTATAGCAGAGTATTTTTCAAATACAAGTGTAACGCCCCTATATGGGGGTTAACAGTTTTTAATGAGATAAAATAAAAATAAATAATAAAAGTAAAACCTTAAAGATTAAAATTTGCCCGGGACTTAAATGAAAACTCTCAACTCAAAAATAAAAATATAAACGACAAATAAACCACAGTTTTAATGTAGCACCTTAAATTTAATAATATAAATTGTTGTCATCATCATTTTAACCCTCAACACATTGTAATACAGTCACAGAAAGTAACAATTGATGCTTACATTATCATGAAGAACATTCTCAACAATTGAAGCAGTCCCAATGTAATATAGCTACATCACTTCCTCAACTATATTTCTCGTAGCCACCTCACACTTAGTGAGTCCTGAAAAGATATAAACATAAGGGTATGAGCAACACTATGCTCAGTAGAGAAAGCCATTACTCACCTCTATCATTACCACATTAAAATCTGCATGGTTAGTAAGTCACATCATATTTCAGATTATGAGGTTTATTATGATCACATCTTATGGATACCGTAGTTAATCATTACCAAGTGTCATAATTACACATTTATACAAATATTACCAATCATCATTGTTCCTAGGTATCCATGTTAAATTGAGTATCACTCAACTCATCGAAACCCAAATGGGCGCACTTGATCACCCTATAAACATTCCAAGGGTGTTCCGGTGAGGGGACATTAAGCCCCGAGTCCTCACCAAATCAATTCCTGTACAGTGTGTTCTGGGACTTTCAACCCAAGGAAGCGTCATCACCTTCCCCCTATTTTACCTTTTTGGGTATTCATGCCCAAGGACGTAACCGCCGCCCTCTTCATGTCTCACCATTTCTCTATATTAAATCATTATTAATAGAGTCAGTTTTCCTAACCATGCTTCTCAATTTATAACATATGTCAATTCATTATGTTCCTCGCCGTACAATACAAGACGAGTCCATGTCATAGTTTCATATGTGATACTCATACAATATCAGTTCAACATAGATATATATATATTGCGGCAAAACAATCAATTTTAATTCTATAAAAACCTCACAAAAGATGAGTAATAGAATCCCTACCTTTCAAGCTTATCAACAGTCTCTTAATCCTGGAATCAATTAACGTTAGCTCCATACTCCCTTGATCCTAAGGCGTGCATAAGGACAATTAAAACTAAAGCACAACATACAACTACATTCATAAAATTTATTTTAATTTAATCTTAGAATTTCAAGAAATAACCACTGCCCATAGAGGTATTATAAAGTTTAACAATATAAATTTTCTGTCTAGGGCATATACACTTAGACTTCATACATATGCTCCAAAATAGCAACAAACATAGACTTAGGTTTAAGAACGCAAATTTGAATAATCCTTTAGTATAAAAGAAAATTTATAAATGAAAGACTAAATTTGTTCATAAGATTCTAACCTCGGATTATGGTTAGTTGGAAGCTTGAAATGGCTTCAAAACAGGTTCCTTTAGTTCGGTATGACTGAAATTCTTGCTCAAATGGAGGTGATGGTGGCTGATTTTTATGGCTGCCTTGAAGAAGTTCTCTAAGTATTTTGCTTCAGCAAAGAAATGAGAAGAAGAGTGTGGGAACCGTGGAAGAGAAAGGAAGAAAAGATAAAGTCTTTGAAGAGAAGTGATAGAAACAATTATAGAGGAGACATGTTGAAGCATGTCACGGAGGAAATAAAGAAAATGAGGGTCAAGAGTAGTTGGAAAAGATATCCTTATGTCTCATCTAAAGACTTTAACACACATAATGCCAATATGACATTTTTGAGATTTATTAAAAGTTCTAAGGCTTTTTAGTAATCATACTAAATAAATATAGGAGAATTTTAGAAAACTTAAAAATAGATAAAAAATAAATATTATAAAATAAATTTAAATGAAGCAATTTTTTTTTTATACATTAAAAATTAATTTAATTACCTCAATACCCGTTAGGAGAATAACGGGTGTCACAGCTCTACCCCCCTTAAAGAAATTTCGTCCTCGAAATTTCAATTCTAGCAATACTAGTAAAAATTATGATTCCACTATGATTCCAATTCTGAGTCTAAACCGTTAATGTTGTTTGTCCTCCAAATTTAAGTTATCGTATCTCCACTTATTTACTTGCATAATAAATCTTACTCCTAAATCCCTCAATGAGAGTATTTCTGACAAGTTTCAACTTATAACACCGTATAATAGTCTAAGAATCTGATCAGGCATACATATTGACCATACCATGATTCCAGTCCTTCATTGTCCATGGACTGTGATTTACAATCACATTTAAGGAGATTGCCAGAGAAATTTTATATACTTCATCTTTAGGTTCCTTTTCCTTTTTGAGTAAGGAAAAGTCAAATATATTTGATTTCATACCTCAACTAATAAACTAAAACATAATCATAAAACATATATCACAAACGCTTTTATTCAAAACTATACATTAAACTTACTCATAGAGATATTAAACGGAATCTCAGAGTTGCAAACATACCCGGCATATTTTTCATTAAACAGCTATCCTTATGACACAAACATTCAACCCAAATAATATACTCATATTTCATATGGAATATCCCCATAACTGACTCTGGTACTTCCACATAATATTAACAGAATATTACACATTACAAACATGATACGGATACGTTTCGAGAGTACAAGGCACTCCGTATACCAGCTATCCATATCATGCATGCTTAGAGGATACAAAAACATCGATAAACAAAAGATCGGACCTTAAGAAGGATGCGTTTCGAGAGCATCAAGTACTCCGTATCCAGCCATCCCGGCATTAGGCTCAATGAATCTAAAAGATTGAACAACGACGTACCACAAGAAACACAGAATACAAGGTAAACGGTTATTCGTAACACACGAAATACGGACACACATGCCTACATGCCAAAGATAAAACAAAAAGATTACAGATGGAGATTCAAATCAATTGGCCGCTCCCGGCTTTCCCTTTCCCATTCAAGCTTGGATGTTGCAGTGTCGGATTCTGGATGTATGATTTGCATTTTATCTATCAATTCCTCAGCTGTTGAAGCAGTAACAAAGATTTGTCTCTCCGATTCTGTAGTGATGTTTTCTTCCACAGCGTAATCTAGAAATTTCAAAAGACCGTCATAAAAACCCTTTACGTTCAGCAGTCCCAAAGGTTTGGAATAAAAGCCCAACAATTGCCCACAAGCAACTATAAATATTTCCTCAAGAGTACCTAGACCACCAGGTAATGCTATAAAAGCATCAGAATTATAGATTATGTCTTTAAAATTTTTAGGGATACTCCTGACTCCTTCTCCCTTACCTATGGCTTCCTTACAAAGGTTTCCTTCAACTGGAATATGAGGCCAAATTCTTACATCAGTAGCGTCGCTAGACCTAGCTGCTAGTGCCATATTTACCATCATTTTTATACTACCACCCCCATAGATTATGTTAATCTTCTTGTGTGCTAGGACTTGCCCTAAGTGATTTGCAGCTTCTAAATAAGCTTTATCTTTTCCAAGGCTGGAACCACAAAAGACACAGACATTCTTTATTTTCTTCGTGGACTGGGAGGTAGACATATTTGGTTTATAGAAGTGGTTGCTTAATGTCTGCTCCACTTAGACTTCAGGTTCTACATGAGATTTTAAAGATGAGAAATCTACAAAAAGGGCTAAAGAGATAGACGAGTAGGTAATGAAAAGGTAATCCAAAGATTTAAACAAAATCTTGTGCGGATAAGAAAGTAAGATAAGGTGATTGATAGTTTACAGAAAATCTGATTCACTTTTTGAAAAAGATTAGACTCTAATTGTATAACTTTTGACAATTGAGAACAATTCGACAGAAGACCCTCTTGACACAACTGTAGACTTTTTGACAAATATACACCAAGTCTAGAAATTTAATATAAACGACAAATACTGTAGAACTTTTTGAAATTTGAGACACAAATCTTGAAATATCTGGATAAGCTTTTCAAAATTCAAACATATTACTGTACCGTATGTGACGTGTCTGATAAGATAATATATTTTATTATATATATATTTAAGAAAATCATAAATTAAATAAGATATTAACACTTACTGTATCAATCTAATAATCACAATTATTTCAAACACAAAAGCAAATATTCTAAGTAAAAGAAAAACACAAACTGTTGAACATCAGCTAAAACTGCTTCAAATAAGTAAAGACTAAATAACCTTTATAGAGCGATGACTTATTCCCCATCCAGTTTTCTTATGGCTTGACAAACAGGATCTAGAAATACCATATTCCTGAGGCGTTGTCTTTCTGTATAAAATTTAGGCCAGAGTTTAAAAATAGCTCCTTGAACATATCCACTAGGGTGACCGTGGAGAGGAGGATGGATGCTATCCAAGTTCTCCTTTGAAAGTCCATCCCTACAAAACCTTATTTTATCCTCTCTATTCGTTGACATATAACCAGGTGAAGTACATTTACCGTTACAATTTTGTCTTCCACATTTGTTACAAGTGACCACGATGGCACGGGCTCTTCTTTTCATTGCACTACGACTAGTACCTGTTCCTGGTAAACCGACATCTTGACTAAAGTCACTCGGACGGATTTTCCCCTCTATTAACATTCTCACATCACAAGGGATACCAAAACGCATAAGAATCCACAACCGAGTAATTCTAGCCTTGTATTTCTTTCTGAGAATCTTTTGGGAGAGTGATGGGAAATACTTTCTCAGGTGTTGGTACTTTGGGTCCATGATGAGATGAAAGAAGAGTAAATAGAAAGGAAAAATTAAGATAGTAAATTGCAGAATCCTAGAATTCCTTCTTCTTTTAGAGGAAAAGAAGAATTTTTAATGAAAAAGAAGAGGATTTGCGATTTAGAGAAAAAATAACAAATTAAGAGAGAAAAAGTGAACTTGGAGAAATAAGGTCTTACGCACAGTAAACGTATATGTAAACAATAATTAAACCACTGTATATGACACGTATAGAGACCACGTGGGAGAGACAGTGTGAATCAAACTGATTTAAGATTTGAACTAGGCCCAAATGTTCTTAGTTGAAAATGGTCAGGTTGTTTCGGGCCTTAACACATTTGGAACGAGTTAAATAACAAACATAAAATTGAAAACCAATTCGTATGAATCTTAAACCCAATTTAAAGTCCACTATAGATAAAGTTAACTATAAACAACAAATCTAATTTAACGACAACAAGGATCTTCCTGAATGATCCAGCAACTCAAATAATTTTGTTTTAATCAAAACCTTATTGAACAATACATACACCCATATGTTATTCATAATACTTAACATCTATCAATGGATTCATCATCATTACTACCAAGGGTTTAGAATGTGACTAACCTTGAAATCAATACGATTTACGTCTTTCAACGTAGACCATATCAGTGAACAAAGACACTTGATGTTACTACTTAAGAACATCTACAATCCCCACAATTCTACTTATACAATATATAATTTCCTCATATAACAAAACCTTAGGTAACCAAAAGATTCACTGATACACTTAAATACAATGTACGTAACGAAATATTCCAATTTTGAGATTCATGCATTCTAGGCTTTACACAGTCTCAACAGACCAAAAGTCTAACATTTATCTCTCTCAAGATTCAATACCATGATTCCCAACTTATATCATATTCCTCAAATGAATAGAACTTTTAAGAAAAGACATTGACACTTATGTGCTCCATCGAATCCACACATAATCATTACTTAGGTTTGAATCAATTACGAAAAATTTGGCATATCTATGCCAAACTTTAAAATCAATAAATCAAGCCTTATATTTCTTATTGTTTTTCACGAGACAAAAGGCTCTTAAATCCTCGTATCTATACGAATTTCTCATCGTTTATACGAATTAGATATGCTTATAGGTCCAAATATTATACGAATCTCTCATAAGCATTCTACTTATAAACTCATTCCATATAATTATCATTCCCTTATAACTATTAATACTTTCCTTCTATATAATTATGGTACTCATATAACCATAAGTATTTTCATTCTATGGCCTTTCCATGTTACATCCTTCTAGACTGTATAAATCAATGTGAAGGTTCATTTTGATGATGACAATGAAAATTCAGCTTCAAAACCATCTCAAAAATATATTTTTTAAAGTGGTGCTACACTCCCTAGGTTAACCGAACCTAGGCTCTGATACCAAAAATTCTGTAACGCCCCTATATGGGGGTTAACAGTTTTTAATGAGATAAAATAAAAATAAATAATAAAAGTAAAACCTTAAAGATTAAAATTTGCCCGGGACTTAAATGAAAACTCTCAACTCAAAAATAAAAATATAAACGACAAATAAACCACAGTTTTAATGTAGCACCTTAAATTTAATAATATAAATTGTTGTCATCATCATTTTAACCCTCAACACATTGTAATACAGTCACAGAAAGTAACAATTGATGCTTACATTATCATGAAGAACATTCTCAACAATTGAAGCAGTCCCAATGTAATATAGCTACATCACTTCCTCAACTATATTTCTCGTAGCCACCTCACACTTAGTGAGTCCTGAAAAGATATAAACATAAGGGTATGAGCAACACTATGCTCAGTAGAGAAAGCCATTACTCACCTCTATCATTACCACATTAAAATCTGCATGGTTAGTAAGTCACATCATATTTCAGATTATGAGGTTTATTATGATCACATCTTATGGATACCGTAGTTAATCATTACCAAGTGTCATAATTACACATTTATACAAATATTACCAATCATCATTGTTCCTAGGTATCCATGTTAAATTGAGTATCACTCAACTCATCGAAACCCAAATGGGCGCACTTGATCACCCTATAAACATTCCAAGGGTGTTCCGGTGAGGGGACATTAAGCCCCGAGTCCTCACCAAATCAATTCCTGTACAGTGTGTTCTGGGACTTTCAACCCAAGGAAGCGTCATCACCTTCCCCCTATTTTACCTTTTTGGGTATTCATGCCCAAGGACGTAACCGCCGCCCTCTTCATGTCTCACCATTTCTCTATATTAAATCATTATTAATAGAGTCAGTTTTCCTAACCATGCTTCTCAATTTATAACATATGTCAATTCATTATGTTCCTCGCCGTACAATACAAGACGAGTCCATGTCATAGTTTCATATGTGATACTCATACAATATCAGTTCAACATAGATATATATATATTGCGGCAAAACAATCAATTTTAATTCTATAAAAACCTCACAAAAGATGAGTAATAGAATCCCTACCTTTCAAGCTTATCAACAGTCTCTTAATCCTGGAATCAATTAACGTTAGCTCCATACTCCCTTGATCCTAAGGCGTGCATAAGGACAATTAAAACTAAAGCACAACATACAACTACATTCATAAAATTTATTTTAATTTAATCTTAGAATTTCAAGAAATAACCACTGCCCATAGAGGTATTATAAAGTTTAACAATATAAATTTTCTGTCTAGGGCATATACACTTAGACTTCATACATATGCTCCAAAATAGCAACAAACATAGACTTAGGTTTAAGAACGCAAATTTGAATAATCCTTTAGTATAAAAGAAAATTTATAAATGAAAGACTAAATTTGTTCATAAGATTCTAACCTCGGATTATGGTTAGTTGGAAGCTTGAAATGGCTTCAAAACAGGTTCCTTTAGTTCGGTATGACTGAAATTCTTGCTCAAATGGAGGTGATGGTGGCTGATTTTTATGGCTGCCTTGAAGAAGTTCTCTAAGTATTTTGCTTCAGCAAAGAAATGAGAAGAAGAGTGTGGGAACCGTGGAAGAGAAAGGAAGAAAAGATAAAGTCTTTGAAGAGAAGTGATAGAAACAATTATAGAGGAGACATGTTGAAGCATGTCACGGAGGAAATAAAGAAAATGAGGGTCAAGAGTAGTTGGAAAAGATATCCTTATGTCTCATCTAAAGACTTTAACACACATAATGCCAATATGACATTTTTGAGATTTATTAAAAGTTCTAAGGCTTTTTAGTAATCATACTAAATAAATATAGGAGAATTTTAGAAAACTTAAAAATAGATAAAAAATAAATATTATAAAATAAATTTAAATGAAGCAATTTTTTTTTTATACATTAAAAATTAATTTAATTACCTCAATACCCGTTAGGAGAATAACGGGTGTCACAACAAGTTTGACACACTATATGCATAAATTAACCAAATCTTGCTAACCTTGTAAACGCCGAAAAGCTTCCTCAATTAGTGAAGAGAAGTAACATTCCAGAAGGACCTCAACTAATTGGTCTTCTTTGCTATTCTCTATCCATGATCGGAGTGAGTGTGAGCTCACACATACAGCTCTTCCACCAAGCAACCCTTATTCCAACCAATTAAGAGAACCCAAACCTAGCATTCATGATTTATGAACAAGAGCTCTCAGGGAGTTTTCAGAATCTCACCAATATAGTTTCACTCTTAATCTCTCAATTGATCTAAATAATAAAGAAACTCACTCTGCTTTTTACAGAGGTTGGGCTCAGAAGTCAGTCCTTATTAGATAAGGCCTCGAAAATTCGAATCAGAATCAAATTGGAATCGATATCTGATAAAATCTGCATGGAACACGCGTAATCCTTTTATCACTGGTTAGCAGGCCGAACTGACAAATCGGCTTGTTGAACCTCCTCAATCTGTAGGCTGAACTTAGATAAGGCCTTGAAAATTCGAATCAGAATCAAATTGGAATCGATATCTGATAAAATCTGCATGGAACACGCGTAATCCTTTTATCACTGGTTAGCAGGCCGAACTGACAGATCGGCTTGTTGAACCTCCTCAATCTGTAGGCTGAACTTAGAAATCAGCCTACCGAATATCCGATAAAAGATCTCTGTGAATTTTTATTTTCCACCTGAGATTCTTGCGATAGAGCCTCAGTTTGAATTTAAATAACACAATAGAGAAGTTATTTGATTAAAACAGTCATATCTAAATAATCTCTAGAAAAATAAATATTCTTGATAGTTCAATAAGTTTATCTTGAATTAATTCAAAATTAATCCAATCGATAAACAGAAATGAATTATCCATTCCCGATAATTCAACAAGTTTATCTTGAATTAATTTTATCACAAAATTAATTCACTCGATAAACAGACATGAATTATCTAATTTTATCAAATTTTAGCCAATCTGATAAATCTGACATATGTCACCAATTATTATAAAAGCACGCTGTATCGTTACAGGATTTTTGTAAGCTAACAAAGGGGACCATATGGACCTATATAGTTCAAGCTCCTGATAATATCCTAGATATACATTTCATAATTATCAACTCCAACGCTACTCCACTAAAAGCTTGGAGTTGCACTCTTGAACTATATAGAATTACGAAGCCCATATAGCTAAGTCTCCATGACATATCATAGTGTTTCGTATCCCTAAGGATTATCCATAATCGGCTTAAGGACAAGTTTTGTCTTATCACTTCATGTCCCGATCCAACACAGCGTCACCTATGACAATGTACCAATATTTCGATTCATGGAATCCACCTTCGATGGCCAAGACAAACCATCTCCCAATAAGAATATAGAAAAACATAACAATCTTTACATGAATAAAACACCCAACTTTATTCCCTCGATTGCGGATCTTATGATTTAGACTATCACCTTAAGAATCGTGTCTTCTGCATAATCTGTCTATCATATGCCCAATTCTTAAAGGTTTAGACCGACAATCTCATATTATTGTTTGCTTAAATATTTTCAACAAATATGAACGTAAAGAAGACAAGATTTGGTATATAAATAATAAATAAATTCTTTATTGATAAAAATGTCTCTAAAAACATATTACATTTGTACTTCTTAGGCCATACATGTATGACATATACAACAGAGGTAAAGACATCATCCCAAAATCTAAGAGGCATATGAGCATGTGCACGCATAAAGAGACCTGTTTCAATTATATGTATGTGTTTTCGCTCTGCGACATCATTTTGTTCTAGAGTATAAGGTCAAGAAATATAAAGGATTCTAAATTCTTTGAAATAATTGGTTAATGATTGGCAATTCAACATGCACTTTGTACTGAAGGAAGACATTATGAATATCAGATTTTTGTTTTAAGAGATATATCCAAGTGTAGCATGAAAAGGCATCAATAAATGTCACATAGAAAAATCATTAGATGATTTAACTAGTGAAGGTCCCTGTAGGTCTGAGCAGATTAATTACAAAGGTTCTTTTATCTCAGTGATAGAATATGAAAAAGGCAATTTGTGGCTCTTTCCTTGTTGACAAGCATAGCCAAAATGAAAATTTTCTTTCATTAAGGGAGATTGATTACACTTTGACAAGACTCTAGAAACTATACTCAAAACTGGATGCCCTAGCCTTTCATGCCATAGGTTAAGGGCCGAATTATTAGACTCACTATTCAAACAACTATGTATAGACAAATTTTTAATTTGGCCTAAGGAACACAACTCAAGTCCTTGGAAGGAATTTTGAAGACAAAATAAAGAAACTTTGGACTGAGACGATTAGACTTGGTGTGATGAAACTTAAATTGATATAGGCCCTCACTAAAACTCCCTTGCAGCATTGCTGCCCCATGGCTCGGTCCTTCACGAGACAAAAATAAGAATGGAATTTAAATAAACTGAGTTATCAAGGGCAAATTATGAAACACTAATAAAGTTTTTCTTAATATGTGGAACATGAAGTAAATTTTTGAGAGTGAAAGCCTTTGAATTTTTTGAATTGACAAGTGTATAAGATCCAATATGAGAAACTTGCATCATTGCCCATACGAACTCTGCTAGGTCTATGGTACTCGGTCCCAAGGTTAAGGTTGCTTAAGTCATTAGTCAAATATTTGGTTGTCCTAGAATCAGGATACCAATTTGGATCTATAAGAGTATCTTAAGTCACCATCATGGCTGTGACATTGTTGTTCAGAGTGTTAGAGTGATTCTGTTCATCATTGGCTCCTTGAGCTGCTGGAGAAAAACCTTGAAAATTAGTGTTAACCTGTAGTAACAACGCTGAGCAGTATGCCCTAACTTTCTACAGAGCTAGCATTGAGGTCTCAAATTGTTCCAGTTATTGCGTCCTCCATAGGTGTGTCCTCTTCTTCCTCTACCTCTTGAAAAGTTTGGACTGCTATCATGAGAAGGGTAGGAGTTATGGCCACTAGTATGAAACCTTTGACTATTGTTCCCTTGTTTCTGAGCATTGTTGAGGTAAGATTGGCAGCTGGAAGAGTCCCATCTGAGTTGATAGCTTGACCGTGCTCCAAGCGAGTTTCAAAACTCATCAAAAGGGCCCTTGCATCCTTCACAATGTATGGTTCCGCCCTTGAAGTGAATGTAACCATGATTGGGTCATACTCAGTGCCCAGGCCAGCAAGCAAATAGAGGATTTGGTCCTATTTTGGGACTCTATAGCACACATATGCATGAATGTCACAGCAAGCTTTCATTTTGGTAAGATACTCATAAATTAAGAGATTACCCTTCTTGAGTATTTGGAGTTGCAATTTTTATTGCATAATCTTTGCTCTTGATTGATTTGGAAAGTTCATTTTTAGTGTATGCCACAGTTCACTAGATGCATCATTTCCCACCATGTTAACAAGAACTCCCTCAGAGATGGAAGCAAGTAGCCAATAGGCCAATAACTGATTTTGTCCCTGCCAGAAAACCTGAGCAGGATTGAGAAACCTATATACACCATTCTCATCAAGTTGGAACTCTAATAGGATCTCAATGGTACCAAGAAGATAGCCTTGAAAGCCATAACCATAAGTAGCTATTAGGACTTGTTGCCTCAAAAGAAGATAGTTGGTTTTAGTTAAACCAATTGATACAACCTAATTTGTGGTTAAATAAGTTGAAATTGAAGAATATGAGCAGTAGGGACAATGGGGTTTTTAGGATTTGGTTGAACCAATGGGTTTTCTATGTTAGGCAGAGGATTGGCATTTTCAACAGCAATATTTGGATTGGTAGTGTTTAGGTTGGCCATTTTTGGGAGCTAGGAGCAAGATGGCTCTAGTACCATATAGTAAAATAACAAAAAGATGACTGGAAAAAAGACTTTTCAATTATATTAACTTGCTCGAGAATATACAGTATATAAGGCTATAGCACAAACACAATGAGTACGGCAGGAAAAACTTACACTTGTGCTAATGCTATTGGTTTACAAGAATGAGAAAAAGTGGTATATAGCTGTCATTGTACAATTCTTTCAACGGATATAACATGGCTACACCACCATTTTTTGCACTGCAGAGGAAAGCAAGAGGACAAGATAGGCTGTCGAATTGCATTAGGATAAGAATCAATTGTGCTAATATGGCAAGGACAAAACGTTGCGTTTTGACAACATCTTTCTTCCAACATTCTTCTTCTCAATTCGTTCAATCTGTCGGCACTGCCACTGGGGATGGAGAAGGGAATGGGAGATTTGGATAGTGGGAGGGTAGAGAGAGACAAATTTGGGGGAAAAGAAGAAGAAGAAAGGGCAGAGAAGAACGGCAAGAGTGGGAGGAGAGAGAGGGAGATTCAGATGGAGGGAAGGTAAAGAGGGGAGACTTGGGGAAGGGAAAAGGGAGAGAGTTGATGATTTTTGAGAATTGAAAAAAATAAGATTAGGATTTCAAATTTGAACTTTGAATTAGAAGCAAAAGCGTAAATTATGTTTTGTTTATTTCATGTATTTTTTAAATTTAATAGGTTTAAATTTAAATTTGAGTATTAAAAATTTTTTTAGATATGTGTTTGTTTCTTTTAAAATTCAAATCATTTGAGTAACAAAAATTTAAGTTTTTAGAGTTTTCATCCCTTTTTAAACTTTTGATACTCATATTTTTGCTACAGTACAAACTAAAATTCTTTCTCTTATATTTGAGGAAAAAAATCATAACTTCTTCCTTTGATATCCAATTGAGATGATTCTTTTTTCACTATGTTCTTAATAAATAGAGAAATAAATCAAGATCTATATTGTATATTTTTAAGATTATTAACATTAAGATTTTATTAGATTATTAATAAATCAAAAACTATCTTCACTACTTTTCTAAATACAAATTTCACTTTTATTCTATACTCGATTAAAACTTAAATGTATATCCAAACGTCAATTTGAATAACAATTTAAATCACTAACTTAAATCATAATTCAAATCATATTAACTTAAATTAAATCACTAATTTAAATTTATTTAACAAACAGACCCTTAATAAATTAAATTTAAAAATACATTTAGAGGACAATTTTGAAAAGTCAATAAGAGGTCCCCAATATTGATAAATGGTACTCACAAGCAGGACATTCTTCGTAAATTTCTCTATCTAAAGAGGTCACTTTAACGCCCAAAAGACCGCAAAGTGACGAGGCGGGAACTCCTTTTGTCGATCCGCAGTCGAGGCGACACCGTTTCGGAGTATACCTCCCAACCTCAAGTCAATTCCTTCACCAGGATCAGCCAATCCAGAAAGAAACTTTTTTAATCTAAAACCATGGCGATGGAACCTGAGCCTCCTTCCGCCGCCGCCACGACTGTCGCGGCGGCGACCAACATTTCGCCGGAGAAACGACACCGTTCGGTGTTCGAAGTGCCAGCCAATTTCTTCGATTCTTGTGTCCTCCTTCCCTCTCCACACAGCTCGTTAGCTCCTTCAACCACAGAAACCTCCCACCACTCCGCTCCCGAATCCGTCGACGATCCCGAGCCTCAGGCCGAGGAAAATCCCTCCCAAAACGCCGCCGTGGAGCCGAGGTGGACCTGCAACACCTGCAAAGCCGAGTTCGAGTCCCTTCAAGATCAGCGCTCGCACTTCAAATCGGATATTCACCGATTCAATGTAATCTCGAATTCCTTCTTTTTTATTTTCCTTTGATTAATTTTGGAGGTTAAACTTTTATTTTCTTGAATTGCAAGTCTTGTTCGTGTTTTTATTTTCAGTTTGACAAAACTCTGGAGAAGAATCTGAAATTAATTGTTTTTTGGGCATAATTTGATGGATTCTCAGCGAAATTTAAGGTTTTTATTAAAGTCTTCAAAATAAAAATTTTTGGTATGTTTGAATTGTCACTTTAAGTCTTTAAAGAACCCGCAGTGGGTTTCATCGACTTTTGAATGTGATAATAATAGTTATGATAATGTTATAATAGGTTAAGTTGAGTATAGCTGGGAAGAAGACCGTGAAGGAAGATGATTTTGAGGAGTTAACGTCTGATTCTTTCAAAGACTATGATGTGTCTAGTATATCAGGTTCGGAAGACGAGGTTGAAAAGGAAATTTACCCTCGGAAGGGTTCGACTGAGAATCTTAAGCGGAAGTTGTTCATCCGCCTTCAAACAGGCGAGAAAGTTTCGGTGTGGAAGTGTTTAGTTTTGAATGAGTCTGAAGACATTTTGTTTGAGAACGATAAAGAAGGTTCTTTTGATAATGGTAGGACAGAATCGTGTCTTAAGGAGAGGGATGTGGTGGAGAGACTGAAAAGCTTGGTCAACGAACCAAGGGACAATAAGCATTTCAGGGTTGTTTTGATGGCTAGTGGCGGGCATTTTGCTGGTTGTGTCTTTGATGGTAACTCTGTTGTGGCTCATAAAACATTCCACAGGTTGGTTCATATTCCAAGTCCGGTATAGTGTATGCTCCTAATACCTTTTTCTTTTTCTTCCAAAATGGTATGCTATTGATTTTTCAGTCTCCTTTATTCCTACTTCTTTGTTGCAAAACAATGGAAAATACTGCCTCAGGATGTAGCTGCTAATGCATATGGTGCAAAGCAAATGCCCTTTTCATCCTAAGATTTAATTACATTAGTTTACTTGAGTATTGATTGGTTCACCATTCCTAAAGTCAATGGCCACATTCCTAAAGTCAATGGCCACATTTGGACCTGTGAGCTTGGCATTTTATCTGGAACGTGAATGGGAACTACACTCGTTATCTTATAATAAATATGAATGTGAAGGTTATGACAAATACTGTGGTAGTTTGTTCTGAACCTCTTTGACTGATATTCTTTGTAATTTAGATATGTCGTGAGGGCTAAGGCTGGAAAAAAACAATCATCAAAAGATGCAAGTGGCAAGGCTGCACATTCTGCTGGAGCTTCCCTTCGCCGATATAATGAACTTGCTTTGAAAAAGGTATTGAAAGCTTTAATTTTTTTCCACAGACATTTGTATATTCCATTCTTTTGTTACACCACAAGCAAGATTTGGTTTTGTGTTTGTCTTTGATGCCTTTTCAATCGGTTACTTGCAGCACTAATTAATGGATAATGTTAATGTGAAATTATAGATGTGTTTATGTGAAAGTCGACACTAGCTTGTTGATTAGAATTCAAAAACTAATTTTTTGCTGAACCTTGTAAAGTTGACTGATTTTCATAATTTAACTATTCAGGAAATTCAAGATTTACTTGTTGCTTGGAAGCCTTACCTTGATTCTTCCTCCTGTGTTTTCATATATGCTCCTTCTAATAGCCGCCTGCTGCTTTTTAATGGGGGAAAACCATACTTTAATAATTTGCATTGTGCTGTCCGAAATGTTCCATCGACTGTTCGAAGACCTACTTTCAAGGAGGCCCGGAGGTTATATGATCAGTTGACTCAAGTGGCTCATGAAGTAGATGAGACGGAGACTCCTTCAAATGCCAAAAGTGACTTGCTATTTAGAGAAGGCACACCAACACCAAGCAATGGCACCCTAACAACATGCAAAGTGGTCATAGATGAGAATTCAGAATTTAGGAGCAATTTTGAAGCTTGTCCCAGTAGTAATATTATTTCAGATGAACCGTCTATATCAAGTGAGGATGAAAATGACGATATATGTTCATCAACACCTTTGCATGAAGCTGCGAAGTCCAGTAATGCTCACAAGGTTTTGGAACTCTTGGAGCAGGATCTAGATCCTTGTGCCAAAGATGAAAGGGGTCGAACTCCATACATGCTGGCCAGTGATAAGGAGGTCAGGAATACTTTTAGACGATTCATGGCCTTAAACTTGGATAAATGGGATTGGCATGCTGCTAGGGTTCCTAGTGCATTGACAAAAGAGATGGAGGAATCTCAAGCAGCTAAGCAGGTATCTATTATTTATCCTTGCTAACTGATTTTGTGGGTCACTTGGTCTTTTGGAGGCAATTTGAACCCTTGTTTAAATAAGATGAAATGTCAGCATCTCTTAATGTCCTTTCATCCACAGAAGTTGCTAGAATTGTCTTACATGCTCTTTAAGTATTTATGAATGTTTTGCATGACATGGGCTAAATTTAGTCTCTCAAGGTTCAACCTTTAGTAATGTGACTTGCGTGGCAATACTTGACATGACAGCTCGACTATAGTCACTTTTCCTTGCAAAGAAAACGTAAAAACTAAACATATGTTGAAAAATAGAATTTGCTGGTGGTATAATGACTTTGATTCTATTTCTTTAGTCATATAGTCTCTTTTCCCTTGATAGGTACCATATCTATGTTACTTTGGGGAATATTAACCACATGTGCAAATTGAATGTTAATTCTTGGGTCAAGACCTGGTTTAAACCTTTTTTTTTAAAATCTCTATGTCTCAACCACTAGTTGTGAAGTGACTTTTTTTTTATTGTTTTGTTTGGTTAGATTTTTGACATCCTTTTTTAGTTAATATGATTGTTTTGTTGATGAATAATATTTGGAATTTAAACTCCTTTTAATTTACCTTTATATATTGTTTTTCAGGCAGAAAAAGATGCCAAGAGGAAAGCAAGAGCAAAAGAGTTGAAGAAGCTACGTAAAGCAAAAGAAAAGAAAGCTCAGGTGCATTCACTTGTATATAAAACGAGTCATTATCATTCATTGAAGATGTATTGCAGAATGTATCGGGATAAACTTGTAAAAATCTTAATGAAATTCAATATTCAGCCCCTCACTATTGATTAGCTAAAATGTCTAACATTTGTTATTTTCCCGATTCATATTTAGTTGTTAATATTTACCAACATCCACCTACTATGTATTTGCAGGCTGAGGCTGCTGCAAAAGCTGCACAAGATCAGGGGACCTCTTCATCATCTGTCAAAGGACAGCCCCAACCTAGTTCTTCTGTATCGCGGATCTCTATAGGGGTGAGATCAAATTTTTTTAATAATTAGATCCCTAGGAAACCTTTTGTTGCCCCCAACCTATGATTCCACCAGCTTGATCTGATTTTTAAGTCCCAACTCATCGACTGCTTTGACCCATAACAGATTAAGCCTCGTTATTTTCTGAGATTGTGTCTTTTAGTTCCAATCTTCTTACACATACTCGTTTTCAAATATTCACTAACACGTTTTAGAATGTTGTACTTCTTTCTCTCGCTTTGTGGTTGATTATCAGGAGGAGCTAAAAGGAGCACAGGCTGCTGAGAGGGAAAAGAGAGCGGCTGCAGCCGAGAGGAGAATAGCCGCCGCCGCTGCTAATGCTCAAGGCAATAGCACAGTGAGCACGGCAAGCATTTCGCAGACCAAAAGTGGGTTAGCTGGTGACATTAACTGCTCCTGCTGTAATGTGTCGTTGGCTGGTAAGGTTCCATTCCATAGGTATAATTACAAGTACTGCAGCACGTCATGCATGCATGTGCACAGAGAGATCCTTGAGGATGGGTAGGCCTGCTCAGCGCTGAATACTGAACATTTGTATACCTAGATATTAGTCCCAACGTATTTAAAAGCATTTTTTTTTTTTTCTGTATTTATATAGGCAATTGAAGATGCGAAAACAGGCAGCTTAAGCCCGGTCAATTTTTCTGTAGTAAGGTTGTTTATTGAGGCATTTGGTTTTTGATTGGATTCTAAAATTTTCCTTTTCGTTTTTCTTTTTAGAAAGTTTGATAGCCCGTGTTGAGTGCAGTATTTTTTTTTTTTGTTTGTTTTTTCTTTTTTGCTCCAGCGGTGATTAGTTCAGTTGCGACGTGCTAGTTGCTACTGTGAGTTCAATTTAATCAACAATCACAGTTTTGCAAAGTGGAAAAAAAAAATCAAATAAAAACGGAAAATGAGGAAACAAAAGCAAGACTGGCGAGGGTGGGATATATTTCGCTTCACGTAATGAGGTGTCCATTTCGGAAATGAAAAAAAAAAAAAAAAAAAAAACAAAACAAAACATTTTTTTAAGCCTATGTCTAGTAGGAAGGAAAGAAAATGAGAGACGAAAATTGTGAGGGAAAATTAAAACGGATATACTTTTCAGGTAGGCGACAATGTTAAAATTTATGAGTAGTTAAAATAAAAACAATTGTAAGAAGTCTTTCAAAAAAAAAAAAAAAAAACATTTGTAAAAAGTTACTTGCCCTATAATTTTTAAAGTAAAAACATTACAATGTACAATCCTCAAATTAAAAAAAAAAGTGCTTTACTTGCAAGGTAAAATCCGGTTAAAAAAATTGCTCAAGGTTAATGAGGAATAGTTCTTGTAAAAAAATAATAATTAAAAAAATATAAAATAATATTTTATCCAACTACGGAGGGCAAAATAAAATATTAAAAAGAATTTAAAGGGGCAAAATTATTCTTTATGAGCAAGTAACATCAATAGTATATTTTCTCTCCTATGATCCGGCAACCTTTGAGGTAATAAATAAGGTGGACCCTATGGCTTAGAAATCCCTTATTTTTTCTCTTCGTACTTTTTTTCCCACACCATTAGTGTTTTACTTCCCTTTTTCTCTCAACTCTTTTCTTTCCTTCTAATAATCCATGGTACCAAACAGACTATAAAAGAATGAATCTAGCCATCTACACACTACACTTCTTTTTTAATAACTAGTTCGAGTTCGCGTGACTCATGTATGTATGTATGTATTAAGTTGTAATTGAAGTTTTTATAACATAGATTATGGAGAAAAGAATGAATAGAAGAAATAATTTATTTAAAGATTCAAAAAAATTGCAAAAATAACCTCTAAAGATATAAGTTTGTTTTTTTTTTTTTTTTTGTTATCAACATTCACTTTTGCGTCTAACTATTTTACGATTATGAAATACAGTTTGTATCTAGTTTGTAAAGTAATTATTTTTGGCACAAGTATACTAGGTAAGGTTTTACAAGAAATAATGTAGTAAAAGAAACAAACAGATCAAAAAGTATTCTTTAGAAAAGGGAAAAAATGTGACACAATTTAATTTTTATTTCAAATATATATATTTAAGATTTTTTTCAAGATTATTTTTTATTACTTTATCTTTTTTAAACTTCTCACGACATGTGTCATGTTAGTTTCTGTTTCAAAATAAATAGTTTATCAATTACAGAGTCAAAATTGCATACTTCATTAACCAAATAAAAATTTTGATTTAATTCTTTAATTTAGATAAACCTAAAAATATTAAGGCACATACATAAATTTGATCATGATGTGAATGAAAGGGACAAAGCATAATATAAGTTATAACTGATTACAAGTAATGAGATTACTCCAGAGATAGTTGATATTAGAAGTTTAAAAAGTCTATGAGAGAAATAAATAAAGCTGAAATAGAAAGAAAGATAAAAACTAAAAGACAAAATATAGGAGAACATGGGGGGTGAGAAATTACAATAGACAAAAAAATAGAAGAACAAAAAAGTAAGAAAGAGAAAGAGAAAAAAGGTAAAGTACCGAATGTAAAAGACAATGGTAAACAAATAGAGTTTAAAAGAGAAAAAAAAAAAAGAAAATATAGATTACGTTTGAATACTAAATAAGTAAAAAGAGGGAAAAAAGTAAAGCCCTTAAAAAGAAAGAAAGAGAAAGAAATTTTCAAAAAATTAAAAGGAAAAAAAAAGAAAATGCAAATTACAGTAAAACACCAAATAAATAAAAAGAGGAAAAAAAAAGAAAAGCCCTTAAAATGAAAGAAAGAGAAAAAATAAAAAAAAAAGTAGAAAAAGGAAAAAATAAACATTGTTTGTAAAAAACAATGATAAACAAATAGAGTTTAAAAAAGAAAAAAATAAAGCACCAAATTAGTGGAGTTAAAAAAAATCAAATATGAGAATATAATAAACAAATGGAACACCAAAAAATTAAAATAAAAAAAGGTAGAAAAAGATTAATAAATTAAAAGAATGGGAAAAAAAGTAAAGCACAAAACAACAAGGGAAAATGCTAAGATAAAAATGAAAAAATGAGAAGAAAAAAAAAGAAAAGAGAAGCAAAAGAAAAATTGAGTTTTTTTTTTTAGAATAGAAAATAAAAAGAAAAAAAAACACAAAAAGCCTAAAACTATTCATTTTGGACAATCAAAATATGAACAGAGATTATAGTAAACAAATGAAACCCAAAGAAAAAAAAAGTAAAGCAAAAGAAAGGGGAAAAATAAAAAATGAAAAATATATATTTTTGCTAAAAAGGTAAAAAAGAAAAAGAAAAAGGAAGGAAAAAAATCAAAGCACCAAAAGGTGCATTTTAGTTGACAAAAAAAGGAACAGTATTTTCTTATCTGCTCTTTTATTATATCCAAAAATAATAGCTAGTAACTAGTCTTTGAAATATATGAAAAAATTTAAAATGTTACAAATAGTAAAAATTACCTGTGTGTTAGGAATGTCAATTCAAATTCAAATTGCGGTTTACAGTTTTAATTTAATACTGTTAATTCAAACCATAGTACCGAATGACCTATTTATTATTATAAAGATTATTATGTAGTTTTGTTATTTTCTAAATATTTCAAAAAAGATTATTATATTTCAATTATACTATCACGTAGTTTAATTTCTTTAAAAAAATATTGAAACAAGCGTCAATGGATTAAGCATTTCCAAGTAATTAGGCTTAATTTTTTCAAGAAACTAGTATATACTCAAAATTCAACACTCTAGAAATGGTATTCTAACTCTCTAGAAATGGTATTTTAATTATACTACCACGTAGTTTAATTTCTTTAAAAAAATTAATGAAACAAGCGTCAATGGATTAAGCATTTCCAAGTAATTAGGCTTAATTTTTTCAAGAAACTAGTATATACTTAAAATTCAACTCTCTAGAAATGGTATTTCACGGTCCCAACGTATAGAGTGTCAATTTTATGGGTGAATTTCTCTGAATTGCTTTGAATGAATGAACAATATTTTAGTGAAAGTCCACCCCTAAATGCGCAAAATAGTATACGGCCTTCTATATAAAAAGGATAATCTTATAAATATAACCACATTTTATCTCTAAGCTTACTTTAGTTCTTAACTTTTAAAACAGCACGAACTTAACCCTAATCTATTAGTTTATTCTAGTTTTAAACCTTTTGCCATTGGATGTTGCAAATAGGCCAGAACAAGGATGATATTCAGTTATCAAAGTGTTATTTCCTGTTGACGACATGTCTATAGACTATAGTCATTGTTCCTTTGTATCTTTGTCAGCATAAGTGTATTTGTTAACTTCATTCATAGCACACTTTCTATTGGAAATAAGAACAAAAACACAAATATACCTTTAATTAGTTTATGAGAAATATTTTAAAGTTTAAAACATTTGAAATACATACAAAATTCATAATACAAAACATAAATTAAAAAAAAAAAGATGCAGAATTTATCTTTTAAATATTTATTTTTTAGATTTTTTTGCAAGAAAAAAATAAATTCGATCTAAATAAAAATATTATTGTCTATAGAATGATAAAGCGTTGGGGGTAAAATTGAAACAAAAACTTTTAACTTTTTAGAATATTGGTGTTTGAAAGAGTAGTGGAAACCGCTAGTTAGAACCACTTTTACTGTAGCATTGTAACGCCCCTATATGGGGGTTAACAGTTTTTAATGAGATAAAATAAAAATAAATAATAAAAGTAAAACCTTAAAAATAAAATTTGCCCGGGACTTAAATGAAAACTCTCAACTCAAAAATAAAAATATAAACGACAAATAAACCACAGTTTTAATGTAGCACCTTAAATTTAATAATATAAACTGTTGTCATCATCATTTTAACCCTCAACACATTGTAATACAGTCACAGAAAGTAACAATTGATGCTTACATTATCATGAAGAACATTCTTTACAATTGAGCAGTCCCAATGTAATATAGTTACATCACTTCCTCAACTATATTTCTCGTAGCCATCTCACACTTAGTGAGTCCTGAAAAGATATAAACATAAGGGAATGAGCAACACTATGCTCAGTAGAGAAAGCCATTACTCACCTTTAGGTTTTTATCATTACCACATTAAAACCTGCATGGTTAGTAAGTCACATCATATTTCAGATTATGAGGTTTATTATGATCACATCTTATGGATACCGTAGTTAATCATTACCAAGTGTCATAATTACACATTTATACAAATATTACCAATCATCATTGTTCCTAGGTATCCATGTTAAATTGAGTATCACTCAACTCATCGAAACCCAAATGGGCGCACTTGATCACCCTATAAACATTCCAAGGGTGTTCCGGTGAGGGGACATCAAGCCCCGAGTCCTCACCAAATCGATTCCTGTACAGTGTGTTCTGGGACTTTCAACCCAAGGAAGCGTCATCGCCTTCCCCCTACTTTACCTTTTAGGGTATTCATGCCCAAGGACGTAACCGTCGCCCTTTTCATGTCTCACAATTTCTCTATATTGAATCATTATCAATAGAGTTAGTTTTCCTAACCATGCTTCTCAATTTATAACATGTGTTCAATTCATTATGTTCCTCGCCGTACAATACAAGACGAGTCCATGTCATAGTTTCATATGTGATAATCATATAATATCAGTTCAACATAGATATATATATATTGCGGCAAAACAATCAATTTTAATTCTATAAAAACCTCACAAAAGATGAGTAATAGAATCCCTACCTTTCAAGCTTATCAACAATCTTTTAATCCTGGAATCAATTAACGTTAGCTCCATACTCCCTTGATCCTAAGGCGTGCATAAGGACAATTAAAACTAAAGCACAACATACAACTACATTCATAAATAAATCATGTGTAAACCTATCTTACTAGTATGCCATTAAAGCTTTTATATAAATCTCTTTTGAATACCACAGTAAATAATTTTTGTCTTAACACAATATAAAATGTGAACAAGTAATCTATATGTTTTAGTCCCTAATAAGATTCATCAATCACTTAGGATAATATTGGAAAGGTTGCAAGACATTAAAGAATTAGGTGGTGAGCAAAGATGGGTTCTTGGTTCAGGTTAGCAGCTGGTATACCATAACAAACTGGTAGATTTACTAGTTTCCAATACAAAAATTGAATAATTCTTAGAAAATAAAATACAACTCCGATTTAGGTTTATGATAGCTCGTTAGAAAGCCTAGGATGCTACTTTTCAAATATGCAAACCAATTCATAAAATTCATTTTAATTTAATCTTAGAATTTCAAGAAATAACCACTGCCCATAGAGGTATTACAAAGTTTAACAATATAAATTTTTTGTCTAAGGCATATACACTTAGACTTCATACATATGCTCCAAAATAGCAACAAACATATACTTAGGTTTAAGAACGCAAATTTGAATAATCCTTTAGTATAAAAGAAAATTTATAAATGAAAGACTAAATTTGTTCATAAGATTCTAACCTCGGATTATGGTTAGTTGGAAGCTTGAAATAGCTTCAAAACAGGTTCCTTTACTTCGGTATGACTGAAATTCTTGCTCAAATGGAGGTGATGGTGGCTGATTTTTATAGCTGCCTTGAAGAAGTTCTCTAAGTATTTTGCTTCAGCAAAGAAATGAGAAGAAGAGTGTGGGAACCGTGGAAGAGAAAGGAAGAAAAGATGAAGTCTTTGAAGAGAAGTGATAGAAACAATTATAGAGGAGACATGTTGAAGCATGTCACGGAGGAAATAAAGAAAATGAGGGTCAAGAGTAGTTGGAAAAGATATCCTTATGTCTCATCTAAAGACTTTAACACACATAATGCCAATATGACATTTTTGAGATTTATTAGAAGTTCTAAGGCTTTTTAGTAATCATACTAAATAAATATATGAGAATTTTAGAAAATTTAAAAATAGATAAAAATAAATATTATAAAATAAATTTAAATGAAGCAATTTTTTTTATACATTAAAAATTAATTTAATTACCTCAATACCCGTTAGGAGAATAACGGGTGTCACAGCTCTACCCCCCTTAAAGAAATTTCGTCCTCGAAATTTCAATTCTAGCAATACTAGTAAAAATTATGATTCCACTATGATTCCAATTCTGAGTCTAAACCGTTAATGTTGTTTGTCCTCCAAATTTAAGTTATCGTATTTCCACTTATTTACTTGCATAATAAATCTTACTCCTAAATCCCTCAATAAGAGTATTTCTGACAAGTTTCAACTTATAACACCGTATAATAGTCTAAGAATCTGATCAGGCATACATATTGACCATATCATGATTCCAGTCCTTCATTGTCCATGGACTGTGATTTACAATCACATTTAAGGAGATTGCCAGAGAAATTTTATATACTTCATCTTTAGGTTCCTTTTCCTTTTTGAGTAAGGAAAAGTCAAATATATTTGATTTCATACCTCAACTAATAAACTAGAACATAATCATAAAACATATATCACAAACACTTTTATTCAAAACTATACATTAAACTTACTCATAGAGATATTAAACGGAATCTCAGAGTTGCAAACATACCCGGCATATTTTTCATTAAACAGCTATCCTCATGACACAAACATTCAATCCAAATAATATACTCATATTTCATATGGAATATCCCCATAACTGACTCTGGTACTTCCACATAATATTAACAGAATATTACACATTACAAACATAATACGGATACGTTTCGAGAGTACAAGGCACTCCGTATACCAGCTATCCATATCATGCATGCTTATAGGATACAAAAACATCGATAAACAAAAGATCAGACCTTAAGAAGGATGCGTTTCGAGAGCATCAAGTACTCCGTATCCAGCCATCCCGGCATTAGGCTCAATGAATCTAAAAGATTGAACAACGACGTACCACAAGAAACACAGAATACAAGGCAAACGGTTATTCGTAACACACGAAATACGGACACACATGCCTACATGCCAAAGATAAAACAAAAAGATTACAGATGGAGATTCAAATCAATTGGCCGCTCCCGGCTTTCCCTTTCCCATTCAAGCTTGGATGTTGCAGTGTCGGATTCTGGATGTATGATTTGCATTTTATCTATCAATTCCTCAGCTGTTGAAGCAGTGACAAAGATTTGTCTCTCCGATTCTGTAGTGATGTTTTCTTCCACAGCGTAATCTAGAAATTTCAAAAGACCGTCATAAAAACCCTTTACGTTCAGCAGTCCCAAAGGTTTGGAATAAAAGCCCAACAATTGCCCACAAGCAACTATAAATATTTCCTCAAGAGTACCTAGACCACCAGGTAATGCTATAAAAGCATCAGAATTATAGATTATGTCTTTAAAATTTTTAGGGATACTCCTGACTCCTTCTCCCTTACCTATGGCTTCCTTACAAAGGTTTCCTTCAACTGGAATATGAGGCCAAATTCTTACATCAATAGCGTCGCTAGACCTAGCTGCTAGTGCCATATTTACCATCATTTTTATACTACCACCCCCATAGATTATGTTAATCTTCTTGTGTGCTAGGACTTGCCCTAAGTGATTTGCAGCTTCTAAATAAGCTTTATCTTTTCCAAGGCTGGAACCACAAAAGACACAGACATTCTTTATTTTCTTCGTGGACTGGGAGGTAGACATATTTGGTTTATAGAAGTGGTTGCTTAATGTCTGCTCCACTTAGACTTCGGGTTCTACATGAGTTTTTAAAGATGAGAAATATACAAAAAGGGCTAAAGAGATAGACGAGTAGGTAATGAAAAGGTAATCCAAAGATTTAAACAAAATCTTGTGCGGATAAGAAAGTAAGATAAGGTGATTGATAGTTTACAGAAAATCTGATTCACTTTTTGAAAAAGATTAGACTCTAATTGTATAACTTTTGACAATTGAGAACAATTTGACAGAAGACCCTCTTGACACAACTGTAGACTTTTTGACAAATATACACCAAGTCTAGAAATTTAATATAAACGACAAATACTGTAGAACTTTTGAAATTTGAGACACAAATCTTGAAATATCTGGATAAGCTTTTCAAAATTTAAACATATTACTGTACCGTATGTAACGTGTCTGATAAGATAATATATTTTATTATATATATATTTAAGAAAATCATAAATTAAATAAGATATTAACACTTACTGTATTAATCTAATAATCACAATTATTTCAAACACAAAAGCAAATATTTTGAGTAAAAGAAAAACACAAACTGTTGAACATCAGCTAAAACTGCTTCAAATAAGTAAAGACTAAATAACCTTTATAGAGCGAAGACTTATTCCCCATCCAGTTTTCTTATGGCTTGACAAACAGGATCTATAAATACCATATTCCTGAGGCGTTGTCTTTCTGTATAAAATTTAGGCCAGAGTTTAAAAATAGCTCCTTGAACATATCCACTAGGGTGACCGTGGAGAGGAGGATGGATGCTATCCAAGTTCTCCTTTGAAAGTCCATCCCTACAAAACCTTATTTTATCCTCTCTATTCGTAGACATATAACCAGGTGAAGTACATTTACCGTTACAATTTTGTCTTCCACATTTGTTACAAGTGATCACGATGGCACGAGCTCTTCTTTTCATTGCACTACGACTGGTACCCGTTCCTGGTAAACCGACATCTTGACTAAAGTCACTCGGACGGATTTTCCCCTCTATCAACATTCTCACATCACAAGGGATGCCAAAACGCATAAGAATCCACAACCGAGTAATTCTAGCCTTGTATTTCTTTCTGAGAATCTTTTGGGAGAGTGATGGGAAATACTTTCTCAGGTGTTGGTACTTTGGGTCCATGATGAGATGAAAGAAGAGTAAATAGAAAGAAAAAATTAAGATAGTAAATTGCAGAATCCTAGAATTCCTTCTTCTTTTAGAGAAAAAGAAGAATTTTTAATGAAAAAGAAGAGGATTTGCGATTTAGAGAGAAAATAACAAATTAAGAGAGAAAAAGTGAACTCGGAGAAATAAGCTCCTATGCACAGTAAACGTATTTGTAAACAATGATTAAACCACTGTATATGACACGTATAGAAACCACGTGGGAGAGACAGTGTGAATCAAACTGATTTAAGATTTGAACTAGGCCCAAATGTTCTTAGTTGAAAATGGTCAGGTTGTTTCGGGCCTTAACACATTTAGAACGAGTTAAATAACAAACATAAAATTGAAAACCAATTCGTATGAATCTTAAACCCAATTCAAAGCTCACTATAGATAAAGTTGACTATAAACAACAAATCTAATTTAACGACAACAAGGATCTTCCTGAATGATATTTAAAATCATTTCATAACAACATAATCTTCCAGCAACTCAAATAATTTTGTTTTAATCAAAACCTTATTGAACAATGCATACACCCATATGTTATTGATAATACTCAACATCTATCAATGGATTCATCATCATTGCTACCAAGGGTTTAGAATGTGACTAACCTTGAAATCAATACGATTTACGTCTTTCAACGTAGACCATATCAACGAACAAAGACACTTGATGTTACTACTTAAGAACATCTACAATCCTCACAATTCTACTTATACAATATATAATTTCCTCATATAACAAAACCTTAGGTAACCAAAAGATTCACTGATACACTTAAATACAATGTACGTAACGAAATATTCCAATTTTGAGATTCATGCATTCTAGACTTTACACAGTCTCAACAGACCAAAAGTCTAACATTTATCTCTCTCAAGATTCAATACCATGATTCCCAACTTATATCATATTCCTCGAATATATAGAACTTTTAAGAAAAGACATTGACACTTATGTGCTCCATTGAATCCACACATAATCATTACTTAGGTTTGAATCAATTACGAAAAATTTGGCATATCTATGTCAAACTTTAAAATCAATAAATCAAGCCTTATATTTCTTATTGTTTTTCACGAGACAAAAGGCTCTTAAATCCTCGTATCTATACGAATTTCTCATCGTTTATACGAATTAGATATGCTTATAGATCCTAATATTATACGAATCTCTCATAAGCATTCTACTTATAAACTCATTCCATATAATTATCATTCTCTTATAACTATTAATACTTTCCTTCTATATAATTATTGTACTCATATAACTATTGATATTTTCATTCTATGGCCTTTCCATGTTACATCCTTCTAGACTGTATAAATCAATGTGAAGGTTCATTTTGATGATGACAATGAAAATTCAACTTCAAAACCATCTCAAAAATATATTTTTTTAAAGTGGTGCTACACTCCCTAGGTTAACCGAACCTAGGCTCTGATACCAAAAATTCTGTAACGCCCCTATATGGGGGTTAACAGTTTTTAATGAGATAAAATAAAAATAAATAATAAAAGTAAAACCTTAAAAATAAAATTTGCCCGGGACTTAAATGAAAACTCTCAACTCAAAAATAAAAATATAAACGACAAATAAACCACAGTTTTAATGTAGCACCTTAAATTTAATAATATAAACTGTTGTCATCATCATTTTAACCCTCAACACATTGTAATACAGTCACAGAAAGTAACAATTGATGCTTACATTATCATGAAGAACATTCTTTACAATTGAGCAGTCCCAATGTAATATAGTTACATCACTTCCTCAACTATATTTCTCGTAGCCACCTCACACTTAGTGAGTCCTGAAAAGATATAAACATAAGGGAATGAGCAACACTATGCTCAGTAGAGAAAGCCATTACTCACCTTTAGGTTTTTATCATTACCACATTAAAACCTGCATGGTTAGTAAGTCACATCATATTTCAGATTATGAGGTTTATTATGATCACATCTTATGGATACCGTAGTTAATCATTACCAAGTGTCATAATTACACATTTATACAAATATTACCAATCATCATTGTTCCTAGGTATCCATGTTAAATTGAGTATCACTCAACTCATCGAAACCCAAATGGGCGCACTTGATCACCCTATAAACATTCCAAGGGTGTTCCGGTGAGGGGACATCAAGCCCCGAGTCCTCACCAAATCGATTCCTGTACAGTGTGTTCTGGGACTTTCAACCCAAGGAAGCGTCATCGCCTTCCCCCTACTTTACCTTTTAGGGTATTCATGCCCAAGGACGTAACCGTCGCCCTTTTCATGTCTCACAATTTCTCTATATTGAATCATTATCAATAGAGTTAGTTTTCCTAACCATGCTTCTCAATTTATAACATGTGTTCAATTCATTATGTTCCTCGCCGTACAATACAAGACGAGTCCATGTCATAGTTTCATATGTGATAATCATATAATATCAGTTCAACATAGATATATATATATTGCGGCAAAACAATCAATTTTAATTCTATAAAAACCTCACAAAAGATGAGTAATAGAATCCCTACCTTTCAAGCTTATCAACAATCTTTTAATCCTGGAATCAATTAACGTTAGCTCCATACTCCCTTGATCCTAAGGCGTGCATAAGGACAATTAAAACTAAAGCACAACATACAACTACATTCATAAATAAATCATGTGTAAACCTATCTTACTAGTATGCCATTAAAGCTTTTATATAAATCTCTTTTGAATACCACAGTAAATAATTTTTGTCTTAACACAATATAAAATGTGAACAAGTAATCTATATGTTTTAGTCCCTAATAAGATTCATCAATCACTTAGGATAATATTGGAAAGGTTGCAAGACATTAAAGAATTAGGTGGTGAGCAAAGATGGGTTCTTGGTTCAGGTTAGCAGCTGGTATACCATAACAAACTGGTAGATTTACTAGTTTCCAATACAAAAATTGAATAATTCTTAGAAAATAAAATACAACTCCGATTTAGGTTTATGATAGCTCGTTAGAAAGCCTAGGATGCTACTTTTCAAATATGCAAACCAATTCATAAAATTCATTTTAATTTAATCTTAGAATTTCAAGAAATAACCACTGCCCATAGAGGTATTACAAAGTTTAACAATATAAATTTTTTGTCTAAGGCATATACACTTAGACTTCATACATATGCTCCAAAATAGCAACAAACATATACTTAGGTTTAAGAACGCAAATTTGAATAATCCTTTAGTATAAAAGAAAATTTATAAATGAAAGACTAAATTTGTTCATAAGATTCTAACCTCGGATTATGGTTAGTTGGAAGCTTGAAATAGCTTCAAAACAGGTTCCTTTACTTCGGTATGACTGAAATTCTTGCTCAAATGGAGGTGATGGTGGCTGATTTTTATAGCTGCCTTGAAGAAGTTCTCTAAGTATTTTGCTTCAGCAAAGAAATGAGAAGAAGAGTGTGGGAACCGTGGAAGAGAAAGGAAGAAAAGATGAAGTCTTTGAAGAGAAGTGATAGAAACAATTATAGAGGAGACATGTTGAAGCATGTCACGGAGGAAATAAAGAAAATGAGGGTCAAGAGTAGTTGGAAAAGATATCCTTATGTCTCATCTAAAGACTTTAACACACATAATGCCAATATGACATTTTTGAGATTTATTAGAAGTTCTAAGGCTTTTTAGTAATCATACTAAATAAATATATGAGAATTTTAGAAAATTTAAAAATAGATAAAAATAAATATTATAAAATAAATTTAAATGAAGCAATTTTTTTTATACATTAAAAATTAATTTAATTACCTCAATACCCGTTAGGAGAATAACGGGTGTCACAAGCATGTGAGAGTTTTACACTGTAATAAATTTCTTTTTATTGTTACTGTAGCATGTAATAGCTTTACACTGTTTATAACTGAGTCACGGTTCCCATCACTCAACAAACAGCTGGTTAGTAGTTACTACATATAGAATCACAAAAATTAAGAGATATATTTGTGTATTACCACCCACAAAAAGAGTATAACTTAAAAGGATGGATTGTTGACACTATTATGAACCATAAGCATTGCATTGCGGTAATTAGTCTCTAAACCTTTACTTTTGAAAGATTACTCCCTCAACTAGACAGTTTTGGTCTTGACACTTGATAAATGATTTCTGAAATTTAATATAGATAATATGACATAACAGTTGGAAAGTTTTTTACCTAAAAAATTGAAAATTTATCATAAATAACGTTTGATAAATGCAAAATGTTTTTATTTCCAATGATTTTAACAGTACATAAGAGAATAGTTTATATATAATTTATCTATTTTTGTAAAAATTTAAATTATCATTCAATTGCAATATAATTGTCTTTGTTAAATTATAAAAATCAGTTATTATAAGTATCAAAGTTGTTCTTATTTTTTTACTTAAAAAAAAAATCCAAAATCATTCTGCACGGTGATGGTAATAAAAAGAAAAAATTACAAAATAATTATAATTGTGATAACAAAAGAGAGAAAAAAAAAAAAAACAATTCTCCTAAAAAAAATTTGCAAAGCTTTCTAGAAGGGTGTCACCGACCAAGAGGTCCGTTAAAAACCTTTTCATTCATTTGCATTTCATCAGAACCAATCAAGCACACCAGAACCTCACACCGCAGAGGCGAAGTCCAAGCAAAGCAAGAATTCTTAGTTCTCCAAAATCTTATCACGAAAATGGTTAGTATTTCATCAGTACTCAATCTCACACCTTCGTTTTTTCTAGGGTTTATCAATTTCACGCTCTGTAAATCTTTCTGTACTTATCAAAGAAAATTTTTGGCTTTTACAGTCGGTCACTTTGCACACAAATCTGGGCGACATCAAGTGCGAGATCTTCTGCGACGAGGTTCCCAAAACCGCAGAGGTGAGTGCCAGGTACCTCTTCAACGATTTCTTTCTTTTTTTTTTCCTTTTTCTATCTGTGTTTATGTTTCTTTTCCCTGTGAATTTTTTCTTTCTGTTTGTTTCCCGAGAATTCGCTCCCGTCCCTCCGCCGTGCGAGCTCCTCAAATTCCTCAGCCGGTCGTCGGCTATCAGTATTTACGCTATACGACATGATATTTTCTGTACGACATCGTTCATCGTTTCTTAAACGACAGCGTTTCAAAATAGAGTATCGTTCATGATAGACATTGTTTGACAATGACGGAGTTTCTGAATACGACATTGTTTTTTTCCCCGCTTACGTGATACGGCATTGTTTATTGAACGTGCCATTAATGCATCATTTGTTTTACGAGTGTTTCTAAACGCGATATCTTTTCTGAATGCTTGAATGGTGAGTTCGTTTCTCAAACAACAAGGTTTTCTTAATACGACATTATCATACAACTAATTTAAGAAGACGACAACCTTTTTCGAACGACACCTGGTTTTGCATACGACAGTGATTTTAGTATGCGACAACGTTTTCGTTATTCGGATCTTCTTCATTACGACCATTAGAGCTTATGACATAACAGCGTTTCTGATACGACATTATTTTTTTACGCTACTTGCGCTTTTTTTTTTTTTTTTAATCCAAACGACAATTTTAATACGGCATTATTTGACGCAAGTTTTTTTTTTTTTTTTTTCGTTTCAGATACGGCATATTTTTTCATACGACATCAAGTCATTATTTTTTTCCATCACAACATTGTTCCCATACTAACAAAAATTAACATCATGTTCTATATAAATGGTATTTGCATATTTTTCCGTACAACATCCTTATATTATACGACAATGTCTTTTTTCATGCATGATACAAACATTGTTGTTAATACTCATTATTGGCATGCTTCTTTTCTCTTTTTTTTTTTTTTTTTTAAATTATCTTCCCGCACGACATCATTTCTATTCTACTTCGTCAAAAAGTTCTATGATTATGTATCAGGAAAAATGGGGTGGTGTTGCAGTGATCGTATAAATTATCTTGATGTTTTATATGTAAATGCAGAACTTTTTGGCGCTATGTGCTAGTGGTTACTACGACGGGACCATATTCCATAGAAATATAAAAGGTTTTATGATCCAAGGTGGGGATCCGACCGGTACAGGCAAAGGGGGGACTAGTATATGGGGCAAGAAATTCAACGATGAGATAAGGGAGTCCCTCAAGGTAATAAATTAATATATCTTATGCTTTGAAATATTTTTTTAAAATATTTTCCAGCATAAGTTTTCTGTTGTGTGCTTCATTATCTTGTCAAGGTAGATCTATGGTATCTTTTGCTGATTAAACAAAAAGTTCCATCATAAAATTGTTTTGTCAGAAAATTTGAAATGAGAGAGAGCAAAATAGGGAAGAGAGACAGAGAGCAATTTAAAATAAAAGCAAGCAATACTATTTAAATTTGTTTTGTGTTTATGCTCATGTGTATAGGCTCCCAGACCATAAAGCTAAACAAAGTCAAATATTTAGAGCCCGTTTGGGAACGTAAGTTTGAATCAAAGGTTTGAACTTAACATTGTAACAATTCAAATTTATAAGACAAAAAACTATTGCAATTTTGGTTTGAAACAAAACTTTTTGGTTCGAACTTATGTTTTCGAACGGGCTATAATTAATAGTTTTCTGCCTCTTCCTTCTTTCTACACTTCTGAACCATTTGCAGAGGCCTTGAGGGACTTGAACTGGAACAATCACAGCCCAGTTTTGAGCTTCTAATATTTTTTCGGGGTGTCTAATAAGTTTCCATCACATCAAAAGCATAATATTCTCATCAGCTTTAATGTCGTAATGTTGCCTAGGGGCTGTATTTAGCTAGATTGAATCTGGGTACTTAACACCCAATTTGATCACTAATTTACACTCTTTCTTTGTTCTTCTCCTGTCCCAGCACAATGCAAGGGGGATACTATCAATGGCAAACAGTGGGCCCAATACCAACGGAAGCCAGTTCTTTCTAAATTATGCAAAGCAGCCGCATCTGAATGGATTATACACCGTGTTTGGCAAAGTGATTCACGGATTTGAAGTCCTGGACCTCATGGAAAAGGTTTGTCACACTAAAACCGTTACTAGTCTGTATTTTCTTAGTGGAAACTGAACTTGTCATAGACGACATTCAGCATCAAATCTAGGCAATCGTCTCGAGTGTCCTTTTGGGGATAGTACTAACTGGTGTTTGGATTTGTGCAGACTCAAACAGGACCAGGGGATCGACCTCTCGCGGAAATCCGGCTCAATCGAGTGACTATACATGCTAACCCCCTTGCAGGCTAGTCTTGAATGGTTGAAATTTTAGTGTTGGGACTTGGGTGATCTTGTTTGTTGCTAATAGTAACTACAGATTCATATTCCTGGCTAAACTTGTATTCAGTTTCAATTATATTTCGATGACAAGAGGAAGGACATAGAGAGATGGGAAAGCTTTCTCATTCACTCGGTTAGCTGAACTTGTATAGTAGCAATCATTTTTACATTTAATGACAACTTTCAGTAATGTAACTTTGAAGCCATCTTTTAGAGTCTTGGTTTGTTCTGCCAAACCTTCTGTTACTAGCTTTGATCAAAGTCGCAAATTGCCATATTCTTTGTGGTGCAGAAATGTGTGAAGAACTCTGCTAAAGCCAGTTGGGGAGTGTTTATGCATGTTCTTGGTAAAGACGGGATATTTCTGTTGGTTTTATTACATTTGCTAGAAGATAACTGGAGTCGCTGATGTTTGATAAGCTTTTCTTTGTTTTTCTTCCGTTTGTCTTTGTCAGTTCAATCGCGTCAAAAAACCATCAATAGAAATATCGAGAGGAGATTGGGGTGAAAAGCCTTTTTTAAGGAGTGTTTAGCAAAAAAGTTTTAACTCTAAGTTTGAATCATACGTTTTGACATACAAGGGCATTTACATTATAGCATATAAGAGTTTTATATAAAGTTTAAACCATCCGTTAGTTTTTCATAGATAGGGAAAAAGTGGAGGATTTTTACGTTTTTCTTGAATGGAGCTTCACCTCTGATGTATTGTTTATGATTATTAAGCTTTATGCTACACTACTTACCTTTTTGTTTTTGTTGCATGTAACATGCTTTTGCAATAAATGGCACCTGTTACCCACATGAATGGAGATATACAGGATGTCCTATTATGTTCAAAAAATACATTATCATTTAATTATATATTAGGGTTATTTTAAATTTATTCAAACACTATATTTTTTGTTTTAAATTTTATTGAATTTATACTTTTATATTATATTTAATGCACAAAATAATACTTTTTTCAATCAATATTCAAAATTGATATAAAAAATTACCTAAAATACGCTCAAATTGAAAAATAAGAGAACCTTATAAATTAAAAAAAACTTTATATTGAGATTTTTTATATAAATGTATAAAATACCCTCAAAAATATATGTTTTGTTGTGTTTTATTTATGTTTTTTATTTTTTAAAAGTTTTATTCTCTATTTTATTTAAGGATAATTTGGTCATTATGCAAAATCAGCTATTGACTATAATAATGTATAAATTTATATTAAATTTAATCTAAAATTATACATTTGATGAGATTAAAAAAACGAAGGTATAAGTTTCAAATTGTATAGAGGAAATAAAAAGATAAATATTCTTATTTTTTTAAAAATGATCTCTCTCTTTATCAGCTTCACTTTTGTCACCCTCGACATGTTGATAATTCCAAGAAAAAGATATTCTTTCCCTGCACCTGTTGCGGTCTCTTGTATGCCGCTGCTGCCGCCGCCATCGCCGTTTAGAACGCAATGCCAAGGATGTTTGGAACTGCCATGATGAGATTTTCCTGGTGACCATCCCGCAGGGTCCTGCATGGCATGATCTCCCTTGCCACTGCCTCAATTCCTTTTTCCCCGTTTTTATTTACTTTGACAATTCTAGTGAGAAATCACCACTAGTACGGTAGATTGACACTGGTTGCACGATAAATTGCACCCGGTACGGTGCGGTTGTTGAAGGTTCTAGTAATATTGGTGAGATAGTTTATTGTTGGCAGCACAGTTCACGACCACATCAAGTTGGTGTGATATGAGTATTTCAAACTATTATTAGTTAGATCTATTTTCAAAGAATTTTAAGGGTATGTTTGTTTTATTAGTTTAGTTTAGTTCGACTTAGTTTGAAGTGTCATCATAGTTTGAATCGGTAAAGTATTTAATTTAAACTAAACCAACTGTTTAAACTGCGTTGAATTGTCCAATTTAAAATTTAAATTCTTCTTCCAGTTCAATATTTCAAACCAACATTAAACAATGATTTTACTATCATATATTTATATTTATAATTTAACATCATTATTTCATATTATTTTTTTATTAAATAGCTTCTTTTTATATATTTTATATTTATTTTTTCATACTTCAAATTAAAGTTATCAATATTCATTCAAACATAATTCAGATTAGATATTTTATTCAAATTAACACTTTAACTACACATCTAAATGTCAATTTGGATTACTGCTTAAATTACACAATTTAGATTTTTCTGTTCAAATAGAAAAGTTCAAATTAACACAATTTGAACCATAAATTTGTTGGTGTGAAATCTTTTCAGAATTTTGATGATAGAATTAATTTAAAAACTGGTGGCATTTGTTTTTAAGTCCCTTTATTATTTTGGTCTCAGGTAAACTCTTTTATATGTATCTATTCTTGTATATAAGTGTAGATTGACACGCTTGATTGGTTCTTCTTTGTTTTTTTTTTTCTTTCCAGCCTCCATCTGCTTTCAATAAGCAGTCAGCAGATGCTTTCTTGTTTTTTTTTTTTTTTTGGGGCATTCAGGAAGTTGGTGGGAAGCGTGCAAGGGTTTGAATCTGAGTTGAAGATGGATGCGTAGTTTGACTCCTTTTATACTTGGGATTAATGAGGTCACTCGAAAGCCTTAAACACTGCCACGTGTCAACTAAAGTATTTTGTAAAAACTTAATTATTATTATTTTCTACATAAGTGAAGGCAAATTAAAAACGAGAAAAAAAAGATGGGTCTATTTGGTAATATTTGTAAAATAGGTAAAATGATGTTATTTTAAAAAATAAAAATTTTTAAAAAATTATACTGAGAGTATTTTTAAAATTTTTGTCTCAAAAACGTATAAAAATATTTTTAAAAATTCTCAAAACAAAACCAAACGCGAACAATGTGTCTACATAGCTATAATTTAAAGGCAAACCAAAAAATCCCAATTCATTTATGTAGCAATACTTTTTTTTTCTTGCTTTATCTTTGTCCTTTTTTTGATCCAAGTCTAATTATGTGGATTTTGGGCGATTAAAATTTCGATGGAGGGAGTTTGTAAATTTTGTTATATGGTGAGTTATAAAAATTTATAGAGTGATTGGTATTGTCAGTTTAAACCAATTTTTTTTTATTATATAAGTTAATCTAAGTCCATATCTATACCATATATTTATTGTCACTTTGTTCAATTTAATACAAACTAATCTTTTAGGCCGTGTTTGGTATACGGGATTAGAACTAGGATTAGGATAATTTATCCCAATCCTATGTTTGGTGTCAAATGTTGACTGGACTATTTGTCCATTGACCAGAAAATAGTCCCAAATTCATGGGATTAGTAATCCCACCTAAAATGGTGGGATAATTAGTCCAAAGTTGGTGAACCAACCCAAAGTCTCGGTGCCCCCTCTTCCTCATATTTGTTGGCCTCTAAGAAGCCACCAACGTAGCTAGCTTGAGGTCAAACCCAAGCCTAAAAGAGTTTACTGAGATCAAACCCAATGCTAGAAGTTCCATGGCCCACCATATCTCAGATGTGAGCATGCTTTACCAGACCTCCAATGGCCGCCAAAACCAACGCAACCAAACTCTAATGCCATTGATGCCAGCATAACCAAACTCTAATGTCGTCGATGCCAGTGCCGGAAGCCCCGTGCACAGCCTACTGAGTTTCACCGTTGAATCCAATGCCTAGATCTTAGGCGTTCCTCCCACCCTAACCCGAGGTTCACCATCCCGCCCCTGCCACAATCTTTGTTGTTGTAGCCAAAACCATCCCCATCAAGTTTCTATACAGAGGAGCAGGAGAGACAGAGGCCAAATATATTTGATTTTTTTTTTTTGTTTTTGTTCAAGAATTCTTTCATTGTCTTTGGCAGTGACAAGAAAAGGAAGTGGTCATTAATATATATGCATGCAAACCTACTATTATTTAAAATAAAAGAAAGAATCAAAATGGGATATTTTCCTTGTCTCTATTAATTTATTAATCAGACATTGGATTCTAAAATCTTTGATGCATTTATTGTCAATTAGTTAAATAAAATAATTTTTTATTATATTTAATTTAATCCAACCCCATGTGTACCAAACACGTGATAGGAGTCAATACAATCCTATCTAGTCCATTCCAATCTAATCAAATTTAATCCAATTTTATAATCCAATCCAATCTAGCATGCCAAACGAGCCCTTAAGTTGTTAAGTTAATCATTAAAGAAAAATTATGAAAGAAAGAAAAATATCAATAATGAAAAGAGAGATAATATAGAGATGAAAAAGATTTTTAAAAAAAGTAATAAGAGATTTACAGCCGGGAATAGAGAGAAAAATGCGCAAAGAGAGAGTGAGAAGAGGAAGTTTGAGTGAGAAAAAGAAAAAATAAATAAAAAAGTATAAAGAAAAAAAGTGAAGGATAAAGATTGAGGAAAGAAAGAAAATGTAAACAGCAATTTAAGAGAAGAAAAATTGTGTGATTGAAAAGATTGAAAAAATAAAATAGCAAGAGAAAAGGATAATAAAAAATATATAAAGATGTAAAAAAATGTTTGAGAATGAATTTAAATCCAATTTTTTCTCTCTAAATTAATAAAAAAATACTTGTGTTGCTTTTTTATTTATGCTTATTTTGTTGCTTCGTTTGCAATAACATTTTACTTGTAAAAAATTTTGAAGACTTAATTAATTTTTCTACAGAACTTTTTGAAGACTTGATTAATTTTTCTACTTAACTTTTTAAATTGGGCAAAGATGTTCAAGAAATTATTATCTTAGCAAAAATAATATTTTTACCAAATATTTAATTTTTCTCTCTCTTTTTTCTTTTTTTTTTTTGAACAAACTATTGATATATGTATTAAAAAATGATAGTTGGCAATCGGGTATCTATTCATATGTTCCCACTGGAAATCATGGAAAACTACTTTCATAGAGTGTTAATCTTGATAGTAACCCCCGTAATTGAGGTAAATGACCTTTTTAAGCTTCTCTTTGATAAATTTTTTAAGTTATTGAAAATTAAGAAAATCACTATTTTTGTATATCAATGATGTACTAATGCTAAGAAGTACATCAATGATATATTAATGTACATCAATGATGTACTGATTTGTTGTTTATCATCGATTATCTTGGTAATTTATTCACCAAATAATTTACTTGTTTATCAATGATAAACCAATTTATTAGTAATAAACTATAATTATTCAATAATGTATTATATTAATTAATGATATACATCAGTATTTTATTGCTATTAAAAAAAAGACCATTTCCTTAATTAAAAAATAGTTATTTTCTTAATTTTTGAAAAAGTTCAGCCATCTAGTTAAAAAGACTACAAAAAAAAAGGTTATTTGTCTGATTTATTCCTCATTTTATACATGGAGGGTGAACTATTAGGAAAAAGGAGCAATTTTCTTTTCTTTTTTTTTTTTCCGTCTCTAAATGGTGCTACATTTGGCACAATCCTCATATTCACATCCTTACATAATTATAAAATATATTACTAATTACACACCTTCATATTTCAAATATTAGTCCTAACCTCAATCGCTTATTATTATTATTATTTTTTGCAGTCATCGATTAAGTTTTTTTTTTTTCATATGTAAAGGATATTTGTAAATTAATAGATATTTATAATTACAACTAACATGAGTTTTTCTTGCCTTTTGTCA
Source organism: Artocarpus heterophyllus (assembly GCA_025403435.1). NCBI lineage: Eukaryota > Viridiplantae > Streptophyta > Magnoliopsida > Rosales > Moraceae > Artocarpus > Artocarpus heterophyllus. The sequence continues at coordinate 13,788,647 of CM046330.1, forward strand.
TCAATATTTCACTGCAAACCTACCCAATTGCGCATGCTTAACTAGTCTTCTATTAGACATGTATGCTATAAGGAGTAAAAATGTAATAAGTTTTTGGAGACATTTTTATCAATAAAGAATTTATTTATTGTTTATATACCAAATCTTGTCCTCTTTACGTTCATATTTGTTGAATGTATGTTAAGCAAACAATAGTCTGAGACTGTCGGTCTAAACCTTAAGAATTGAGCATATGATGGACAGATTATGCGGAAGACACGATTCTTAAGGTGATGGTCTACATCATAAGATTCGCAATCGAGGGAATAAAGTTGGGCGCTTTATTCATGTAAAGATTGTTATGTTATCTATATCCCTATTGAGAGATGGTTTGTCTTGACCATCGGAGGTGGACTTCGTGAATAGAAATATTGGCACGTTGTCATAGGTGACGATGTGTTGGATCTAGACATAAAGTGAATTGATTTAGATTAATAATTCTATCTTGGCAAATCGACTCACTTTAGACAATCATTTGTATTGTATCCTAATCTTGAGATGAATAGTGGGCCCGTTGTCTTGACTTGTGTCTTTTGATGTACCAAAGGGTGACACCCACATCTTGATAGTGGTATGCATGCCGGTATGTTGGAGGCATGACTCTTGATAGCGTAAACTTGTTATTCATAGATATTGAATCCATAGCTCCTCTTTAGGAGTAATGGTATCCTCTTATATCATTATCCTATAATTGAAAAACTAAAACGCGCAACCATTTGGATACATAGGTGTAACCGAATGGTATACTGCCTTTGGATGGTAAGTTTTCTAATGGTGAGATAATAAAACTTAAGATAAAAATAATCGAAAAGGTAAGACAAAACTTGTCTTTAAGCCGATTATGGATAATCAAATAGGGATACTATATACTATGATATGTCATGGAGACTTAGCTATATGGGCTTCGTAATTCTATGTAGTTTGAGAGTACAGCTCCAAGCTTTTAGTGGAGTAGCATTAGAGTTAATAATTATGAAATGTATATCTGAGATATTAGATTTCATAATTGTCAGGAGTTTGAACTATATAGGTCCATTTGGTCCCCTTTGCTAGCTCACAATATCCTGTAACGATACGACGTGCTTTTCCAATAATTGGTAACTTATGTTGGATTTATTAGATTGGTTGAAATTTAGAAGAATCAAATAATTCATGTTTGTTTATCGGTTGAATTAATTTTGTGATAAAATTGATTCAAGATAAACTTGTTGAATTATTGGGATCGGATAATTCTTGTCTGTTTATCGATTGATTTAAATTTTGGATAAATTAGATCAAGATAAACTTGTAGGATTATTGGGGATTAATTTAATTTCTTAAAGATTATCTATATAAAGTCGTTTTGATCAGATAACTTCTCTATTGGGTTATTTGAATTAAAACTGAGACTTTATCCTATAGAATCTTAGGTGAAAAATAAAAGATTCGCTGAGATTTTTATTCGGCAGTTCGGCCTGCCAATCCACGTGTTCGGCCTGCCTATGGGGCTGTTTGACCTGCCGATCATGCTGATTGGCCTGCCGATGAGTGAAGGATAAGATTACCCGTTTTTATGCAGATCTTATCAGATATTGATTCGAATTTGATTATGTTCCAAATTTTTGAGACCTAATCTGATAAGGAGTGACCCTAGACTCAACCTCTATAAATAGGGAGTAAGTCATATGAGTTATTTAGATCAATTGAGAGATTAAGAGTGATACTTTACCGGTGAGAATCTGAAAACTCCATAAAAGCTTTTGTTCACAAATCACGAACACTTGCTTTGGGTTCTCTCAGTTGGTTGGAATGAGAGTTACCTGGTGGAAGAGCTGTACGTGTGAGCCCATACTCATTCCGGTCGTGGATAGAGAATAGCAAAGAAGACCAGTTGGTTGAGGCTCTTCTGGAACGTTACTTCTCTTCACATTTTGCGAGGATTCTTCGGCGCACAAAGTTTAGTAAGATCTGGTTAATTTATGCATATAGCATGTCAAACTTGTGTTTTGAAAAAAACTCTAATATAAAATTTTTAAAATTCTGCTGCGTACTATTTTTCCAACATCTTCCTCTTTAAAGTAGGAGTGTTTAAAAAATCTGTGAAGTCGTCCAATCAAAACCAAAATGAACCAAACTACTAATTTTATTTGAATTTGTGGACGGTTTGGGTGGTTTTTACATAAATAATTTTAGGTGGTTTGGTTAGTAGTTTGGATCACAAACCACCCAAAACCGCCCACGTAAACCTAAACTATCCGCAAAATTGTCTTGTATATAATTTTTTATTTTTAAATATTTTATAGGATAATTTTCATTTTTAATAAAGGTTATTTTTCGTTAGTTATTTAAGAGGTTCTACGCATATAAAATGAATCGTTCTGCCCTCTATAATTATACATACAAGAGGTTTATCAACACAAGTGGAAAATTTTAATCAAAGTTTAAATATTAGTGTGTTGTTTTATGTGTTTTATGTGTTTGGACACCCGACAACTCTCGGTCGGCAGGCAGATCTGGGTGATCAGCCTGCCGATCATGTAGTTTCGGCCTGCCGATCATGTAGTTTCGGCCTGCCGAACATGAAGGTTCGGCCTGCCGGCAGAGCACCAAAATTTCTGCCCCACTGTCAGCCTTCCGGACCATAAGTCCAGCCTGTCAATCCGTGACCTCTGGCCTGCCAAACTGTGAGGTCCGGCATGCCGACCGAGCAGAAAACCCTCAATCCAGAAAATACAATTTTAATGCAATTCATCAATTTTATTTTCAACAATTCAAAAACATAAAATTAGAGACTCAAGAAATAGCTGGAGGCGCCATCATCAATCTTCTAGATCCGACTTCTCGATCCGTCTTCTCTGAATAATTATTTAATTACAAAATTCTTACAAATTAAAAATTAAATAACAATTCCAAGACGGAGATGATAGTCCGCCATCTAATTACATGAAAAACCTAGATACACATTCTAACCTCTAAGGAACCATAACCGGTATTAATTAATTAATACATAATTATACAATGATTTAATCAACCATAATTAATTAATAAACATTCACCACATAATCCATGACAACATTTATATTATATAGAAACCTAGAGTGCCATCTCTCTATAAAATTCAATTCAAGCATAGGAGAGATTAAGATCACAAAATTTATGCATAACATGATCACAAACTTGCAAATTTATGTAAAAACCTCGGCTCTGATACCAATTGTTGGAAACAAAGTGCGCAGCGAAATTTTATGTAAAAACTTTTCATCAGAGTAATTTCTAAAACACAAGTTTGACATGTTATATGTATAAATTAAATAAATCTTACTAACCTCAGTGTGCCGAAGAACCTCTGCAATCCGTGTAGAGAAGTAGCGTTCCAGAAGAGCCTCAACCAACAGGTCTTCTTTGCTATTCTCTATCCACAACCGGAGTGAGTGTGGGCTCACACGTACAGCTCTTCCACCTGTGACTCTCCTTCCAACCAACAGAGAGAACCCAAAGCTAGTGTTCGTGATTTGTGAACAAAAGCTCTCAGGGAGCTTTCAGATGCTCACTAGAAGAGTATCACTCTTAATCTCTCAAATTAATCTTAGTAAATCATGAGACTCACTCCCTTTATATAGCTATTGGTCCTAGGGTTAGTCCGTATCAGATTAGGTCTCAAAAACTCGAAACAGAATCAAGTTCGGATCAATATCTGATAAGATCCGCGTGAAAACGCGTAATCTTATCTCCGCTGATCGGCAGGCCGAACACGTCATCCGGTAGGCCGAACTCCCGAGAAAAAATCTCCGCGAATCTTTTATTTTCCACCCGAGATTCTAAAGGATAAAGTCTCAGTTTTGATTCAAATAACCCAATAGAGAAGTTATCTGATCAAAACAAACTTTATCAAGATAATCTCTAAGAAAATAAATCAATTCACAATAATTCTGCAAGTTTATCTTGTTCTAATTTTATCCAAAATTAAAACAACCGATAAACAGACAAGAATTATCTGATCACAATAATTCAACAAGTTTATCTTGAACTAATTTCTTACAAAATTAATTCAACCAATAAACAGACATGAATTATTTGATTCTTACAAATTTTAAACCAATCTGATAAATCCGACATAAGTCACCAATTATTGGAAAAACACGCCGTGTCGTTACAGGATTTTGTGAGCTAGCAAAGGGGACCAAAATGGACCTATAAAGTTCAAGCTCATGATAATCATGAAACCCAATATCACAGATATACATTTCACAATTATCAACTCCAACGTTACTCCACTAAAAGCTTGGAGCTGCACTCGAACTTTATAGAATTACGAAGCTCGTGTAGCTAAGTCTCCATGACATATCATAGTGTATCGTATCCCCATATGATAATCCATAATCGGCTTAAGGACAAGTTCTGTCTTACCTTCCCGATTACTTTTATCTTAAATTCTATTGTCTCACCATTAGAAAACTTATCATCCAAAGATAGTATACCATTCGGTTACACCTATGTATCCAAATGGTTGAGCGCTCTAGTTTTCCAATTACAAGACAACGCATATAAGAGAATATCATTACTCCTAAAGAGGAGCTATGGATTCCATATCTATGAATAGCAAATCTACGCTATCAAGAGTCATGCATCCAACGTACCGGCATGCATACCACTATAGAGATGTGGGTGTCACCCTTTGGTACATCAAAAGACACAAATCAAGACAATGGGCCCACTATTCATCTCAAGATTAAGATACAATACAAATGATTGTCTAGAGTGAATTGATTTGCCAAGACAAAATTATTAATCCAAATCAATTCACTTTATGTCCCGATCCAACACATCGTCACTTATGACAACGTGCCAATGTTTCTATTCACGGAGTCCAACTCCGATGGCCAAGACAAACCATCTCCCAAAATGGATATAGACAACATAACAATCTTTACATGAATAAAGCGCCCAACTTTATTCCCTCGATTGCGGATCATGTGTTTTAGACCATCACCTTAAGAATCGTGTCTACCGCATAATCATCCCATCATATGCCTAATTCTTAAGGTTTAGACTGACAGTCTCAGACTACTGTTTGCTTATCATACATTCAACAAATATGAACGTAAAGAGGACATGATTTGGTATATATAAATGAATAAATTCTTTACTGATAAAAATGTCTCCAAAAACGTATTACATTTTTACTCCTTAGGGCATACATGTCTAACAATCTCCCACTTACACTAAGTGAGTAAATACAGCAAATTTCGCATCCCCATAGCTTCCACATGCCTCTCGAAGACTCTCCCAGTAAGTGTCTTCGTAAATGGATCAGCTAAATTGTCCTTTGACGCGATCTTGCACACCATGACATGCCTGCTCTCAACGAAGTCCTTTATCACATGATACTTCCGATCAATATGCTTACTCTTCTTGTGAAATCTTGGTTCCTTAGCATTAGCTACCGCCGCACTGTTATCACAGTACAGTGGTACCGCCTTATCCATACCAGGAATTACCTCAAGATCCCCAAGGAACTTGCGGAGCCACACTGCTTCTTTCGAAGCATCACTAGCTGCCACATACTCGGCCTCCATCGTTGAATCTGAGTGCAATCTTGCTTCGTACTTCTCCAACTAATGGCACCGCCACCCAGAGTAAACACAAACCCCGAAGTCGATTTTCTAGAATCCAGACAGGATTGAAAATCCGAATTAGTGTATCCTAAAGGAGTCAAGTCCTCACCCGAATACACAAGCATATACCCTCGAGTCCTTCTCAGGTACTTGAATATATGCTTTACCGCAACCCAATGGTTCGGTCCTGGATCCGCCTGAAATCGACTTACAATCCCGACCGCATAGCTAATATCTGGTCGTGTGCAAAGCATGGCATACATGAGACTACCCACTGTCGAAGCATAAGGCACCTTCTTCATGTATTCTCTTTCTTCATAAGACTTTGGAGAGTCTTTCTTAGAAACAGTAATTCCAGACCTAGATGGTTGCCCACCTTTCTTGGAATCCTGCATTGCAAACCTCCTGAGAATTTTATCTATGTAGCCGGCCTAAGACAAAGCTATCATTTTGTTCTTCCCATCCCGAAAAATTTGGATACCGAGAACAAAATTAGCCTCACCTAAGTCCTTCATTTCAAACTGCTTGGTCAACCATAATTTAACCGATGACAACGCCCCAACGTCATTGCCAATTAGTAGAATGCCATCTACATAGAGCAGTAGAAAAACCACCTTCCCATCCTTATGTGTTTGTAAACACATGGTTCATCCATATTTTGTGAGAACCCATAAGTCTTGATCACTTGATCAAATCTTAAGTTCCAAGAACGAGAAGCCTGCTTAAGTCCATAAATAGACTTTAGGACAAGTTCTGTCTTACCTTCCCGATTATTTTTATCTTACGTTCCATTGTCTCACCATTAGAAAACTTACCATCCAAAGATAGTATACCATTCGGTTACACCTATGTATCCAAATGGTTGAGCGCTCCAGTTTTCCAATTACAGGACAACGCATATAAGAGGATATCATTACTCCTAAAGAGGAGCTATGGATTCCATATCTATGAATAACAAGTCTACGCTACCAAGAGTCATGCCTCCAACGTACCGGCATGCATGCCACTATAGAGATGTGGGAGTCACCCATTGGTACATCAAAAGACACAAGTCGAGACAACGGGCCCATTATTCATCTCAGGATTAAGATACAATACAAATGATTGTCTAAAGTGAATCGATTTGCCAAGACAGAATTATTAATCCAAATCAATTCACTTTATGTCCCGATCCAACACATCGTCACCTATGACAACGCGCCAATGTTTCTATTCACGGAGTCCAACTCCGATGGCCAAGACAAACCATCTCCCAAAAGGGATATAGACAACATAACAATCTTTACATGAATAAAGCGCCCAACTTTATTCCCTCGATTGCGGATCATATATTTTAGACCATCACCTTAAGAGTCGTGTCTACCGCATAATCATCCCATCATATGCCCAACTCTTAAGGTTTAGACTGACAGTCTCAGACTACTGTTTGCTTATCATACATTCAACAAATATGAACGTAAAGAGGACAATATTTGGTATATATAAACGAATAAATTCTTTATTGATAAAAATGTCTCCAAAAATGTATTACATTTTTACTCCTTAGAGCATACATGTCTAACAATCTCCCACTTGCACTAAGTGAGTAAATACTGCAAATTTCGCATCCCCATAGCTTCCACATGCCTCTCGAAGACTCTCCCAGTAAGTGTCTTCGTGAATGGATCAGCTAAATTGTCCTCTGACGCGATCTTGCATACCGTGACATGCCCGCTCTCAACGAAGTCCTTTATCACATGATACTTCCGATCAATATGCTTACTCTTCTTGTGAAATCTTGGTTCCTTAGCATTAGCTACCGCCGCACTGTTATCACAGTACAGTGATACCGCTTTATCCATACCAGGAACTACCTCAAGATCCCCAAGGAACTTGCGGAGCCACACTGCTTCTTTCGAAGCATCACTAGCCGCCACATACTCGGCCTCCATCGTTGAATCCGAAGTGCAATCTTGCTTCGCACTTCTCCAACTGATGGCACCGCCACCCAGAGCAAACACAAACCCTGAAGTCGATTTTTCTAGAATCCAGGCAGGATTGAAAATCTGAATCAGTGTATCCTAGAGGAGTTAAATCCTCACCCGAATACACAAGCATATACCCACGAGTCCTTCTCAGGTACTTGAAAATATGCTTTACTGCAACCCAATGGTTCGGTCCTGGATCCGCCTGAAATCGACTCACAATCCCGACCGCATAGCTAATATCTGGTCGAGTGCAAAGCATGGCATACATGAGACTACCCACTGCCGAAGCATAAGGTACCTTCTTCATGTATTCTCTTTCTTCATAAGACTTTGGAGAGTCTTTCTTAGAAAGAGTAATTCCAGACCTAGATGGTTGCCCACCTTTCTTGGAATCCTACATTGCAAACCTCCTGAGAATTTTATCTATGTAGCTGGCCTGTGACAAAGCTATCATTTTGTTCTTCCTATCCCGAAAGATCTGGATACCGAGAACAAAATTAGCCTCACCCAAGTCCTTCATGTCAAACTGCTTGGTCAACCATAATTTGACCGATGACAACGCCCCAACGTCATTGCCAATTAGCAGAATGTCATCTACATAGAGTAGTAGAAAAGCCACCTTCCCATTCTTAATGTGTTTGTAAACACATGGTTCATCCACATTTTGTGAGAACCCATAAGTCTTGATCACTTGATCAAATCTTATGTTCCAAGAACGAGAAGCCTGCTTAAGTCCATAAATTGACTTTAGCAGCTTATAAACCTTACCCTCTTGACCCGCGACCTTGAACCCGTCTGATTGTTCCATATAAATGGACTCATCAAGATAGCCATTCAGAAAAGCCGTCTTGACATCCATCTGCCAAATCTCGTAGTCAAGAGCGGCAGCTATGGACAAGAGAATCCGGATGGACTTAAGCATGGCTACAGGCGAAAAGGTTTCCTCATAATCGATTCCTTCCTTTTGCGTATAACCCTTAGCTACCAGTCTAGCCTTAAAGGTTTCGACCTTTCCATCCACTCCTCTTTTCCTCTTGTAGATCCACTTACTCCCTATGGGTTTTATCCCTTCGGGAAGATCCACAAGCTCCCAGACCCGATTAGTCTCCATAGACTTCATCTCAATGTTCATGGCCTCTGTCCAGAGTCTTGAATCAACATCCTCCATAGCTTCTGCGTAAGTATAAGGATCCCTGTCATGTTCATCCGGTTCAGCCAAAAAGACCTCCCCATTGAACATATACCTCTCAAGTTGACGCCCGATCCTCCCACTACGCCGAAGCCCCTGAGGTTGTTGTTCAAGTTTGTTTGGTTTTTCTACACTGATTGGAATGGTTTCGTTCGGAACCTCCGGAGTAAACGGATTACCCCTCAACTCCTCAAGCACCACTTTGCTTTGAGGTTTAAAGTCGTTCATGTAACTCTCCTCAAGGAAAGTTGCATTAGTTGAAACCACGACTTTATTTTCCTTTGGGTTATAAAAATAACCCCCTTTAGTCCCTTTTAGATATCCTACAAACACGCAAACTTCCAAACGTGCTTCCAACTTATTCGGATCCTTAAACAGGACATGAGCTGGACATCCCCATATGCGAATATGGTTTAAGGATGTCTTTCATCTTGTCCATAACTCGTGAGGAGTTTTAGGGACCGATTTTGAAGGCACATTGTTCAAAAGATAACATGCGGTTTGCAGTGCATATCCCCAAAAGGATAAAGGCAATGATGAATAACTCATCATGGACCTAATCATGTCCAACAAAGTTCTATTCCTTCTCTCTGCTACGCCATTCTGTTGCGGAGTGCCCGGCGCAGTCAAATGGGATAAAATCTCATTCTCTAACAAGTGTCCCAAGAACTCATCAGAAAGTATTCCCCACCTCGATCAGATCGAAGTGCCTTTATGGGTCTACTCAATTGCTTTTCCACTTCAGCCCGAAACTCCCTGAACTTATCATAAGTTTCGCTTTTGTGGTGCATTAGGTACACATACCTATATCTTGAGTAATCGTCAATAAAAGTGACGAAGTACTCATACCATCCTCGTGCCCGGATGTTCATCGGTCCGCAAACATCACTATGTACAAGTTCTAGAACCCCTTCGGCCCTATTGCCCTTAGACCCGTATGGTCTTTTGGTCATTTTACCCTCCAAACAAGATTCACATTGAGGTATAGATTCCACCTTTAAGTGACTTAAAGGTCCATCCCTTACCAACCTTTGAATCCTATTCAGGTTAATATGGCCAAAGCGTAAATGCCAAAGATAAGTCATATTAGAGTGAGAAGTTTTAGGTCTTTTTGAGTTATTATTATTTATCTCAGCATTAAGCAATAAGTCCATCTTAGGTTTGATAAAATATAGATTATTTTGCATCCATCCAAAACAGATAAAAGATTTGTTTTTACGAATCACCACTTTTTCATTAAAAGATACCACGTAGGAGTCTTTAAATAAAGAAGATACAGAAATTAAATTCCTTTTAAATTTAGGAACATAAAAACAGTCTCGCAAAATTAAACTCCTATAATTATCAAAATAAAGATGGACATCTCCCACTGCTTCCGCTGAGACCAAGGATCTATCGCCCATCCGAAGCGTTAAGTCTTCACGAAGTAGACTTCTCGTTTCTTTGAATCCCTGCAGAGAAACACAAACATGATTAGTTACACCAGAATCTATGACCCAGATGTCACTGGATTCCTCAACCAAACAAGTTTCTAAATATAGAAGATCACACCTACCTCCCTTGGAAAGGAAGTCCTTGCAATGCTTCTTAATATGCCCGACCTTACCACAGAAGAAGCACTTAAGCTTCTTTGGGTTCTTCTTCTTCTTCTTCTTGCTCTTGGTTGCAGGAGGAATAGAAGACTTGCCACTCTTGGCCCGTTGCTTCTTTCCATTCCCTGAGTTAGGATTGGAACCAGAAGCAGCTACCATATTGGCCTCACCACCAGTAGGAGACTCCCTGATCAGCAGTTCAAACTCCTGTAACTGTTTCATTAGTTCTGTCAAGGTCATATCCCGTCTATTGCTTAAATTAAAAGTAGCTCTAAACGGAATAAATTCCTTAGATAGAGTCTCAAAGACCATAGTCATCTGAGTTTCAGCATCGATGTCGGCTCCATTGGTTTGAGCCTCAGCGAGGTAACCCATGACCAACATCATGTGCTCCTTTACAGATGTCCCCGATCTCTGTCTACAGTTTAAGAGTTTTTGAAGCGCCCCTTGCCGCTTCGTTATAGCCTGGCCTCCGAACATATCCTCAAGATTATCCAAGATCTGCTTCGCAGTCTCATAATCCTGATGTTGAGCCTACAGCACATTGTTCATGCTAGCCATAACATAGCAGCGGGCCTGATCATTAGCATCTTTCCAACGGTCGTACGCTTGGAATTGCTCATTACTTGAGTCTCCCGTAGGCTCGGGAGGACAAGGAGTTGTCAGTACATATTTCAGTTTCTCAAAGGAAAGGGCGATGTCCAGGTTCCGTTTTCAATCGTTATAGTCCTCACCGGTTAATTGGTTTTTGTCAAGTATCGATGATAAAACGTTTTTAGACATTTTCAATCTACAATAAAGAATCATATACCAAACATAAGCAAACACATATAATAATTTAGTAAGATAACACAATCATGTAAAATCATACAAATGTGTTTATGTGTCAAAGCCTTGAAAATATCACAACCTTACAACGATAATTCCAAACTCAGAATTTAACAAGCTCCTAGGGGAGTCATGCCAAATTCAATCAGGAACACGGATCCCCTCCTGATTAATATATGCCATCCATGACCCGTATAATCCAGCATATACTAATAATCGTTTCTTTGGCCATTAATTTTATTAACAGAGCTCCTAGGGGAGGTTAATAATAAAATCAACGTGAGTGTATAACCACCGTTTCAATATTTTATCCATGATTTATAATCACCACCTAGGGGTGTGCAACCATAAATCATACTAAAATACTTTATCCTTTCAGAGATCCAATCTGGTACATGATAGAAATCTCTTCGTAGAGGTCGGGACCACCATGTTCTTCCTATGGACCAACGATGGAGGCCTTAGGTTCTCTCTTCGAAAACCTTCTCCCACTCAATCTTTTGAAGTCAATGTTTTATTTTAAAATTATGCATGAACAATTTTAATATGAACGGCGCTCCCTATTCTATATGACATGTTATCAATATACATGGTAAACCATATTATAATGCAGACAAGCAAAGCAATCAAGCAAAGCTACAAGCAAAATAATAATAACCGTAATATTATGGTTCCACCCTAGAGAATAGAAAAATAAGATTACAAGAGAATAATCGAGACATGTATCGATTCTTCATCCTTGAATCCTCAAGCCGTATCCTTCTACATGTAATATCCATCTTCAAGTCTTCAATCCCATATGAATCGAATACTTCATATTTCCGGTCATATCCAAATTTAATGTTTCTCAGAATCGTCCCAAAAATAAATTAAAACTGCAACGGAAAAATTACACTTTTTTTGGACACCCGACAACTCTCGGTCGGCAGGCAGATCTGGGTGATCGGCCTGCCGAACATGAAGGTTCGGCTTGCCGGTAGAGCACCAAAATTTCTGCCCCACTGTCGGCCTTCCGGACCATACGTCCAGCCTGTCGATCCGTGACCTCTGGCCTGCCAAACTGTGAGGTCCGGCATGCCGACCGAGCAGAAAACCCTCAATCCAGAAAATACAATTTTAATGCAATTCATCAATTTTATTTTCAACAATTCAAAAACATAAAATTAGAGACTCAAGAAATAGCTGGAGGCGCCATCATCAATCTTCTAGATCCGACTTCTCGATCCGTCTTCTCTGAATAATTATTTAATTACAAAATTCTTACAAATTAAAAATTAAATAACAATTCCAAGACGGAGATGATAGTCCGCCATCTAATTACATGAAAAACCTAGATACACATTCTAACCTCTAAGGAACCATAACCGGTATTAATTAATTAATACATAATTATACAATGATTTAATCAACCATAATTAATTAATAAACATTCACCACATAATCCATGACAACATTTATATTATATAGAAACCTAGAGTGCCATCTCTCTATAAAATTCAATTCAAGCATAGGAGAGATTAAGATCACAAAATTTATGCATATAACATGATCACAAACTTATAAATTTATGTAAAAACCTCGGCTCTGATACCAATTGTTGGAAACAAAGTACACAGCAGAATTTTATGTAAAAACTTTTCATCAGAGTAATTTTCAAAACACAAGTTTGACATGTTATATGTATAAATTAAATAGATCTTACTAACCTCAGTGTGCCGAAGAACCTTCGCAATCCGTGTAGAGAAGTAACGTTCCAGAAGAGCCTCAACCAACTGGTCTTCTTTGCTATTCTCTATCCACAACCGGAGTGAGTGTGGGCTCACACGTACAGCTCTTCCACCTGTGACTCTCCTTCCAACCAACAGAGAGAACCCAAAGTTAGTGTTCGTGATTTGTGAACAAAAGCTCTCAGGGAGTTTTCAGATGCTCACTAGAAGAGTATCACTCTTAATCTCTCAAATTAATCTTAGTAAATCATGAGACTCACTCCCTTTATATAGCTATTGGTCCTGGGGTTAGTCCGTATCAGATTAGGTCTCAAAAACTCGAAACAGAATCAAGTTTGGATCAATATCTGATAAGATCCGCGTGAAAATGCGTAATCTTATCTCCGCTGATCGACAGGCCGAACATTCTGATCGGCATGCCGAACAGGCCAGTTCGGCAGGCCGAACACGTCATCCGGCAGGCCGAACTCCCGAGAAAAAATCTCCGTGAATCTTTTATTTTCCACCTGAGATTCTAAAAGATAAAGTCTCAGTTTTGATTCAAATAACCCAATAGAGAAGTTATCTGATCAAAACAAACTTTATCAAGATAATCTCTAAGAAAATAAATCAATTCACAATAATTCTACAAGTTTATCTTGTTCTAATTTTGTCCAAAATTAAAACAACCGATAAACAGACAAGAATTATCTGATCGCAATAATTCAACAAGTTTATCTTGAACTAATTTCTTATAAAATTAATTCAACCAATAAACAGACATGAATTATTTGATTCTTACAAATTTTAAACCAATCTGATAAATTCGACATAAGTCACCAATTATTAAAAAAGCACGCCGTGTCGTTACAAGATTTTGTGAGCTAGCAAAGGGGACCAAAATGGACCTATAAAGTTTAAGCTCATGATAATCATGAAACCCAATATCCCAGATATACATTTCACAATTATCAACTCCAATGCTACTCCACTAAAAGCTTGGAGCTGCACTCTCGAACTTTATAGAATTACGAAGCTCGTGTAGCTAAGTCTCCATGACATATCATAGTGTATCGTATCCCCATATGATAATCCATAATCGGCTTAAGGACAAGTTCTGTCTTACCTTCCCGATTACTTTTATCTCACGTTCCATTGTCTCACCATTAGAAAACTTACCATCCAAAGATAGTATACCATTCGGTTACACCTATGTATCCAAATGGTTGAGCGCTCCAGTTTTTCAATTACAGGACAACGCATATAAAAGGATATCATTACTCCTAAAGAGGAGCTATGGATTCCATATCTATGAATAGCAAGTCTACGCTATCAAGAGTCATGCCTCCAACGTATCGGCATGCATACCACTATAGAGATGTGGGTGTCATCCTTTGGTACATCAAAAGACACAAGTCAAGACAATGGGCCCACTATTCATCTCAGGATTGAGATACAATACAAATGATTGTCTAAAGTGAATCGATTTGCCAAGACAAATTATTAATCCAAATCAATTCACTTTATGTCCCGATCCAACACATCGTCACTTATGACAACGTGCCAATGTTTCTATTCACGGAGTCCAACACCGATGGCCAAGACAAACCATCTCCCAAAAGGGATATAGACAACATAACAATCTTTACATGAATAAAGCGCCCAACTTTATTCCCTCGATTGCGGATCATGTGTTTTAGACCATCACCTTAAGAATCGTGTCTACCGCATAATCATCCCATCATATGCCCAATTCTTAAGGTTTAGACTGACAGTCTCAGACTACTGTTTGCTTATCATATATTCAACAAATATGAACGTAAAGAGGACATGATTTGGTAAATATAAATGAATAAATTCTTTATTGATAAAAATGTCTCCAAAAACGTATTATATTTTTACTCCTTAGGGCATACATGTCTAACATTATGTTATTTATTTCAACTTTTGAATATTTAGTTCGGTCGTTGATTTATGTTATTTAGTTGTACTTTTGACTTTTTAGTTTAGTTGTTAATAAACTTTGATTTGTATTTTGTGACTTGTATTTAGTTGTTAGTGAACTTTGATTTGTATTATTTGAATGGTGAAATTTTGATAGCGTCAGGGAGTACCAAATTAAACTTCGCTAAAAATATGGTTGTTATCTAGTATAATGGCAAGCAAGTGTCACTCCCGCAGAGAATTGATTATAATTAATTAGTTATTGACTTTACAACCCAAGACACACTAAAACTATATACAAAATAGGGGATTTTGATTTTTAAGTAAATTACTAAATTAAAGATTACAAAACAATTATAATACAACTAGTTAAAAGATCATCCTCCACTACTAGACAATAACTACTAAATTGATCACAAAATTATTCTTAATTTTCTGTTAAAACTACTAACCATATATAACAACAAACTTTGCAATTCCAATCTTTTCTTCAATGTCATTTAAATAAACAAACTCTTTATTAAATCTCTTTCCGTTAAATAATCTAGAACACACTCTTTAGATTTAACCTAACAAAAGCATTAAGATAAGAAATATAGGTTGATCAAAGCAACAAACAAGCAGGCTTGGTTCATTTAACCTAGTTTATGTTCCACATGCAATTATACAAAAACCTGATCATAATCAATGATTACAATTCGCTACAATGATTATAAAAACAAAACAATTACGGATCAAGAATTCTAATCTAACAATAAAATATACTCAAGTCCTATTTAGTGACACATTCAAATAAAACAAGAAAATAATCGTGAACAATAATTGTGGAAGAACATAAACAATCTCAACTAGAAAATTATAAAATAATTTTAATAATCAGTCACATTGACATGCTTAGGATTTTAAAATATCCTTAACCAAAAATAAGACTAAACTAACAACATAGGAAGCAAGAAAGAAAGAAAGAAAGAAAGAAAGAAAGAAAGAAAGAAAGAAGAAGAAGAATGATGGTGGTGTTATTTAGTCTTTTGAGCAGATGATTCTCCTTAAACCACCGAATGAGCTTCTCTCTCATCTCTTTCTCCTAAACTAAGAAAAATTGATGAAAAAAAATATATTAATAGGTTTGTAAGGTTAGGATGAAAAGGGGAAAGTTTGGAGCCTTTTTGGACTAAAAATCGTGTAAAAACTCGTCAATATGCGTAAGGGCATGCAAAGAGGATGTTGAGTCACGGTTTTTCCTTCGCAACTTGGATTTCAGCCCACCTGGTGCTGGGCGCCATTTCTCTGCCCAGCGGTGCTAAGGTGCCCAAAAAATGGGGCTGGGTGTGTGTGCCAACTTGCTTATTCTTCATCTAGTTTTACCTGTGTCAAGCTACGGATCCCAAAACTCGTCCAAATCGTGGTTTTTGACTCTAAAACTTTCCTTAACATCCAAAACATTTACAAAACACAAAAACACAAATAAAACACAAGAAAACCAAGAAATTAACAAAGAAAATATAAGGATGAATGATAAAAATATATATATGTTAAATTTATAACTTATCAACTTTTGGACATTTTATAATTTTTGTTAAATATTAAAAAAATTTAATCTTAAACTAAAACTATCGAAACCAAACCTTCCAAATCACTTATGAGTGATTTAGCCTTTATAAAAAATATCAAACCGTTGAAAAAGAAATTTTATTTATCGTGTGGTATGTGGTTTAGGGGAAAAAAAAGGCCCAAACTGCCCACAAACACCCCAACTTTGAAGCTACAAGTTTAGAAATCCAACTATTTTAGATGTATCTTTTAAAACAATAGTTTTTCAAATGTGGCCTTTATAAATATTTTTTTCCTAATCGCTCTGTTAAAATATATATATTTAAAATGTGCCCCTAATTAAATCATTTTTTTCTACAACCCTCTTAAATACTAGTTTTTCATATACAGTTCTAAATAATTTACTATCTAATTCATCTCATTAAGAACTTCATCTTGTTTCCAACATGCTGCTCTACTTAAATATTTTTTAAAACAAACTTTTAGATCCCAAATTTAATACATTTTAACAAAGCTGAACACGTAGGTACTCTTAACTAAGGATGAAAATTTCAGTATAAAAATATCATGAGTCCAAATTAAAGGAGTTTTAGAGAAAACATCAATGCTGGCATAAATATTTCTTTTCAATATTTTAGGATATAAAGACATTTAAAAATACACAAACAGTGACGGAGGGAATGCATAGCCCCCTCAATTCTTTTGTTTCCTACATGTATGTATAAGCTGCATGTATAATATACTAAAAATTGCACAAAAGTCCCTTTTCAAAATTTAATATACAATATGTTGATTAATTTCTTCATATTAGCTCCTTTTAACAAAAATTTCTGGCTTTGTCATTGTACATAAATATGCAAGTTTTACATTAAACATGATTGAAACAACAAAAAATCCTATGAGATATCTGAGCATGATCGAGATTTCATCATGTATTCATCATTCAAGAACTATTAGAACAACGATGTAGGACTTAGTAAGTGACAAAAATGTGTTATCTTGCTAATAGAACACTGGTAAAAAGAACACAAGAAAAAAATCCAATATTAGTCAATATTTATAGATTTTTTGAAAGTTTGTGTTTTTTCTACCTATATTGTTGAGATGTTTCTCTGATATTTCTTGAAATTGTGCAAAAACACACAACAATCTCACCAAAATCAATCTATTTTCAATCGATATTTACTGTGTTAGACATGTATGCCTTAAGGAGTAAAAATGTAATATGTTTTTTGGAGACATTTTTATCAATAAAGAATTTATTTATTATTTATATACCAAATCTTGTCCTCTTTATGTTCATATTTGTTGAATGTATGTTTAGCAAATAATAGTATGAGACTGTCGGTCTAAACATTTAAGAATTGGGCATATGATGGACAGATTATGTGGAAGACACGATTCTTAAGGTGATGGTCTAAATTATAAGATCCGCAATTGAGGGAATAAAGTTGGGCGCTTTATTCATGTAAAGATTGTTATGTTGTCTATATCTTTATTAGGAGATGGTTTGTCTTGACCATCAGAGGTGGACTCGATGAATAGAAATACTGGCACGTTACATAGGTAACGACATGTTGGATCGGGATAAAAAGTGAATGGATTTGGAGTAATAATTCTGTCTCGGCAAATCGATTCACTTTAGACAATCATTTGTATTGTATCTTAATCCTAAGATGAATAGTTGGCTCGTTGTCTTGACTTGTGTCTTTTGATATCCCAAAGGATGACACACACATTTTTATAGTGGTATGCATGCCGGTATATTGGAGACATGACTCTTGATAGCATAGACCTGTTATTCATAGATATGGAATTCATAGCTCCTCTTTAGGAGCAGTGATATCATTTTATATGCGTTATCCTGTAATTGAAAAACTGGAGCACTCAACCATTTGGATATATAGGTGTAATTGAATGGTATACCGTCTTTGGATGGTAAGTTTTTCAATGGTGAGATAATAGAACGTGAGATAAAAATAATCGAAAATGTAAGACAGAACTTGTCCTTAAGTCGATTGTGGATAATCCTATGGAGATACGATAACTATGATATGTAATGAAGACTTAGCTATACGGGCTTCATAATTCTATATAGTTCGAGAGTGCAGCTTCAAGCTTTTAGTGCAGTAGCATTGGAGTTGGTAATCATGAAATGTATATCTGGGATATTGGGTTTCATAATTATCGGGAGCTTGAACTATATTCGCTTGGAGGAAGAGCTGTACGTGTGAGCCCACACTCACTCCGATCGTGGATAGAGAATAGCAAAGAAGACCAGTTGGTTGAGACTCTTCTGGAACGTTACTTCTCTACACTGATTGAGGAAGATTTTCGGCATTAGAAGGTTAGTAAGATCTAGTTAATTTATGCACATAGCATGTCAAACTTATATTTTAGAAAATACTATGATATAAAAATTTTAAAGTTTCGATGCGTACTATTTTCGAACATATTGTTCTTTTCAAAATAGATCAAAATTTTGACATATTTATTTTCTTTATTTTAAGATATTTCAGTGAAATTTTGAAAGGATATTTAGAACTGTTGTCCTTTAAATTTGTCACACATTTACAATTTGCCCTTGAACTTTTTAATTTTGATAAGTTGCACTTGATAAGTTGTACTTCACACTTACAAATTTGTACCAAATCACCCTTATTAATAGAGATTTTTGCTTTTTGACTGAAATTAATAAGTAATTTGCACACAAATAATTGATTAATAACATGAATAATAATTTTTACTCAAATTTATATTGATTAATATATTTAGGGTTATTTACCTTTTTATACAATGTATTTTAAGTTTATTTAAACATTATACATTCGGTTTTTATCTTAGTGAAGGTATACATTTAAATTAGATTGAAGACATAAATTTATATCTTGTCCTTATTAATCATCAATCTCGACCTAAAAATTACCCAAAATACCCTTAAATTGAAAAAGAGGATAATTTTAAAAACTTAATAAAACTTTACACTAAGTTTTTTAATTCTAAAAACGTATAGAATAGCCTAAAAATAGGTATTTGTGTGTTTTTGTTTTTTCTTATTTTTTGAAAGTTCTATTTTTTTCTCGGTTACTTATGGATAGTTTGGTCATTTCAATGGTCAAAAACAACTATTGATAGATGTTAGGTGCAAATTTATGTATGAAATTATACATTTGATGAGATAAAAAACCAGAGATATAGTTTTTGAATTGATTTAAAACAGAATGCATAAAAAGATATTTGTTTAGCAGTGTTTTTAAAATAGGTAAAAATAATTTTCTTTTGAAAACTAAGAATTTTTTATGAATTGTGCTGAGAGTGTTTTTGAAATTTTTGCCTCAAAAAGTGTGCAAAAACATTTCCAAAATTCTCAAAACAAAACTAAACGGATCTTTAATTGAATTCTTATAAAAATATAAAAAATTTTGAATTAATTTGAATATAAATTTAGATTAACATTTGTCCAAAAAAACTCTTTTGTACTCTTTTAATTAACAACCTATATGAAAATAACTAGTCCATTTCATTTAAAAAATTAAAATGGTATAAATATGTGGTGATTTGCTACGAATATGCAAGATTAGTATGTAACTTACTGAAATTAAAAGTTTAAAGGACAAATTAAAATGGTATGAATATGTAGTGATTTGCTACAAATAAGTAAGGCAATTTGTTAAATTTAAAAGTTTAGAAGACAAATTATAAATACATGATAAGTTAAGGAATAATAATGCAAAATACTCTTAGAGCCCGTTTGGTTCGAGTATTTAAATAGAATATTTGAATAAAAATTTAAATTTTTATAAAAAAAATACTATAATAAAATAATTTAAACTGTGATTTAAACTACGAAACAATTTCACCCTTCACTGACGTAGAAAGCGTTTAAAAACATAGTCTAATCAATAACTTAAAACCAGAAACAGCAACGTATGAGATTTTTATATCCAAGTACATTTCTTTATCGCGGAGTATCCATCAAGGTACACAAACAAATTTACAGCTCTCTCTGGCATCAAAAAAAAATAATAATAATAAAAAGGAAAAAGAAAAGCCAGCTCGTACTCTGTAAGCTATCGTAGTGGTCATCAGTTATCAGTATCGCAACAGCACCGAATGGTTGGTCAATTGGGTGGGTAATTAGGGTTTCAAAATCCCCGCCAAAATTTTTCCTCCTTCCCTTCTTCAATGGCCGCTCTCGAGAACCAGAAATCCCCCAATTCGGCCTCCTCACCGCGCCAGGCACCAGTATTACCCTCCGACTCAGTTTCCGGCTCTGCTCCAAAACGTTCTTTCATGGACATCCAGAGCGCCAAGGACGCCATAGTTTCTGTAGCCTCCAAGGTCTCCTCCCAGCCTCTCCAGAACTACGATCCTCAGGTTTGGGGCGTCTTAACTGCCATTTCCGACAATGCTCGCAAACGCCCACAGGTTAACCCTCAAAATCCTTTCTTTTATTCGAACAGAAAAAAAAAATCGTTTTTTTTTGTTGAATTTGTGGTGGTTGTTGAAGAAGGAAAAATGTGAAGCAGGGGATAAATATGATTTTGACTTCGGATAAGCATTACATCGGGAGAATGGTAGACGATCCGCGGTTCCAGATTGAGTCGTACTCGGTCAGCGCGAAGCATTGCGTGATTTTTCGGAAGAAGGTCGCTAATGAAGATGAGAATGGATCATTGAATTGCAAAACTTCGGCTTTCTTGAAAGATACTAGGTTGTGCATCGCTATTCAATTTCTTCTTTTGTTTTGTTTCTCTGTTTTAAGTGAATTTTTGATGATTTTTTTGGACATTCCGCAGCACTAATGGGACATATATCAATTGGAAGAGGGCGAAGAAGGAAGGCCTCGAAGAAGTTCGTCATGGAGATATTATTTCATTAGCGGCTCTTCCTCAGCATGGTAATAGACTAATAGTTTCAGTGTTTTTTTTTTTTTTCTCTCCACCATTAAGCAATCTTATTTGTTTATGGGATTTTCTTTTTCAGTTCAAATTTTGAACCTGAAGTTGTAGACTGATATTTTAAGTGGTCTTTTGTAATGTAAAATTTGTGGATCAATTTCAGGAAATGTTGCGTAAATTTTTATGCTGCTTTTATACATCCTTTTTTAACACATCGTTTCTTTGATGGCTTGAAAAAAAATTGACTATTTTTTTTTTTTTTTGTTCTTTCGCATAACAACAGATATTGCATATGCATTTGTGTATCGGGAAGTTCTTAACCCAGCTAGTAAAGATGGTGCAGTTCCTAAAAGAAAAGCAGGTATATATGTGACAAGGCTAGTATATGTCCCTTTACGCTTCATTTTATTGTATATTTCATGTTGATGACATCACAACTTTAACTTTTAATTTTCTTTCTTAATTTCTAAGATTAATTATGGTCATTTAAGGTACCTTTTTGTTTTTGGGTACAGAGGAACTTTCTACTGAAAACAAGAGATTAAAAGGTATTGGCCTTGGTGCTCCAGAGGGTCCTATATCCCTTGATGATTTTCGAAGTCTACAACGATCGAACACAGTATGTTGACTTCATACGGTTTCCTTGTTTTGGAAGTGTGTTGTATTTGCAATTGTTTTGGGTTATTTTTCTCGAGGAATAAGAATCTTTGAAATTAGTTTTGAGGACGAAGAATTCATTTGGGACGGAATCAAATGCTAGGTTTCCTTGTTGGCATTGTCATAAAGGAGTCCCTCTTAAATAGACTAATTTTTTTCTGCAGGACTTGAGGAAGCAATTAGAAAATCAGGTTGTTACAATTGATAAACTGCAGAACGAGAGTCGTGCAGCCATTGAGCGGCATGAAAATGTATGATCCTACTCTTCCTCCATCTTTCCATGTACCTCCCTCGTTTTCACTTGTCAAAAGTTTATGCTTATCGTATGCTTGTAATCTCAGGATAAACAAAAATATAGCCTATGTAGCCTTAGCCATTATTATTTTTAGCTCGTCTTATTATTTAGAAGGCTATGTTGGCTCCTATATGACTGGTTACAATCCTATAGGAAATGAAAGAGATGAAAGAATCAATTTCAAAATCTTATGCTGACCAACTCAAGGAGTTGCATCATATGGTTGAAGTCAAACAAAATGAGCTATTAGAGGTCAATAAAATCTCTGCTGAGCAAAAACATGCCATACAAGACCTTAACGAGAGACTGAGTGCTTCTATTCAATCGTGTAACGAAGCAAATGAAATAATGAACAGGTAAGCACATATTATTTGGTCAATGATGGTAAATATTTATATATTTAATTTGGTTTTTAGGAACACTATTTTTGGCTTAAGTACTTGTTTCAATGAAGACTGTGATTTGCACAAGTTAGGGCTTCAAATAATTAGCTCAAAGCATTAAAAGAATGTGTAAACTATTTCTGAGTAGCTGGATCCTTTGCCACAGATTCAAGGAGACTGGATAAAAACATTAATACGACAAATTTGGCTTAATGATAGACTTGATGGTGTTCAATGAAGGCATTTGTGCATATGATTTTTTTTTTTTCCTGTGAATGCTCCTGTTCTTGTTCATAACAAGATATTTCATTAAAAGCTAGCAAATGGGCACTTAAATTTCTTTATTTTTCTTGTTCCATTCCATGCTCTTTCAGCCTGTTTGTTTTGCAATTTGAACTTGCAGTTCAAACTTTCTGCTATAGTGTTCTCTCACAAAAAGTTTATAGTTTTCCTGAGAGAGAAATATTCTCTTCTGCCGTTAAAAGGATTGTTACATGGCTTTATATAGTGTGACATAGCTAATGGGAAAACAAATCCTAGTGGGATTACCTAATTGGCTCTATACTTAATTTAGGCAGCCTAAAGGTAACTAAAAGTCAAACTATGTAGTAAAGTAGTCAATTTTCAACAACTACAATAATGCACATGCTTCACAATCCCTATAATAGCTTCATTAGCTCCTACAAATCCAACTCCGCCCCCCCCCCCCCCCCCCCCCTCCTCCTCAAGTTGGTGTAAGATATCAATCATGCCCAACTTGCTTACAAGAAGCTCAAAATTAGGCCTAAACAGCCCCTTGGTGAGAATATCAGCTATTTGTTGCATGGTAGGGACAAAAGGCATGCAAATAGCTCCACAATCAATCTTGTCTTTGATGAAGTGTGTCAATTTCCACATGTTTCATGTGGTCATGTTGTATTGGATTCTGTGCAATGTTGATAGCAACTTTGTTATCACAATATAGCTTCATTGGCGTGTTTATCGACATCCTTAGCTCTTTGGGAATTTTTTCCACCCAGAGCATCTCGCAAACTCTGTTAGCTATAGCTTTGTATTCTGCTTCAGTGCTACTCCTTAAAACTATATTTTGTTTTTTGCTTCTCCATGTGACTGGGTTTCCCCAAATATAATTACAATATCCTGACGTGGATCTCCTGTCAACAATTGACCCTGCCTAATCTGTATCAGTGTATGCCTCAATGCTCTATTGTGGGGTCTTCTAAAAAAATAAACCTTTGCTTGTTGTGGGGTCTTCTAAAAAAATAAACCTTTGCCTAGAGTGCCTTTCAAATATCAAAGAATCTGATAAATTGCTTCAAGGTGTTTCTCATAAGGCGAAAGCATAAATTGGCTTACCATACTTACAACAAAAGCAATATCTGGCTATGTATGAGATAAATAGATCAATTTTCCCACTAATTTTTGATACTGAGCTGTATTCACTGGATCACCTTCCTTGTCATCTCTAAGTTTTTGATTGGGATGAATTGGAGTATCTATTGGCCTACAACCGCTCATCCCAATCTCCTTAAGAGGATCAAGAGCATACTTTTGTTGGGAGACAACAATTCCCTTCTTTGATCTTGCAGCTTCCATACCAAGAAAGTATCTCATAGATCCTAAGTCTTTGATCTCGAGTTTTAAGAAGAGGTAAGTTTTCAACCGGTTTATCTCAAATACATCATCTCTGGTGAGAATTATATCGTCCACATACACAATCAACATAGCTATTTTCCCATCTGTGAATGTTTAATACATTGTATGATCAGCTTGCTCTTGAGTGTGCCTTTGACTTTTGACAAATTGAGTAAATTTCTCAAACCAAGCTCTCAGCGACTGTTTCAACCCATATAAACATTTCTTCAGTCTACACAACTTTGTACCAAACTTTTCATTAAATCCTGGAGGCGCATCCATGTACACTTCTTCTTCCAAGTTTCCATTGAGAAATGCATTCTTAACACCCAACTGTTGTAGAGGCCAATCAAGGTTAGTAGCAAGTGACAAGAGAACTCTTACGGTATTCAGTTTTGCAACTGGAGCGAAAGTTTCTAGGTAGTTAATGCCATAGGTTTAAGTGAATTCCTTGGCAACCAATCATGCTTTGGATCGTTCTAGGGAACCATCAGAGCTATACTTGACAGTAAACACCCATTTGCACTCTATAGTTGTCTTTCCTCTTAGCAGAGCTACTAACTCCCTTGTGTTGTTTTTCTCAAGGGCCATCATCTCCTCTAAAATAGCCTCCTTTCACTGGGAACTTTTAGAGCTTTCTGCACAGTATTAGGAATCTTCATACAGGACAATTGTAAGGTAAAAGCATGAAAGAGAGGTGAGAGGCTTTTGGAAGACACGTAATGGGATAAGGGATCTTGGGTATAGGACCGCACACCCTTTCGGTGTGCAATGGGAAGGTTGGAATTATTTGACTCAGAATTGGTACTTGGCTTAGTTACCGGACTAGGAGACTCAGTTTGAAGATGAAGTAGGTTGAACATTTTGTGGAGACTCGGTAAGAGCATTACATAGGGGAAGCACGGATTCTAGGCAGTGCAAGGGATTGGAAGGTCCGTTCTTTTAAGTTGCCTTTCGTCTCAAATGGACAATGTCAAATGGTTTCGACCCTATAGTTCCCTTGTTAAAAATCATGGAGTCATGATCATCATGAGATGACACAGTAGAACCTGCATTTTTAGTATCTAAAACACCCGGTCTACTTCCATCTGGTACAAAGATGTTTGAATTTTCAAGTAGAATGGTCAAGGTGGGAGGAGAATTATTTTGAGTATCTTCAAGTAGAATGATCAAGGTGGGAGAAATATTTTGAGTATCTTAAAAACATCCTCATCATGATGCATCGAATCTTTGGTTTGGTTCCCCCTTGAAGATGAGTGTAATTCAAAAAACGTAGCATCCATGGCAACAAACATTTTTTTGGAAATAGGATCAAAGCATTTATACCCCTTTTGATTAGGAGTATAGCCAACAAACACACATTTTGTGGCTCGAGGCTCAAGTTTTCCACGATTATGACTGTGAATGTGAACAAATGCAGTACAACCACGTATCTTTAAGGGTAAAGAAGAAGATAGTCTATTTGTTGGTAAAATTTATAAAACACATTAAGAGGTGTTTTAAAGTTAAAAACTCTATTAGGCATCCGATTTATAAGATATGTATAGCAATAAGAACTGCTTCCCCTCAAAGATATTTAGGTACCTTATTAGCAAAAGGTAAAGCCCAAGCTACTTCCAATAGGTTTTTGTTTTTTCTTTCAACTAAACCTTTCTGTCGTGGAGCGTTAATGCAAGAACTTTAGTAAATAATTCCTTTTTCAAGGAAAAAATGACACTTTTTGAAATACTTACGACCACTATCACTTCGTAAAATTTGAATGGGTTTTTGAAATTTTGTTTGTACCATGGTGTAAAAGCTTTTGAAAATTTTTTCCACTTTAGATTTTTCTTTCATCAATAAACCCAACGTAATATTGTGTGATCATCGATAAAAGTTATAAACCACTTTTTAATGGAAAATGCAGATGTTTGACATGGACCCCCAGATATCACGAGGGATCACAATAAATGATGTGGTTGGTTTGGAAGGTTGAGGGAAGAAAGATGCATGATGATGTTTAGCAAATTGACATACTTCGGATTGATAAGAATATGGATTCTTATTACGGAATAAATTGGAAACAAGTGTTTTAAATATTGAATATTAGTATGGCGTAGCCTATAATGCTATAACATAATTTCACTATCCTCGAGAGCAAAAGCATAATTGAAACAAGTACTTTGACATTGTCCATTCGAGTCAGATCCATCTTCAAAGTAGTAGAGTTCATCCTTTTCCTTAGCAATGCCAATCATCCTTCCTATGGTCAAGTTCTGAAACTCACAATAAGAGGAATAAAAATTAGCTTTACACTGCTGATCAGAAGTGATTTTACTGATGGACAACAAATTAAAAGACAAATTGGGGATGTGAAGAACATCATGAAAAATTAACAAGAGAGTAAGTTTGACTGTTCCTTTCCCGGCAATGATCGAGAGTAAATCACCGACAATCTTGACCTTTTTATTGCATGCACAAGGACTATAAGATGAGAACAACTTGGAGCAATCGGTCATATGATCGGTTGCACTTGAATCGATGATTCACAAACGAAGAGAATTAGTTATGATACTTAAACAAGCAATGGTTAGAGAATTACTTTTCTGAGCCACATAACAAGATGGGGTTAAAGACAATTTTAGAGATTGGAATAATTTTTAGCTATAGCTTGGTAGGCTCGATCATTGTGTTTGGACTTTGTCTTTCAGTTTGCTGGTTTACAACGCAGTTTCTAACAAGTCTCCTTCATATGCCATGGTTTTTTGCAATGTTCGCACCATGGCTTCTTAGGACCATCATTTTCAGAGTTGATACCTCTGGATACAAGGGTCGAGCCTTCAGTTTCCAGGTTGGGAACGGTTTCTTTGTTGTGTAGCATTGTTTTCCTCCGTCACTTCTCACCCTTTCTGAATAGGATTCAAGGGTTCGGCCACGGACTTCATCCAAACTCCAATGAAGGCCAGCTAAAAAAGTGTAGACCCTGTCGTTTTCCTCTCTTCTTGTGACGAGACATTTTAATTCTCCAAAACATCATCATAGCACTGATCAAGCTCTTGCCATAATGTCACGAATTCATTGTAATAAGTGGTGACATTTCGGTCACTTTGCTTGGATTGCTAAAGTCAGTTTTTTAACTCAAATATTTGAGAAGGATTTTCAATATCCGAGTAAAGTTCGTGAATGGCTTCCCACACATCTCCAGCGGTAGGAAGAAATAGATGTGGCTTCCCAATGGCTGGCTCCATGGAATTGATGAGCCAAGCAATAACAAGTTAGTTCTGGGACTGCCATTTTTTTCAGGTGAGGATCTCCTGTAGCAGGTTTAATTGTCTCACCAGTCAAATGTCCAATTCTGCCCCTGCCATCGATAGCCAGCTTCACAGACTGATCCCACTCAAGGTAATTCTACCATTGTGTTTCATAGCTATGAGTTGTAGGGTGGAATTCTGTGAATAAAAATCCGCAGAAACAAGGATGGAAGAAGCTGCAGAGGTAGGGTGGCTGATTTTGGAAGAATCTAAGGAGATGGTGGGATTGTGTTTTGCCTCAGTCATAGTTGCCTTATAGTACATTGTGAAAAACCAAAAAAAAAAAAAGGAAGAAAAAACACGGTGGCTCTGGTACCATATAGTTTTTTGAGAGAGATATATTCTCTTCTACGAATAAAAGGATTGTATATGGCTTTATATAGTTTTACATAGCTAATGAGAAAACAAATCCTAGCGGGATTCCCTAATTGGCTATGCCTAATTTAGGCAGTAACTAAGAGTCCAACCATGCAGCAAAGTAGTCAATTTCCAACAACTACAATTAATGCACATCTTTCACAATCCCTAGAATAGCCTTATTAGCTCCTACAAATCTGACAAAGTTTAAGTTTTCGTTCAAACTTTGAACCAAAGAGGTCATTTATCTGTCCTGACTTTACTCAAAAATATGATTTACTAGTGTAGTTGTAACTTATATTGAAAAACATAGTGATAGCCACATTATTGGCTGTAGTCAGAAAGCATCTATAGCTGAACTCAAGGGACGGCAAGATGAAGAACGAGAACAAAGAAGAGAAGAACGAGAAAAGGCGGCTGCAGATCTAAAAACAGCTGTGCAGAGAGCTCTTTTGGAGGCTCAGGAGGAAATAAAACGATCGACTGATGCTGCCTTAAGGCGAGAAAGAGAACAACAAGAAGTGATTAATAAACTTCAGGTATGATTGCTATGTATCTGGTATGAAACTGCTTAATATGTGGATGGTATTTTTCAATCGAGTTGATGAATAATACATTGACTTCTTACCTTTACAGGAGGCAGAGAGGGATGGGTGTTTACTGATGGAAACTTTGAGATCCAAATTGGTATTGCTGGCAGTATTATAATACATTTTCTTGGAGATTAATTTTCTACTTCGCACGAACTTTTAAGGTCTTGTATTGAATTTTGTTTCGGCTGCAGGAAGACACCAGGCAAAAGTTAGTTATCTCTGAGAATAAAGTTCGCCAGCTAGAAACTCAAGTTTGTGAAGTGCAATTGGCCTCTGAAAGTAGGAAAAAAGTAAATATGCCTCTCAAGGCCCCTATATATGTTGTTATGTGGTTTTCTTGACCTGCAAATTATTGCTGAAGCTAAACTCATTAAACTGTTGTGGTTGTTGGTGCAGAGAGCGGAAGAACTTGAGCTCGAAACAAAACAGTTGAGGAAGGAGCTTGAGAGTGAAAAGGTAGGAACTGGAACCCCTTTATTTTTGGCAACATAATGTTATATTATTTGGATTTTTCACCAAATTTTTAAGCTGAGGTATTTCTTGCTGTTGGTAGCAGGCAGCTCGAGAGGAAGCATGGGCTAAAGTTTCTGCCCTTGAACTTGAGATAAATGCTGCAATGCGTGATCTAGATTTCGAAAGGCGAAGGTTAAAAGGTGCCAGAGAAAGAATCATGCTCCGGTAAGAATTTTAAAAAACAAAAGTTGTGATGATGATATTCTAGTTTTAAATAACAAAAGTTGTGATGATGCTATTCTAGCTGTACATTATTTGTTACAGTAAGTGTATTCAGTTTGTTAATGATGAAATTTATGGTTTGCACGCAGGGAGACTCAGCTTAGAGCGTTTTATTCCACAACCGAGGAGATCTCTGTGCTGTTTGCTAAGCAGCAGGAGCAGTTGAAGGCAATGCAGAGGACTCTGGAAGATGAAGAAAATTACGAAAATACATCAATTGATATTGACCTCAATCTGCCTACTAGGGACATAAACAGAAGCCGTGACAGAGAAGAAGCAACTGACAACCCTACAAATAGCATTACTAAGGCAGGCTCCTCTGCTCGGGGATTTGGCATAATACAAGTTGAAACTTCAAGTGATGAAGCCAGTGTTACTGAGAAGCATGATTGTGGTCTTGGAAGCCAAGGCGGCCACCAAAATACTCAAGAGGCAGAAGAATTTACAAGCGCAGCAGGTGTCAAGGGTGGCTTTGGTTCTGATATTGATGGAGTTGGAACTGCACCAGTTGGAGATGGAGATGACATTGGCACTGAACAAGTTCCTGAAACTGAAAGTCCTGGAATCAGTGGTGATCAAAATATTGACCTGAACAGGAGTGGCAATTTCGAAGGAGACACCATGCAACTTGATGAAGAAGCCCACCTACAAGAAGCTGATGAGCATGGTCAAATGAGCTGTCAAGGAGAAACTTTGAGAAATTCTGAGTCGAATAGTCCCTTAGAAAATCAAAAGGGCATGGAAGATACTGAAGCTGGAGGCACAATCAGGACGGCAGACCTTCTAGCTTCTGAAGTCGCCGGTAGCTGGGCCTGCAGCACGGCCCCCTCTGTCCATGGAGACAATGACTCTCCGATTAGAGACGACAATGAGGGAACTGGTGCTACGCTACACGACTCAAATTTTGGAGTCGCTGAGAGCCAAAGTAACGCATCCTCTGAGGCTGCTCTTGTGAGACGGAATCATGAACGTCAAGCACTCTGCGAAATGATTGGAATTGTTGCTCCTGATTTGAAGGAGCAGTTTGGTGGTGGAGTGAGTGAAGATAATGATCAACAGGGAGGATCGAATTCAGATACTGAGAGTTGTTCGGACAATGATGAGGAGAAGAGGGTTGACACAAAAGTTGGATCCATATCGGATGCAGAGACTCTGGGCGGTGACGAATATGATGAGAACAAAAAATCAGATGATGCGATGGATGAAGATGAAGAAGCTACACAAGAAGATAGTCTTGGATAGTTCTTGTGTGTACATGTGTGTTTGATAGAGAGAGGGCAATTTAGCTGTAAATACTAGGCATTAGATTTGTTTTTATCTAGTCTTTTCGTTTGTTCATTAGAAAAATCTTAATATATCTTATGATAATTGTGCACATAAGCAGCCTTAATCTTATCCGTGCTTAAAATTTTATGTCCTTAATAATCTGGATACTTGCAAGCACAGGCCATGATGCATCTGGTACTTGCCATTTTCAATTGATTTTTTTTTTATTTAATTTTGAGTAATTTTTACTCTACACCTTATGGTGGAGTTAATTGTGGGATTATTAATAGGCTAAACCCGTGACCACCTTTTAACTTGAAACTTAAAGCTAACCGCATGATTTAAAGTCCTACATATGAATGCAAGATTTAATTTATTTAGCATGTAAGGGAATACCGTATAAAAGATGGAAAAGTGTTGTAGATACCAACTTTAATATTAACTTATATATTAATATTAACTTATATATCAGTTTAGAACTTGTTATTTTTTATTAATAAGTATTTAAAAGATTGTTATATCAATGAGTTGTATCTAGTAATCATTGTCATGTAGATACATGATGTGTCCATTTGACACTTAAGTTTCAACTCATCAATTCTAACTAAGGTTATTAATATTAACGGCCTTTAAAGTTTACGGTCAACCTTATTTTGCTCCCTAAACTTTAAAAATCATCATTTTACCCATTTAATTTTTAAAACTTCTCACTATGCTCCTTGAATTTTTAAAATTACTAGTTTACTCTTGAACTTTCAAAGCTTTTCACTTTGTTTTCTTAATTTTTTGATTTTTCATTCAAATAAACAAAATTATGCTCACGTGACCCGTACATGGGTCACCTGTAAAGGTAAAAATAAGATTTTATCACTCTTAAGTTTTGTTTCAAGTTTACACACATTTGATGCCTTTATTTTTTATTTGAACTCTCACTTAAGAAGGGTTTATCTGCATATTTCTTTTCATTTTTAATGCGTAACTCATTTAATAAAGCAATATTGTTCGCAGATATCCGAATTTGAATATGAAAGAAGATGAGTTATACATTAAAAATGAGAAAATATCGACGAACAATATTGCAAAGAAATGTGTATACAGGCATTTCTTAAATGAGAAAAAAAAATGTTAAATGAGAATGTAAACATGAAACAAAATCTAAAAGTGATAAATCTCATTTTTTTCCTTTTATATGACTCATGTGCGAATCACACGAGCTTAATCCTGTTTATTTGAATAGAAAATAAAAAAAATAATAATAAAACAAAATGTGGAGCTTTGAAAGTTTAAGGATAAAATGATAATTTTTAAAATTTAGGGGTTATTTAATTTGACATCTATGGTAACAGCCTAATTTGGCTACTTTGGTGACTAACAAATTATTTATAATATAAATATCAAAATAAGAAAAAAAAAATACTATACAACTTAATAAACATTAAAATTTAAGATTCGGTCATTTTATTTCAATTTAATTTAATTTTAAAACTCTAATTTAATGCTTAGGAAAAAAAAAGAGATTTTATTGTTTGAAGTCAATGGCCAAAGTCAAAGTCAACATCAACGGTCAAAAATCAACTACATAAGTGAACATTCAGAACTAGGTTGGACAACAGGTTCGGATCATGACTAAATTGGGTCGGGTTTAACCCGGATCTATTACCCAGTCCAGTTTTGGGCCTTTAAACTTTAACACCCATTTCCTAT
Organism: Artocarpus heterophyllus; assembly: GCA_025403435.1. NCBI lineage: Eukaryota > Viridiplantae > Streptophyta > Magnoliopsida > Rosales > Moraceae > Artocarpus > Artocarpus heterophyllus. The sequence continues at coordinate 13,820,873 of CM046330.1, forward strand.
CTTTGATGGAATTAAAGCTCACTAATCTTTACGTTGGGCTGCTTTAAGAAACTGGGCTTAAAGCCCAATTGAGACCAACTCCTTGACTTGGCGAATAGCCTAACGTGTTCAGCAGCAATCCCACATTTTCTGCCACGTACACGTTATAACAACAACCCTTTTTTTGTGCATTATTTTATTTTATTTTGTTTTGAATTTCAAACAAAAATTCTTTTCAAAGAAAAAATCAAAACTTTGACTGACCATTATAACCCTATACATGATATATATATGAATATATTTGAACTTCAATTATTCAACCGTAATTAATGTTTTTTTTTCTTTTTTTCTTTTTTTTGCAAAACCGTCTCCTTTCAATATGAATTCAAACGAAATTTGTAGCCCACTTGATCTTTTATTACATTCAGTAATAACATTCAATAATATATTTATACATATATATCAAACAGAAAACATTAAAACGTGAAACAAATAACGATTTAACAATACATATAACGACATATGTAACGATAAATAGACAAATGAGTATTGCGACAGAAAATGAAATTCTGAAGGCTTAGTCATCAAATTGGTAATGTGCAGCCGAATTATTGAATATATTTTTCAATAATTCAATCAAAGAAAAAATCAATAATCATTAATGAAAAATCACATGTTCTTACTTTCGGTTCTGATACTATATGTTAGGAGATTTCTTAATATTGCAAATCAAACCTTAATATTGTATAAACATAATGTCAAGATCCTAGAACTATATGATTCTTAAATAACACCATTGAGAGGAAGAAATACCTCGATCCATGATGAAAACTTCAATTTCAAGAAATTGATCTCAAGAGGTTTTGAAAAAAATTGTGTTTCTCTTTCTTAATCCCTCTTAGTTTTTTGACAAAATACTTTTCTGATGGAGAGAAAAAATAAAGTTAATGGGTAGAAAGAAAACCAGTTTCTATTAGGATCCTTTTTATAACCCACATATTATCAATATGTGCAGTAAATAGAAATTGCAATCCTTTTTATAACCCACTTCGATTCCTCCATAATTGACGTCGTAAGTTGTTGTTTCAATCCTTAGAAATTGCAGCAACTAGGTAATCTGTAACGCCCCGAAATTTATTTAATGTTAATGTACTATAAATGATGAATTAGTGTGCCATAATTAACGTTTTAACATTAATTAGATTATTTGGTTGGGTTCTGAATTTTTGGTTGTTTTGTTAAATTGATGTGTTCAAAAGATTCCTTATTGTTTTAAAATGATGTTTTGAGTTTTAAAACACAACAATTTGTAAAATGTTAAAAATACTCCGTTTTGCAAAACCGTGGGCGGCACATGATTTTCGCACAGTAAAACTGCCCACCGATTTTCTCTATTTATTTCCTTCCTCTCTCTCTCCTCTCATTCTCTCTCGGTTTCACTCTCTCTCTCTTCTCTTTCTTGATCTCTCGGCAGCCTCTCTCTCTCTCATTTCTCTCAAAATTTTAAACCCAATTTCGAATCCAAGCTTCGGGTTAGCAAGGAGGAAGCTCGGGGACGTGATTCGGCAACCGAGAACGTGGATTGAAGCTTCGATTCGAGGTTAGATTCGAAATTTCTAAACTTTTTCTAAAATTTTCAATTTTGTGTGTTTTTGAAATCTAAGTTTGTTTTAGCTTAGAAAACCGTGGATTTGTGTTAAATGAACTTAGAACAACTAGAATCTAAGCTTAGATTGAAGAAAAACGGATTGGATTCAAGATTTTTCATTTTTCCCCTCATTTTCTCATTTTCGGATTTTTGAGGATTTCGAGTTCAAATCTTGTTTAAATGAGTCCAAACATGTTTTAGAATGTTTTTCTATCAAGTATAATTGTTTTTCATGCCTCGGATTTGAGAAAAACAGGTTGGAATCCAGATTTGGATTTTGGGGATCGAGAAACCCGTGGCTGGGATTTCTGGGTTTTCCCAGTTCGGCAGGCCGAAGTTCGTGTTCGGCAGGCCGGTGTTCTTCCGATCGGCAGGCCGAATCTGGGGAAATGTTCGGCAGGCCGAACTTTGCTTCCGGCAGGCCGAACTGTACAGTTTGGCAGGCCGAAGCAGGACGTCCGGCAGGCCGACCGAGGCATGGAAAATTTTATGATTTTTACCCGTTTTCACTGTTTTGAACACAGATTTAAACCCCAACCTTATAGGATGATTTTAAAGGTACAAATGGCACACTAGGACATCATGAAATGATTTAGTAACGTAGAATGTCTCGAACTAGATATTGATCGACTTAGTTTGTATCTAGGATCGTTCGTGGTTTCGCGGAGCTAACGTATAGCGGACCGGGATTGCGGCGTGGGGCACCGGCACGAGTATTGAGGTAGGACTTCTATCCTATTTCTTTGGTAGCCTGGTTTTGAAATGATTTGACTTTGAAAATGATTTCTATCAAAATGTTTTCAACGGTGTTTGAAAATGGATTTACCGGCTATATTTTAATATACCGTGATTATGAAATGAATTTCATAATAAATGTAATTGACAACACTCGGTAATTGGGTTTTGAATGATAATGATAATAAACACTAAGGCATGATGCCATATCAGAGATCGGGTCGTGTAGCGATCGACCTTGAGGGCAGGTCCCGAAACCCAGCTGGGCCACTACGGTGGTGATATCATGGTTTGCCTAGGTAAAAGTAAATTGATGTTTTTATTTGACGAGTGGACTGTTCTGTGACAGAACGGTTCTACTCAAATTATTTATTTATTTATTTACTTAAGCTTCCTTTGAATAACTTCTAATGATGCTATGTTTCTTTGTATTAAACTATTTTATAAAACATAGTCATACTGAGCCTTTCGCTCACGTTTTATTGTTTTAAATTTTCCCCCCCTTCTAGGTGGTTTCCCATTTAGGTTTGGAGAAGATTCTTCGGACCGAACTCAGGAGTAATAGGAGAATTTATTTACATTCTGTATTATTAATCAAGGCATGTAAGACTTTAACTTTATTTGTACTTGGACTGTAATTGTATTTATGATATTGTCAGAACCATGTGTGTGCATAAGTTGTGGGTTGTGGAACCCATATTCGCGGTTTTTATTTAATTTTTATTACCTGCTTAATTTTTATAAATCCTTTTATAAAATGTGGTGGAAAATCTTCTTAATTTTTATTTAATTTGATTTTCAAACTCTCGATTTTTTTAATTAAATTCTCTTTTAATTAATCTAAATATTTCGCCACGTCACCTCCCGTACTCCGGGACGTGACATAATCACTTTCATTTCCTCTATGGTTGATTAATATTTTTGGCTCATTGTATTAGGTGTGCACTATTACAATGTGATTTCAATGGTTCGTAGTTTGGCAGTTTCATTCTATCAATCTAGTGCAATAAGATTGAGTGGAATGTCCAAGAAGGTGAGGCCTCATCATTGCCGTCGAAATTTTGTCCTCTTCCGGCCTCATCGCTGGCGGTCGTGATTAATTGATTCCAGTGGTATAGATGGTGGAGAAATGAGATGATGTGTTGATACGGTTTTCTTATAATTACATTATTACCTTTTCAGAATAAAAGTTGTAAATAGGTATTATATTGTATGGAGGAGAGTTTATTTTTATTTGGTGTTCCGTTGTTTTTTTTCCATTGATCTAAATATAATGAAGAATTTACCATTCTCCACCGTAGATTTGTCCGAAAAGGAAATTTATAAAGAATAAAAAAAGAGCACACAAAGGATGATTTAAGAAAGTGCTCGTGAGTCGTGAGGCCACCAAATTCCTAGAAGCAAACAGACAAGTAACAAAGAATAATTCTGACGGCAACGTAGAAAATATATAGGAAAAAAACATATTAAGAAGGTGTCTGGTTTACATCATAAATTTAGTTATGAACAATGTAAAGCTCTTACATATTACAGTAAAAAGAAAAAAAAAATTGTTATAATGTAAAGCTCTCATATATTATAATAAAAACGATTTCTATCAATAATTTTTACAGCTCGCCAAACACCCTATAAGACGTGAGCCTTTCCGCAAAAACCACACTCAGGGGACCCAGGAAATAATACATAACATTTGCACTTCAGCGGCTCTGGATATTTACAAGTTAAGCCATGGATACAACATGATGAGCATTTACGAAACATATTGGCACAAATCCTGGATAGATTTATATCTGATATTTCTTTTAAGATGGGGAAATTCTTGTTTTAATATTTTTTATTTTTATTATTATGTTTCATTTCTTAGTCATTTTGAGTGTTTTATAAAACGAGTATTTGCTTTAAACAAAGATAGAGTTTATTTTGATGTAATTTACAAATTACAGGAGTTATATAAACATTATTTAAAAAAAAAACAAAGTTATTTTACAAAATACGTGGGAGGGTTTTAAAATTTTCTTTTTTTTTTTCTTCCTTGGAAACAATTTCTGAATTCTGGCTTACAATGGTAGAGACTTCAAAATCATGGAGATAATTATAATTCTAAGTTTGATGGGGATATTTTTCCACTCATTACTCAAAAAATAAATAAAAGATCCTAGATATTGAGCATTAATGTTTGGTTTCCACCTAATAAAACACAATATTGTGATATAAAAAATGCTAGAGATACTAACTCTATCCTAACTTGTAAACCAATTTATAAGTTGTCATGTTTTTATTGGTAGTGCACATCAACAAACCGTATTTATTAATAAATTATTGAAATAAAAGTTGGATTAAAGTTGCGGTATCCTTAACATTACTCGTCTCAAACGTGTGTGTGGTAGATGTAATAATAGTTACAAATTAAAAAGCACGCTGTATTGTGAGCAAGTGGCTTAAAAAGCACAACATCAACGCCCACTTTGGTTTAGTCCGGTATATGCCCTTTTGGAGGTTACCGTATGAAAATTCGTAAGAGCTATGATTGTACATATAAGTGATATGATGATGGTAATAGAGGAAACGATGAGGATGAGGATGCGTACCATTACCAATCTTGTGGGCAATTGATTGCAGTGGATAATTGAGGAGGGGCAGGGCAGAGATACCATTAATATCTTATTTGAATGGGAAAGAGATGGTGATAGTGATGTGGACCACATCCTTGATTGTGAGAGGCAAGTGAGCTACTCATAGATATACATATAGTCCAATGTTAAAATATCATAACATAATATATATATATATATATATATATATATGAAGGGACAAAGGAAATAAAATTTAGTGGCATTTTTAATGGATTTGCACTTAATTGAACCCACTTAACCTTTTGTCTAATTTTGATATATTGCTAATTTGGCTAGAAACTCCTAACCACATAGCCAAGATTTGGTTCTGATTTCTGAGCATTTGTTCCAACCGAGTTTGCAATATTATTCCATGAATTTAGCAAACAAAAAGATAGTTTTCTTCCCAGAAACAAAAACGAGAGTTCTCTTGTGTTTTTCTCAAAATATAACTTATTGATAGGTATCTGTTTTTTAACATTTAAATTTGTATAAAAAATGATTTTAGTCCGATCTAACTGCTTAAAAACATAAACTATCAGTAGAAATACCCACCGAAAAAAACCCAAACAAAAAAAAGAAACAAAAACAAAAAGGTAGTTCTTTGAGGGTGGACACCATTGTAGCTTAACAAGGGAATTAATGTATCCTAAACGTCCCTTTGAGATTGAACTATGTCTATCAAGCAAAGTACAAAGGAGACCACCACATGAGTTGTATACTTGTATCCCACTCCCTTTTACGTACGTCATACCAGACACTTAAAAACACATTGGAAAACAATAAGATTCCAAGTTTTAGAAAAAACCAAACATAGGGCAATTAAGTCGTTTTGAAAATGGTGTTGAGGGTGTTTCATTTCATTGTTGACTAGCCTTATCTCGTTCTCATCCCCTCATGGCAGTATAAGTACTTTGGTGATAGTAAACAAGAAATGAGTGCAAGACAGTGGTCATAGTCCTAATCAAATGGTTAAGTTAATGTCCAAAACGGCATGATGAGGGGTGGAAGCCCATTTGTTTTATATTATATATATATATATATATATATATATTGCCATACATTCGTATACACGACATATGCATATATGTTTTATTTAATAATTTGGTGAACATGGTGGAGGATTGAGTCTTAACTTGAACAAGGTTAAATAAACACTACCTCATAAATTTCTACTTTTGTGTGCATACCTTCTTGTCATCGTCATATGGATGTCATAACCTTTACTACCGACCTCTACAGGCTACAACTAATAAGATTATTCCTGCATTTAGTTTTAGCTTCTCTCGGAGAACCAAACCCAGATAATTCCCCAGAAACAGTACATCTGCACATGATTTATAAATCCTTTACAAAGTTGATTATCTAAATACCATATTTACTATGATGGAACTCACTCGAATCTAAGATCTTGTCGAGGAGTAAGAGCAATGTTACTATCATACAATAGTCTTTAAGTATTCATTTATACTATATTTGGCAATCTTAGTTTCAACCAAAATTTTTGATTACTATATTGTAAAGCTCTCACACACTACAATGTCAAAAAAAAGTAAATTATAATGTAAATTTTTCACATAATAAAGTGGATTTAACCAAAATTAGTTCTAATCGTTAGTTATAACAATATTTTCCAAATCTCCTATTAATTAACAACAGCGCCATAAAAAAATGGTGATGGCACTATAACCATCCTATGGGGAAAAACAACATATTAAAATTATTTAATAAGGGTGGTTATATAAGTTTTCTTATAAAACAAGGGCACAGCTAAATATTTTGAAAAATTTTATAGTTAAAAATAAAAAAAAAATGTAAAAATTGAGCGGAGAATACGTACCCTTACAACAATGTGGTTACGCGACTACACTTTATACACATATTTTGTATAAATGCCATATAGATTTACTATAATAATTGATAAACCAAAGGTCAATGCATGTGTATTTGATTTCTGTTTCTCTCTATGGTTATTAGGGTTGGTAAGGAATAGCGTGAGGCATACATAATGGTAAAACATCCAAGTAGTGTATATATTACACATGCAAACTAATAGGGAAAAAAATAACAATCCATCTTTTTTCCTCATCTCTTCTTCATTTATTAGCCGATTTCTAACGAGCTATATATGGTATCCTGGTTCCCCAGCTGTTGTAAGCTTAGCAGCATTAGAGTCCGGTCAGCTTGTTAAGGGACCAAATATATGTGAAGTGGGCACCCTTTGAACCGTGATTTTACCGTTCCAACCAATTTTTTTACGGTGTTTTATCTCACATGCTACGGTATTTTTTGTTCTAACTAATTGCGACTGCAATTATGCTCTCAAGCATTCTGTAAAATGGACAAAATGACCACCACTGCCCCTCATCGTTATCATGATGATGATGATGATGATGATGATACCAATCCAATGGATGTGAAAGAGAAGGCCGGGAAATAGAGGTGATGATGATGGAGAAGAAGAAGAATATAGCCAAAATGGGGGTTCATTTTCCAAACAAATGAGCATGGGTTTGGTACTCAATTACACCAAGAAAAGGGACAAAAAGGAGGGCCTAACAACATTGACTATTCCCTCTTTGCATTCCCCCCCTCCATAATATTAGCTCTATTCATGTCATGATCTCTTGGGTTGTAATTAAGTGGCCCATTTTGTGAATGTTCAAGCACGTGACTTTCACGGGAAACCCCATGTGACTGTTTGTTTCTAGATTTGGACTTGAGGGGGGTGGTGGTTTTAGAAAATTATTTCAAGAAATAGGCACCCAATTAGGGATACAAATTTTCATTTAATTTAAATTCATGTCATCAATTAAGAAATTAGCAGCAAAGTCAAACACAATTCCTAGTGTTATTATGTCTCTCACAAATAAACTATGAAGAAATTTTCTTATCTGAGCTATATTATAATAAATTAGCTTATATGTTTGTTTAATTTTTTCAAACTAAGCCATAAGTATTAATGATTAAGCTTAATGAGGCTAAGCTAATTTGTCATTCATTAAATGTTTGAACTCGGGACTAATAGGTTAATTTTTGTGCACATTTTCTCTTAAAAGAAAAATGTGTACACATTTATAGTGTAGCAAAGGTCTGTAAAGCTAGTTGCGTATGTTTTTCGAACACAAATTTTTAATGACAAAAGTCCTAATGAATTGTTTATTCATAGGGATAAGATCAACAGTATGATTTCAAACAAAATAAAAATGAAAATACCAACTTTTTGACTTATGACTATTATTTTCTCAAGCCAATTATATGGCATAATTTCAAGTAGACGAGTGAAAAGGCACAGCCAGCAGAATGTCAAACATTATTGTTATTCAATATAATATCCACAGAAAAATGAAGTTTCCACAGACTAATTAACGAAGATTATCATTAAAATATATTTTGTTAGAGAGAATCTATTCAAGCTTTAATTAGATTCATGCATGAATGTCTCTTAACATAACATATTGGGATATTTTCAATTTAATACTATGAATTATATCGAAATATGTGTTTAGTAATCTATATTTTAAAATATTTTATGTCGGTACCTCGACCTTTTAAAAATTATTTTTTTAATACCCAGAGGAATCCAAAAAACGCATATTTAGTACCAAAAAAACGCCTCTGAGTACTAAAAAAAAAATTTTTAAAAAGTCGAGGTACCAATATAAAATATTCTAAAACACAAGCTACCAAACACATATTTCTATATAACGCAAGGTATTAATCTTAAATTTTCCCCAACATATTTACTTGTTTAATATATGATAGTTCGTTTAATCGTCTATTGGGTAGTTGAGATTTTCATCTTGTTAAAGGTTTTACACAATTAAATGCCAAAACTCAAGTGAACAAAGAAATGGGTTTTTTATTATAAGATGGAAAATGTAGTGGGAACTCTATATAAATAGAACTTAACAACAAATTAAAAAATGTATATATCTTATAGGGATAGACATAAGGTGCGAAAGAGATGGTCCAGGGCTTTTATGCATAAATGCCAAGTCGGTGAATTCGGTAGAAAAACATTTAGACAGAATTGACCTAATTTATGTCTTTCCCACATATGCTTGTCATGATCACTCGGATCTGGTCTCCACACATAAAATCCTATGGAAACTGCAGGATAACTACGATAATGTCACTTGCCAAAATTTTTTACTATGGCAGGGAAAACAATATTAATCTGTCACGCAATATTTAAAAACATATACGACGTTTTTATTGTATCTTTTGTTCAACATATTGGTTCAAAGTCATCAGTTTGAACCGTCCACAACATAAAACTCTCGCATAATATTATATTTTAATTCGTTTTTCTAATTTAAACTAGTTTACAAAACATCTTATTACATGATTTTAAGGGATCATCTGATATTCAAAAACATACACGATTTTTAGAAATAACCAAAGAAGACAGGACTCGTGAAGAAGTTTATGAGCCGACCTAGTTTGAACATAATTCAAAGGAGGTTAGTTGATTTTGTGCACTGTAATGATTTCGTCAATTTAATTACAGAAAGCCCATTTCTACACATTTAAGTTTACAACCATGCATGAGAACTGCCCTAGCCATATGGCCCTTGAATCCGAAGGGGGAAAAAGTCCTAAATTTTCAAAAAGTGAAACCCAACTTGAGTACAGTCATTTTTTGTGTGCCCCAACACAAACAAACGCCTCTAAAAAAAATAAAAATAAAGATAAAAACTCTATTTTTCTCTTTGTGAAATAATGACATGCAATGAAAATAAAAAAGAAAAACACGTAAAAACAAAACCAAGATAAGAAAAGAAAAGAAAAAGAAGGGCAAAAATTCTTCGTCTTCTTCGTCTGCATTTTCTCATCTCCTGCTGGCCTTTGTAATCATGACTCCTTTTGGCATCATTGCTACGAAAAGCCCTTCTCTCTCTACTCTCTCTCTCTCTCACGTTCAAAGTGCAAACAAAGACCACACACACACAAACCACACCTATGTCTCTCAAACTCTACTATTATCATTTTTTTTCTCTCTTACAAAGACATCTCATTATATTTTGAGTCATATCTCTCCTATTTAAATCACAGAAACTCCCGTCTCTCAAAACCCACTTTCATCTTTAGCTTCCCCTTTTAATGACTTTTTTTTTCCTTCATTAACCTCTCTTTTTTATCTCATGCAAATCAGAGAAAACTGAACAAAAAAAATGTGTATGAACTCGTCAGAAATGATACCTGGTAACACCCTTTATTCTTCTTTTCGCCTTAGACGCCTTTCTAAGCGATACAACCTTCAAGTTCATGGCCTTAAAAGGTAACATACACACACACACACACATATATATATATTTTTTCCCTTTTTTTCTTCACAATTTTTCTCCGTTTTTTAATTTCTACATCTAATATTGTGCTTGTTTAATGTAACAGGCTGAGAAATTTGGCAAAAGAAGCAGATTGTAGAAACATAGTGGGCACAAAAATAGAGATGGAAATCGAAAACTTAAAGCTTTACATGGAGAATCAAACCATTATGGAAGAGAATCAGAAGCTAAGAAAGAAAGCTCTTCTTCTTCACCAAGAGAACCAAGCCTTGTTATCTCAGCTCCAACAGAAGTTCTCTCAACAAGAAAATTCCACAACCATTAATATTTCTGCTCACCATGATACCAAAGAAGAAAATTAGGAAGCCATATTAGGGACATCTGTTCTTTGATCTTCTTGATGGAGAGAGATTAATCAGAGGATCTATCACCTCCCTCCATCTCTACTTTTGTTGGGTTTATTTTAGTTTTTAGTGTAATAAACTTTAGGGTGGGAAAAAAAATTAAGGTAAATGGATTCTATTATAACTTATGTAGTCCTTTTGGATAGGAGTAATAATATATAATGTAGAATTGTGACCTTTTTTTATAAGCTGGTTCAGTTTATGCTTCTTGACTGATGCAAAATGAATGCCTTCGTTTTTGTTTCTTGCGTTGGCTGTTTATTATCTTCTATAAATACGTGCAGTCGATTCTTCTTTTAAATTCTGACGCCCTTCTTTTTATTATGTGTTTGTCAATAGTTCTGTAGACTGTTATTTTTTGTTTGTGTTGCTTTGGACAAATTTCGATCAGTAATAAATGCAGAATAAATAAAACCATCCTCATCTTCTTGTTATAATATCGCCAGCAGTTAAAAAAAAATAAAATAAAAATACTCAGAAATGTTCTAAAGCTTGTAGTGGTGAAGGGTGATATGATAAGGTTGAGCCATGATGATTGTACTTACATTTCACTCCCAAGATCTTTTTTTTAATGGCTTCCAACATATGCAGTTCCCATCACAGAAAGCAAAGCATGGCGACAAGAACCTTCTGAGAATTGTACACCATATGCTAGAATACAATTATGAACCATCAAATCGAGTCAAGATCGCATCGCATTAAAAAACATGTGACAATTAACAGAACTTTATAAAAATGGGACAATTCACGGTCCTTTTTTTTTTTTTTAAGTCCCACAATTCACCATATGGTATATGTTTCATACTCTAGAATGGAATCATTATAAAGAATACTCTTAAGCAACCATGAAACTTTAATAAAATTTGAACCATTGCAAACATTCAAGCATCCAATCCAAGGTATTTTTTTTGGTGTTTTGAACCCTAGGCCGCCAAAACATAAAAGTAAATTATTGAATTAATTAAGATTATTAACTTTTTAATATGGTACATCCACTTTCCTACTTTAGGAAGAAGATAATAGGATAACGCCAATAGTTTTCTAAAAGCACATTAATATTGTTAAGATAGAGACAACAGGAGAAATTCCAGTCCCAAACGCATCAACATCTATGAAGGAATACCAAGTTTAATCTGCCTTACAATGTAACAGCATAAAAATTTGTTGTTATAAAGGGAAAGGAAAAACATAAAATATATTAGAGTCAAGGTTTGAAGACAAAAACTGGTGATCAATAACGGTCCACCAAGATGAAATCATCATCCTCAAGGACCTGAACATCTTTCTCTCCTACAAAATTCTCCCTCCCAATTTTTTTAACCAATTCAACAAATTCTACCCTTTTTGCCAAAGGAAGGGGGACATAAGGAAGCCTGAATACCGGCCTCACAATCCCAAGTTGAGCAAGCGCTGTGCTCAAGGGAATGGGGTTTGGCTCTTGGAAGAGCCAATCCATAAGAGGCAACAGTTTTTTGTTGAGGGAGGAGTTTTTCCCTCCAAACATAAGTTCACGCATTAAACCTGGAACCAAGTTGCTAGTAACAGATATGACTCCAGTAGCTCCATGATCCCACCGAGCATCATGGCATTGATCATCATTTCCACTCCACACCACGATTCCCTTAGCTGTGTACTCTTCAACACGATCATTTCCTACACATTCCTTAACACCTGCCAAGTTAAAACTTTGAGCCACATTGTGAATCACTCTTGGGGGGATATCTTGGCCAGTTCGTGAGGGGACATTGTATATGATAGTAGGGCCCATGGAAATCACACTGTCAAAGTGCGAAACCAATCCATCCATGGAGGTTTTGCCATAATATGGATTGATGTGGAGAGCAGCATGCATTCCGACAGCAAAACCCTGTTCGGTAGCATGAATTGCTTCCCTCGTGGAGTTGCTTCCAGTGTTTCCAATCACCTTGATTGATCCACCAAAACAGTTGACAGTATGGCCAATGAGCATAATGTGCTCATCCCAGCTCATTAACTGGCCTTCACCGGTTGTGCCACCCACAATCACACCTTCAGCTCCATTTGCAATCTGCATATTCACCAAGGCATCATAGGCTACAAGATCAAATCTTCCATCAGGTAGATATGGGGTTTTGATGGCTGTTATTAATCTAAGTGACTTTATGTCTTCTGCTGATGTCCTGCAAACAAACACCACATATGCATTGGTTCCATTAACATAAAGCTTATAGGATTATATGAAAAGACTTTTCATACGTAGTGTTTACATAAAAACTATACAAAGAAAACCATAGCCCTTCTCATGCCAACTCACATAACTGTACAAAATTAGTCTAGTTCCAAGCGCACTTAGGAAATTTACCTGTTCTTAACTTCAAAACTACGCATTGGAAGATGAAAGTTGTGTATTATAGCCGCTTGTGGAGACCTCCATTTTGCATTCCTCCTGTTCCATGGCAATTCAGCGCGCCACATGAGCAAATTATGCAAATATAGAGACTCTGGAAAAACACAAAGAACAGATACCTTTCCACTTTACAGTGGGATTGAGTTGCCACCATTAAAACCCCATCAACAAGAGACCATAAAAATAAGGCATTCTTTCTTGCGAAAAGGGAACTAGTAAATTAGTATCAAACACAGCTCAAATTAGCATGAACATGCAAAAGGGCGTGACAGAAAAACAACACTGAGAGGCCACCGGATGTACACACACTCACACTTACACGCATGTTCAGCCTATAGATGCAACTTTACAAACACAAAAATCAATGTAAATACCTCCTCTATTCTATCCTTTCGACGGTGGGGACAGTCACAGAAAACTAACAACGGGCAACAGCATGTTGGGAAATATAAACAAATAAATATGATATATATATACACTCGTAAAGGAGATTCTAGGCATACATTTAGGCAGCTTCAATAACAATCTTAAATTGAAACATTAAACAAATGGTGAAGAAAAACTTTTAAGTGATAAAGACACTTTTGGCATTACCTAATTTATAAAATTAGTAAATACCATTACCAACATTACCCGTTTTAGGTCCACCAAGAAGAATTGGACCATCCAAAACAAATAATCTTATGGGAAATTGAGTTAGGTGATTGTTTTATGACCTCTATAAAATAAATAATCATAATTTTTAAAAATTAGACAAATAACTGTTTATTAATAATAAAGTTTAAATTAATAAACTTCTTGAGCTTATTAGTCTTAAACCTGATAAACTCAAATTTATAAATTGAGTATAACTGATAAACTTAAGTTTAGGGTGAGTTTATGAATGTTAAACTTGATAAACTCTAGTTTATCACTAATCAATGGTCATTTGCTTAATTTTTAATTTTAAAAGGTTATAGTCGATTATTTTAAAAGTAATTTCAAATAGGTCATATATCTCGTCCCTAACCTTATGAACTCATCTAATTCTGCAAATCGAAAAAGTGAAAGCCTCCACGAATTTTCCCCATAAAAATCAAAACTTTCTCCTCTGTTCTCAAAAACATCTCACCAAAAAAAAAAAAAAAAAAACCCTTTTTTTTTCGAACATATAACTGAGAATTATTGATTAATTTAATAATACAACATCAGAGAACGACATAAACCTCTTGTAGCCATCGCCATGGTTGTGACGCGGAAGCTGGAGAGCCGGCTCTCTGACGCAAGCGGTCCAGCTCTTCAAGGTAGCCATTTTTTTCCAAACAAGACAGAAACCGAAATCAAAACAGAAACTTGAATTAAAAATCCCTGACCACAACAGACAAACTCAGGGCGGAGTGAGGGTTGGGGAATCTCAATTCTCAATTAATGGAGATGGTAATAATAATGGCAATGGCGATGAAAATCGACGTTGGAGTAGTTCGAGAAACAAAGGGACGGTAGTTCATTGAAGCAGTGCTCGCGACTGTGGCCATGGCGACTGGTTTCTCTGGTGGAGGGAATGGGTAAGGGTCGAGAAAGGTCAGTAATGGTAGCCGGCTGCGTAAAGAGGGCCAATGAAGACGACTGTGAGGGTTTTGTTTGGGAAAAGAGATCCGACGAGGGTTTTATATTGCTTTTTTTATTATATGATTCGAATTGGGTTAATATGAATCTTTTTGAGTTAGTAAAATCTGATTCTGTGATTTGAATTGCTATAAAATTGAACGTTTAGATATATGATTATAGCGCTAATTTGAATAAAGTATAAAATCTAAATTTATGTTTAAATAAATAATTAAAAAAAGTTATTTAAAAATTATTGATTTATTAATAATTTAAAAAAAACTTTAATATTTATAATATATTAAAATAAACAATATAGATCTTGAATATCTCTTTACCATAAACGTAACAAAAAAGAATCTCTTTAATTGAATATAAAATAAAAAAGATGATATATATTTTTTTAAGTATAAGAGTGAGAAGACTCAATCCGAGTTCTATCTGAATTTCAAGAGGAGTTAGAATTCAGAATTTCCACTCGTAACTCAATTCAAGTTGAGTTTTATATTCGAACTTAAGCCTTTACTAAACAACAATTTGCATCTTGAGCTCAATTTGAGTTTGAATTTTAAATCCAAATTATTTTACCAGATAGAGTCTTACTTTGCTTTATTTAATAATGCGTCATCTACCTTTTTATATCATATATTTTAGGTTTATTCAAACAATATACCATTGATTTTTTATCTCTTTTAATTTATTCCTTCATATTAGATTTGATACACAAATTTATACCTTTCCTCAATCAATCTTCAATTTTGATATAAAATTACCCAAAATACCCTCAGATTAAAAAGATGATAACTTTAAAAACTTAAAAAAACTATATACTAATGTTTTTGCCTTCAAAAATATATAAAATACCTTCAAAAATAGGTGTTTCGTGTGTTTTTTATTTTTTGTTTTTCTTATTTTCTAAAATTTTTAATTTTTTTTATCTTTACTTAATGATAATTTGGTTATTTTAAAGCTTAAAATATCTATAGACTAAGGTAAGATGCAAATTTGTGCATCAAATCTAATCTGAAGGTATACATTCGATGAGATTGAAAACTTAAGGTATAGTTTTCGAATTAACCTAAAACAAAGGGTATAGAGAGATAAATATACCTTTTATAATTTATAATATATTTTGAAAATTTTCATATTTTAGTTTTTTTAAAAAAATCATACTCTTCAATATGCTTTTCTAATTAAAAAATGAAAAATGAAATTCTAAAAGATTATCACGTGCATAAATATTAACGAATGCTATATTTGTAGGGTGTTTGGCAAAGTCAATTGAAACTCATTAGTTTCAACTTAAATAGTGTAGAGCTCTCACATGCTTTAGTGTAAAGCAAAAGTATATTGTAAATCTTTCACATGTTAACTTTTAGTTCAAACTCTCAGTTTTAACTTTCAACTCACTT
The DNA here is from genome assembly GCA_025403435.1 of Artocarpus heterophyllus. Classification (NCBI taxonomy): domain Eukaryota; kingdom Viridiplantae; phylum Streptophyta; class Magnoliopsida; order Rosales; family Moraceae; genus Artocarpus; species Artocarpus heterophyllus. Next base: position 13,836,924 of record CM046330.1, read on the forward strand.
CTTAAACACCTTATTAATATCGACAGAGCTAAAATAACATACTTTATATGTTATTTGAATGTTATTTTAGTTCGTGCTCTACTTTATAATGTTATTTTAATATTTAATGACCAATTCAAAAAATTTTAAGCGAGGGAATGATAAAATTATACTAATTTTTTAGTGATGTGGTTCCCATTGAGTAGTAGCCCTCTGACATGATTAATAATATGCTTATCGTAAAATAAAATAAATAAAAACCAACTAGGTCATCTTACATGACCACGTCGGCTTCTCTGGTTCTCTTTTAAATTAAGAAAACAATAAGATTACGAGGAAGAAAAGTTGTGGACTTCCACATCAAATTTTATCCAAAACTTGATAGAAAAAAATTGTGGTGGTGGAAGGCGCTATGGATGGTAGGATCATTAAATAATGGATATTATAAAATAAGCTCACAGTTTAAAAAATAGTCTTGGATGTGTGGGGAGTTGAACAACACAAAAAATCTTATAAAATATCAAATTTTTACTTTAAGAAATCTCAACCTTTTATTTAATAAAACTTTTAAACTCCAATATTTATTTCAAAATATGTTCAAAACCTAACAAGTTTTACTGAGCAATAGTTCGAGGAGCTTTCCTTCCACATAGTTGTTGTCGCCGCCTAGCATCCTTCGAGAGCTTACTTGCCACGATAGGCTGAGCTCTTTAAGTGTGTAGACCCCTTTCTCTGCTGCCAAATACCTTGACGGACGCATTTTCGCCCATGAGAGACCACCTGACGAAGAGATCGACGGCTTTGACAATTCCGCCAACTTCACGGCCTTCGAGTGAAAAGGTCTCCAGTGCATACGGCGCAATAACAAGGGTTCTCCAAGGACCGAATTGGGAATGAGATCCAGGACCTTTTAGGGAAAGATGATTCGCGAAAACTATAAACTCTAATAATAGCGATTTACGATTTGCTCTTTATGAACTTTGATGATGGATTAGTAGTCAAGTCAAACTTGATGGGCCTCGCAACCCACCTATTGACCCCGAGACCTATGTCAGTCTCCCGACTCCCTACCCCCATCGGTTTCTACTTTCATTTTTTTTAATTATGAAATTAAATCTTTTTTTCCTATTATGCTAGGGAAAATTTTGTCAAATTTATGTATAGTTTTGATTTTGGGTTTGTAAAATCAATTTGTGTATTTATGTGAAATTTGTACGATTAGTAGGTTCAATTTTGTGATAAGGTGAAATCATTGTAAAAAAACCATTATCGAATATATTTATTTAAAAAATAATATAAAAATCATTATTTTTAAGAAAAAAAAGTGTAATAGGTATTTTTTTAAGAAAAGATTCAATTATATAAGAAATTTGCAAAATATTGGATATTTTCGTCATCATATAAAGTATAGGATGAGAAATTGAATTTCAATAAAATAGCATGATTGTTTTTATAATTTTTTTTGTACTTACGCTATAATTTGATGTAAAAGGGACTAAGAGCTGTCTTTATGCTCCATCTTTTTTACCATTAATTTAAATTCATGGACCACGCACAATTCTTCGATTATTCACCACCAATGGAGAGTAAAACTGCTCCCCATCATAGACCTTTCTAAAAGAACAAAAAAAAAGTATTGTCTTTTTTTATTTTTTAAAGAAAAATGTTCTCCTCTTTTGATTTTGAGAAAAACAAAAACATTCTTATTGTTTTGTATAAAAAATATTTCATTGATTAAAAGTTTAAGATTTGTCTAAAAAATAAAAAGATTAGATATTAAACAACAAGTGGATCGTGGTAGCTTCTAGGGGTAGTAATTTCATCCTAACCCATGAAGTCTCGGATTTCATTTGCTTTGCGATCAATTTTGAAGAATGCCAAAAAAAAAAAAAAAAAAGCAAAAGATTTAGCTTCAGACTTTTACCATGAATATTAGAGCATTTAATTTTTTTCGTGTAAATAAAGTAGTCAAAAAATCAATAACATGTGATATAAATTCGAATGACAAAGAAGTCACGGTATAAATCTGGAAAAGAATATATATATATATATATATTGTGGTATTTCATTCTAGCTCTCTTCCTCTTCTGGATTTTCTAATAGGGTGTTTGGAAAAGTGGTGAGAACCACTTTTACTGTAGCATGTGAGAGTTTTACACTGTAGCATATTTTTTTATTGTTACTGTAGCATGTGAAAGCTTTACACTGTTCATAACTGAGATTGTGGTGGAAACTGAGTAGTTTCCACCACTGACAAACACCCTCTAACAGTTAATTAGGCCTAGTACCATTTCTGAAGGCTTGTTATACATTTAAATCGCTTTCTCATGTAAATTTAAAACATAGCATTTCTAAACAGTAAAAAGTTAATTTTAGCTTAAAATATTGTTTGATAAATATGGTTAGAACCAATTTTTCAGTCTAAAATATTATAACATATAAAATCTAAAATACTGTAACAATTTTTTTTACTTTTATTGTAATATATAAAAGTTTTATACTATTTAATATTTAAAAATTTAGTCTTCACCGGCCTGCCCAACATATATTATTCTACAACAACTCACAGCACCATAGATAATTCTGCCTTTATATTATTTATAAAATTGAAAAACAGTACACAAATGTTGATTTGTAAAATCACCCGTTTTCTAAGTAGAGGCATGTTGGGTAGAAGGCTGGAAGCCCGAAAAAATAAGGCCCAATTAATTAAGAAGGGATCCAAAATATACGATAAGGAACCATATTTGCAAAGAACATTTAAATATTGCAAAACCATACAAGATTTATGTGAAATGGAGGGACAATTAGTCAAGGAAAGACCACAAATGATGATATTCCATGCAACCTATTGTTCTTTATTGGTTTCCTTTTTCGCTAACATACAAGTTGACTGAGATTATGTGGGTCACTTAACTACTTATATACTAATAATTAATTTGAGAGTTGCCTCTACAAGATTTGTATTATCTTGCAAATTACTTGTTAAACTAGTATCACTTTTTGCTCAACCAACTTTTTAGTTAAAAACAGTGTAAAGCTCTCATATGCTACAATAAAAGCAAAACAGTTGATATAGTATAAAGCTTTCATATGCTACAATGTTTACAGTTCTAGCCACCATACCAAATACCCTATAAAAATTCAAAAACGTTTGTATCAAAAGCAATGAAAGTCATTCTTTTACACTGCCCTAATCATAGTGCAACCTCATTTATGAAATAGAATAATGTTTCTGTGATCCTCCGTCCCCGGAATTAAACTTTTTAAAGGTTGTCTCATTTGAAGGATAGGAGACCCTCCAATCCTCTGTTTTTAGGTAGGGCCTGGGCCACTAGGCCCGTTTCTATGTACACAACGACCATTGAGGATTAAAAAAATAGATAAATAAATATAAAAAAATAAAATAAAAATAAAAAAGAAGAAAGAAAAGAAAGAAGTACCACTAAAGTATTGAAATCTGAAAGAATGCGTTCTAACCACAGACCATAAAGATTTTATGCCTTTTTAACATGTTACGAGATTGTTTTGCTACTTTCATGTGGTGTTTGAAAAGATGGTGAGAACCGTTGGTTATAATCACTTTTATTGTAGCATATGAGAGCTTTACATTGTAGCATTTTTTTTTTATTGTTACTATAACATGTGAAAGCTTTATACTGTTTATAACTGAGGTTCTCACCACTCAGCCAAACAACCACTTAGATTTTTATGCTCTAACTAGTGGAGAAAGAATTTAAAGACTAAATTAAACAAGAGCTCATACGATTCATGATTAATAGGGTGTTTTGTAAAAGATTTTAAACCAATTGTTTAAATCAATTTTTTGTTCAAAACATTATAGCTACTAAAAGCTTTATATTGTAGTTTTTTTTGCTTTACAATATAACTTTTGAGAACTTTACACTATAAACAGTCAAATTAGAGAGTTCGAACTAGTGTGTCGAACGGAATCTAACCAATCCTCTTTGAGCTATCTCCTTGTGTAGCTTGCCATTATATGTATTTTCTTGCACCATCTTACCATTTGTTTCTACTTATGGTGAATTAAACCCCAATTGTAAAGGCCATGGTTTTTTAAGGGGGTCTTGTAGACACTTGGTACACTACCAACTTTAAATTTGTTGCTAAAAATTTTGGTTCGGTATTGAAAATTCGGCTTTCTAATTTGTAGGTGGTAAAGTTTTCAACCAATTTGTATCATGGCTTATGACTTAATTTATGTTCGATGCGAGAGCGTGATGGTGAATAATAGTCAACGTAGTACAAAAAAGCTTGAGAAAGCTTCAAATAGAAAACAATGAGGAAGAAATTCATAATTGCAGAGATATAAGCAAATATGGGGAACTTTAGGTGTGAAAATTCATGTTAGTGTTGAAGAATAACTTCCTAGTAGACGTGCATTGCTGCTTAATTTTCTGACTTGAGTAGAATTACATGTCTAAATTTGAGTATACTTTCATTATCTCGAATGAAATCAACTTCAATTATATGCTTCGTATCCTAAAAGATCATAAAGTTATTTTGAAATTAAACTTTTTCTCAATTTCTAGAATGAAAGGTACTTACGAAATATACAAGAAATTTTAGGGAGCTCTCAACTTCCCTCCTTTGTTATGTAGTTTTCATTGCTCTTGGAAGTTAAAATCTTTAAGTTGATATAAAATTTCTAGGTTGTTTAGTGATGTAGTTCAAATTCAAACCAAAACTTTGAACTAAATTTGATTTGAAAAAATAAATTTTATGAGATAAAACAACTGTGAACTATAATTCTATGGTTTGAACTAAGTTACTAAACGACTTAGATCTTTTAGTCGTTTTGGTTATTGAATCCTTCTATTGGCTCCTAATCCTGGATTTAGGAAACAGTTATGTTGCCACGTGAACAATAGAAATTGAAGGATGAAATGTGACTCTAATAAAAGTTGCATTTCATATTTTTATTTATTAATGTATTCTTCACATTTTACGAAAAGCTTCTAAAACAATCTTTTAGGTCATGTTTGGTTTTGTTTTTAAGATTTTTAAAAATATTTTTATATATTTTTTGAGACAAAAATTTTTAAAACACTATTAGTATAATTTTTAAAAACTTTTATTTTTTAAAATAAAAATATTTTCACTTATTTTAAAAATAATATCAAACACTCTATAGATACATTTTGCAATACAATAGATTCATAATTTTTGTTGCATTGAGAAGAAAAATATAAGAAAGATAATGCAATGAATCAAGTTGTCATACATCTATCTTATTCAGGTACGCGGCACTTCAAGATAATGCAATTAATCAAGTTGTCATAAATCTATCTTAATCAAGTTGTCATGCATCACAGTTTTGCGCATCTCTCTCTCTCCCTCTGTCTCTCTCTCTCTCTACAGCTGTTTTGTTTTGTTTATTTTGACAAAGCCCCTCACGTTTGTCGTTGGAGAGTAAAATTCCGATCGATAACAACAACAGTGATACTATACGTTCGTTTGTTTTGATATTTGAATCATAATTTAAATTATTTTATTATAGCATTTTCTCTTACAAAAATTTAAATCTTGATTCAAATACTTTATTTAAATATTAGAACCAAACATATCCTACATAAATTAGAGACAGTTTCGTTGGTCTTGGGTGTTAAGGTGTATTAATATTATAGCATAAGCCTTGTACAAATTGTATTCTTAAGGTGTATTAATATTATAGCATAAGCCTTGTACAAATTGTATTCTTAAGTAATTAATTATGAGGTAAATTGCAAGGAAAATGAAATGGACCTGGTTCATGCTTATAAGCTAGTACAAATGAACAGCTTTTTAAATTTAACTATAACACAGCAGAGGAATCTTAGAGCAAAACACTCATGGATAACTAAGGACAGATAAGACCCTTGTAACCGTTGCATTATTTTAACGATTTCAATAAGGAATTGAAACCATTTTATTTTGTTGCAATTATTGGCTCATATTTATGCCCATTAACACACCTTGGTAACTGAATTCTTGAACCTGTTTAAGAATCCTTGATGGAAGGATTTCTGAGGTAGTAGAGAAAACCAGAAAATTTTTTACGTTCATTGTGTGTTGAACAAAAACTTGGGTTCCCAAGTCCGAAAATTTTCTAAAGTACCAACACCATCAATTGAGCTTTTTGGAGGACTTAGAAGCTCTCAAGTGCAGGCAGTCACGGTACACCGGAGATACAGTGCAATGGCAGTAGGTACACATTGTTTTCACGCTTCCGTTTGATTTTGATATGCTTGTTGTTTTAGCATGTTAGAATCGTTAATGTTTTACATTTGGCATCAGAGCCAGAATCACTCTGCCTTACGTGTGAACTGTGTTAAGCTTTGGTTAAAAAAAAAAAAATTTCATGTTCTTGAACGCACGGGTTGAAATTTTTTTTGATTTTTGGGTTTTATTTTTTAACGTTTCTTAATTAAAACTAAGATTAGAAATTATTTAGACATTAGATTTCTATGAATTCTGCAATTTGAAACGTCAAAATTGGTGTCCGGATAGTAGAATTACAGCCGGGTCTCCAACCGGGTCGAAACCGAATCGTTCGGGTGAAGAAGACCCGGATTCAAGGTTGAAGACGATAAAAACGACATGTCGTTTGGCTTGGGTCAGCCAAAAACGACATGTCGTTTCATGCATTGAGGGCTGGTTTTTATTGCTGAAAAACGACAAGTCGTTTTGGACAATAATGACCAAAACGACATGTCATTTGGAATGTTGACAGGCTGCCCTCTAAATGACGTGTCGTTTACGATTGGGGGGGAGGGGGGGGCATTTAGCCTCCATGAAATGACGCCGTTTTTTGAATAAAAGAAAATTAAAAAAAAAACCCAAAAATTAAAAAAAAAATTGATTTTTTCCAGATTTCATAAAATGATATTTTTTGGAAAAATTTCTTAAAATTTTCAGTTTTTATAATTTTATGAAATTTTCATAATATCCACAATTTTAATATTTTTATGAAAATTTTCATATTATGGAATAATTTATGAAAAATTCATAATTTTAAATATTCATAATTTTTGGTATTTGTTATGAATATTATACAGAATTTGTGTGGATATAATTTTGTAAATTTATGTGCATATAGTGTTCATTATGTATAATTTGTGATTTAAAATTATGCATCCAATATTAAGTTAAATAATTTAGTACATTTAATTATGTGCAATAATGTGCTAAATTATATTTTTGAGTGTATAATTTTAATCTATACATAATAAAAATTAGCACATAAATTATGCTTCTTTGTTCATATTTATTTATTGCTTAAGGTAAATGCAATTTATTTTATGAGCAAAAATTTAAGAATAAATGTCTTGTGATATATGTATTTAATTTTTGAATAATTAAAGAGTAGCCACAGCATCTTTGATTATGCAAAAAATTATATTAGATGTTTAAATCACATATGGTAAAAAGACATTAAATTGTGATTAATCATATGTAATATGATAAATTTTATCCTACAAAAATTTTTATTGTATTTAATATGATTAGTTAGAATGATGTATCAAATTATCTTTCTTAATTTACCCACAAGAATTAAAAAAAGGGAATATAATTTGATAGTGTCATCATAAGGATATATGAATCCGTTTGAGTTAAAAATTTAGCCTACAGGCAATTTTTATGTAATTTGATTCATATTTTAATGCATGATTTACATTGGTAAATATGTCATAAAGTATTGTAGCCTCAATTTAGTAACATAAGCATGTATGTTTTATTATGTAGCTATACAAACTGTGAGTTACTCTGATTTCCAGTGTGACATTCCCGAACTTAAGGGAGACAACTATAAGGTGTGGAATGAAAGAATTCTTCTTCATTTAGGTGTCATTGACATTGACTTTGTTATCCGTAAGGATAAACCACCTACCATTACGGAGACCAGCCAACCAGATGACGTTGACCGTTATGAAAAGTGGGAGCGATCTAATCGGCTCTGCGTAATGTTCATAAAGACGAAGATCTCGGCTGGCATACGTGGTTCATTGGAGCAATATGATAAAGTGCGAGCTCTGATGAAGGCAATTGATGAGCAGTTTGCTACATCAGACAAAGCCTTGGCTAGCACATTGATAATGAAATTTTCATCCATGAAGCTTACTGGAATTCATGGTGTGCGTGAGCACATCATGCAAATGAGGGATATAGCGGCTCAGCTAAAGACACTTGAGGTTGAGATGTCCAAAACCTTCCTTGTACACTACATCCTCAACACTCTTCCACATCAATATGGACCTTTCAAGATATCCTACAACACACATAAGGATAAGTGGTCCATCAATGAATTGATGACCATGTGTGTTCAGGAAGAATGAAGGCTTGTTATGGAAGCAGGAGAGAGTGTGCATCTGGCAACTCAAAGGAAGAACAAGGGCCAAGCCAAGAATAAGAGAAAAGGCAAACTGCCCGCTCAAGCTAATATCAAGAAGGAATCCAGGTGCTTCTTTTTGCAAAAAGAAGGGGCACATAAAGAAGGATTGTCCTAAATATCAGAGATGGCTTGACAAAAAAGGGATTGCAAGGCCTATGGAAGCTAGTGGGAAGTGAGCAGTGCATCTATTCAGGCAACAAGATGCGCTCACATGTTGAGGCTGTTGGAACATGCAATTTAGTTTTATCTAGTGGTTATGTTTTAAAGTTAGAAAAGACATTTTATATTCCTAGTTTTTCTAGGAATTTAATTTCAGTTTCATGGCTTGTATCATTGGGATTTTTCTTTAATTTTTCAAACACTATATTTAGTTTATTTTATAGGTTTGAACTTATTGGAAATGGTACATTGTCAAATGGTCTTTTCAAAATTAATTTACAAGATAAAGCTTCTTATACTTCTATGTATGTTCATGATAATGCTGGCATTAAGAGATGTATTATAAATAAAGATTCCTCTATGTTGTGGCACCGTAGATTGTGTCATATCTCTATTGAGAGAATAAAGAGATTAGTGAATGATGGAGTACTTAGTACTCTATATTTTTCTGACTTTGACACTTGTGTAGACTGCATAAAGGAAAAACAGACCAATATGTCATAGAAAGGTGCCAAGAGGAGTTCAGACTTATTAGAGATCATACATACAGATATTTGTAGTCCAGACATAGACGCATATGGTCAAAAGTATTTCATTACTTTTATTGATGATTACTCACGATATATGTATCTCTACTTGCTTCATAACAAAAATGAAGCTATAGATGCCTTTAAGGTGTTTAAGGCAGAAGTAGAGAAACAATGTGGTAAGCAAATAAAGATAGTGAGATTTGATAGAGGTGGTGAATACTATGGTAGATACACCAAAGATGGACAAGCACCTGGTCCGTTTGCGAAGTTTCTTTAAGAACATGGGATAGTTGCCCAATATACTATGCATGGTTCTCCAAATCAAAATGGTGTGGCAGAAAGAAGAAACCGAACATTGTTGGATATGGTGCGGAGCATGCTTAGCAGCTCCAAGCTTCCTAGGTCTTTGTGGACTGAAGCTCTCAAGACGGCTGTGTATATATTAAACCGAGTTCCAACTAAGGCTGTCTTAAAGACACCGTTCGAGTTATGGAAAGGTTGAAAACCGAGTTTGCGACATATACGCGTTTGGGGATGCCCGTCTGAAGTGCGAGTCTATAATCCACAAGAAAAGAAGCTAGACCCAAGGACCATAAAGTGGGTATTTCGTTGGATATGCTGAACGGTCTAAGGGATACAGATTTTGTTGTCCATCACATGCCACTAGGTTTGTGGAATCAAGGAATGCGAAATTTCTCGAGAATGACTTGATAGTGGGAGCGATCAATCTTGAAACACCGTTCCAGAGAAAGATCATACAGATGCTCAAGCTTCCACTTCATATGATAGAGTGATTGTTATACGCGACAAGCTTACAGTTCAAACGCGTGTTGAACAACAGCCAGTCATTCAAGTTCCACAGATTGTTGATCTAAAAGCAGTAGATCCAGCTGAACAACAGATACAAGAACCTGTTGAATAGCCAGTTGATCAACCTGCTCCTCAAGAGAATGTTGAACCAGCATTAAGGAGATATACTAGAGTAAGGCGATCAGCCATTCCTAGTGACTATATTGTGTATCTACAAGAGTCTGACTACAACATTGGAGCCGAAAATGATCTAGAAACATTTTTACAAGCCATGAGTTGTAAGAAATCTAACTTGTGGTATGATGCCATGAAAGATGAGATGAACTCTATGTCACCTAATGGAGTATGGGATCTTGTCAAGTTGCCTGATGGTGTAAAAGCCATTGGATGCAAATGGGTCTTCAAGACAAAGAAAGACTCATTAGGCAGCATTGAGAGACATAAGGCAAGACTCGTTGCTAAAGGATTCACTCGAAGGGAGGGAATAGATTACACTGAGACTTTTTCTCCTGTATCTAAAAAGGACTCCCTTCGTGTGATCATGGCATTAGTAGCTCATTTTGATTTTGAGTTACATCAGATGGATGTGAAAACGGCATTCCTCAATGGTGATATAGAGGAAGAGGTTTATATGAAACAACTTGAAGGATTCTCCTCTAGTGATGGTGAGCAATTGGTGTGCAAACTCAAAAAATCCATATATGGTTTGAAACAGGCTTTCCGTCAATGGTATTTGAAATTCCACGATGTCATCACTTCATTTGGTTTTGAAGAGAACATCATGGATCAATGTATATACCAGAAGGCAATGGGAGCAAGATTTATTTCCTTGTTTTATATGTGGATGATATCCTTCTTGCAACCAATGACAAGGGGTTTCTATATGAGGTGAAACAATTCCTTTCTAAGAACTTTGATATGAAGGATATGGGTGAGGCATCTTATGTCATTGGCATAAAGATCCATAGGGATAGATCTCGATGCATTTTGGGGCTATCGCAGGAAACCTATATCAATAAAGTCTTAGACAGATTTCGGATGAAAGATTGTTCACCAAGTGTAGCACCCATTGTGAAGGATGATAAGTTTAGTTTGAACCAATGTCCGAGGAATGATTTCGAGAAAGTTCAAATGAGCAACATTCCTTATGCTTCAGCTGTCGGAAGCCTTATGTATGCTCAGGTCTGCACAAGACCTGACATTGCATTTGCTGTGGGAATGTTGGGAAGATATTAAAGTAACCCAGACATTGACCACTAGAGGGCTGCAAAGAAAGTGATGAGGTACTTTCAAGGTACAAAGGATTACATACTTATGTATAGACGAACTGACATTCTAGAGGTGATTGGCTACTCCGATTCAGACTTTGCTGGCTGTGTTGATTCGAGAAAATCAACTTCAGGTTATATTTTCATGCTAACCGGAGGAGCTGTATCTTGGAGGAGTGGAAAGCAAACATTGGTTGCTACTTCCACAATGGAGGCAGAGTTCATTTCTTGTTTTGAGGCTACTTCGCATGGTGTATGGTTGAAGAGTTTCGTGTCAGGCCTTAGAATTGTAGATTTTGTGTCTAGGCCATTAAGGATATATTGTGACAATTCAGCTGCTGTCTTTATGGCTAAGAATAATAAGAGTGGCAGTCGAAGTAAATATATCGACATTAAGTACTTAGCCATAAGGGAACGGATTAAGGAAAATAAAGTGGTCATTGAGCATATAAGCACTGAATTGATGATCGCAGATCCTCTGACAAAAGGAATGCCACCGAAGTCATTTAAGGATCATGTTGTACAGATGAGACTTGGTTCCATAATGTAAATTTGTTTGTACATATAATTTACAATCTTAATGAAAATCTTATTCAGTTGTGATATTTTCTCATATTTGTTTTGCGCATAAAGTTATTAGAGAAAAATTCACATTTGGTAGGACCAAGAATAAACATTGGGTTTATTCATAAAGTTAAGTTACCATATAAGAAATAAAGTCTGAGAAATAATACATTGTAATACATGAAAGATAATACTCACAATTTAGAGAAACTATCGCCATGATTTATGTATTTGTTTCCTGAAAGTTTAGGTTTAATGAATATAAAGATAAATATGGAGACCAAGTGGGAGAATGTAACCGTTGCATTATTTTAACGGTTTCAATAAGGAATTGAAACCAATTTATTTTGTTGTAATTATTGGCTCATATTTATGCCCATTAACACACATTGGTAACTGAATTCTTGAACCTGTTTAAGAATCCTTGATGGAAGGATTTCTGAGGTAGCAGAGATAACCAGAAAATTTTTTACGTTCATTGTGTGTTGAACAAAAACTTGGGTCCCTTAGTCTGAAAATTCTCTAAAGTACCAACACCATCAATTGAGCTTTTTAGAGGACTTGGAAGCTCTCAAGTGTAGGCAGTCATAGTACACCGGAGATACAGTGCAATGGCAGGAGGTACACATTGTTTTCACGCTTCCGTTTGATTTTGATATGCTTGTTGTTTTAGCATGTTAGAATCGTTTATGTTTTACAACCCCAACTCTCAATGGTATTATATCATTAATGATGGGATAAAAAAAAAAAACGAATGCGGAACCTTAAAGCAAACACTATGAAAGTATTTGGCAATGTTATTTCAACAATGTTATTCTAAATGTATACAATAAAATTCTCATATGTTATAACATCAAACCTTAAAGCAAACACTATGAAAGTATTTGGCAATGTTATTTCAACAATGTTATTCTAAATGTATACAATAAAATTCTCATATGTTATAACATCAAATAAAAATTACTATAATATAAAATACTTAATATACAATAAATTAGTTTCTAACATTTGCTTCTAATTATTCCGTTAAAAGCACCCTATATAATTCAAAGGGAAAAAAGATTATGAACTGACAATGTACTATGTATCACATGAATTGTGAACCACGCGCATCACCACAATAGAAGAAACAAACAAAACGGAATAAGCTAATTTCCTTTATACAAAAAGATAGCTATTTTTTGCTGAGTAAAAGACATAGCCATTTATATGTAATGCCGTCTAGCTTTTGGTAAATTATTTTGAGGGAAATTTTTATAAATACTACCTTTTAAAATTTACTTTTATTAAAGTCGCAAATAATATAATTAGTAATATAGTGTATCTTTGTTATGTTTACATGAATAAAAACCACATTTAAAAATGTGGCATAACATATAATTTTTTCTTATTTTCTCTATCAAAATTTGCCTACTTCCTTGCAACAATATGTAATAATATGTAATACTCCACGTTTAGAAAATGTCATTATAACTACATGTCTAGTGACATTTCCAAATGCCACTAAAATTGTATTTTTAGTGGCTCAAATAATTCTTTTGTGAATTCTTTATAGTAAATGCCGCTAGTTATATCTATAGTAATGTTTTTTCTTAAAATTTTACAAAACCAATTAATACTAAAACATGTTTTTCTTGCAGTGTCTTTTTTTTATTTATTTTGTAATAACATATATAAAGATTAATTATATAATAATACCTTTCTTTTTTTCCTCAATTTATTCTTCTTTTTTTAGAATATACAAAAGAAATCTTTGAATTTATAAAAGTTATTTAAATTTCATCCCTAACACAGTATGTTAATTAAAAAATGGGACAAAAAAATTATTTAAATTTCATCTCTAATACACTATGCTCATTAAAAAATGGGACAAAAAGGACAAAAAATACTCCTAAATAGTTTATACAAAAGTTATAAGCCTTTAAAAAAACTAAAAGACTCTTGAAACAAAACAAAAAAATTTAAAAAATGATTTTGAATTTATGTTTTAAATTTTTAATTAATTTAGAACTTTCCCAAGAAAAAAATATTTTTAATAAATAAAATTGATCTAAATAAAGGCATTTTATCTGTTTTCCCTATTTTTTGTAGAAACAAGTTTTCCCTTTCACCAAAAAAAAAAAAAAAGAAACAAGTTTTTAAAAAAATTAAAAGATAACTTTGTAGTTTTTTATATAGAAGGGTAAATTAAAAAAAAAGGAGGCATATTAATGTAATTAACACCTATTTCATGTATTTCCAAAAATTCTTGTGGGAATCGGCTTAACTCGTAAAATGAGTTTAATTTTAAGTGGAAAAAAGGTTGAATAAGTTCTTTTTTAAAAGTTTTTAAGTTTTATAATGAATTCCATCAAATAACACATTGGCAATGTGCTAACCATTAGGCTTGATAGAGAGATAGTTCAACTCAAATATTTAACAAGTTTCATAAAATGGCAACGCATAAAGCAATAACGGTAGAGCCTAATTATTAAAAAATAAAATAAAATAAAACTAGTAATGAAAAAGGCTCATGGATTTATTGAAAATTTTTTATTTTTTTATTTTTTTTGTCTTTGGCTTGAAAAAAAAAAGGAATGCTTCCCCGTACAGTCGTATTGGATTGGCTAAAGACTGCTAATAAAAGAGCACTCTTTATTATCAACATATCACAGCAAGTTAATTGAAAGATGGCAGCATTCTTTGTTCCTTCAAATAATTACTACTTACTTTTGTTTCTTGGATCTTTTTTTCTTTTTTAGGCGGTGGAGGTTGGTTTGTTAAGAAAGACCTCTAGTCAGTAGCCAGTAGGCAGTGCCCATGAAGAATTAGCGTAGACACCAGTTGGAATTAATTAATCATAATAAACTATAGCATAAAATTTTTAACAATTATAATAAAAATTAAAAAGTTAAATTATTATAGTGTAAAATTTTTATATGACATAGTTTTTAAACTTCAAACTTTAGTTTTAACCAAAGTATCGAATGAATTAAAGGTACATGGGAATTTTAAACCAATTGACAATACTTGCACAGACAAAAGTTATTGCCTTGTGTATTTAAATAGGAAAAAATAAGCGCCACCGTTTGGTTTGATTTTAAAAATTTTTGAAAATGTTTTTTATATTTTTTAAGATAAAAATTTTAAAAATATTTTTTAAAATAAATTATTTTTATTTATTTTAAAAACACTTTCCCAATTTGTTCTTCACGAGAGTTTGTCGCCCGGTCGGACAAAAAAAAGACGGTCAGCGCGACAAAAGCGGTTGTCAATTCACTCAGGGCTTGGAAGTTTTCTGGCACCAGATAAGCAATTATCGCTATCATTACATACCTCAATGTGTTAAGAAAAAAAAAAAATCTAAAAAATTTATTGTCTATAGATTTTAGACCATTTTTAATAAAAAATAAAAAATACAATTTCAAAATCATATATAGAATACAAATTCCGAATAGTTGAATTTTATTTTTGTCTGCAATTATATCTTCTACATATATATCCTCGAAAATCTGACCCGTGGGGGAAAATTAAATTCCGCCAGGCTTTTTTTTTTTTTTTTTTTTTTCTCTTTTGGATTAGTAGTAGTTTTAAGGAATGAACCGTTTGCCCTCCTCTTTTTTTTTTTTTTTCCCTCTGTTTTTAGGTACCTTTTTTGTTTTTCTTTTATTTTTAAGGTTTTTTTTTCTTCTTTTATTTTTATTTCTTTTTTTGTCGTACCCTATCTTTTAGCTTCTTTCATTTTTTTCTCCCTTTTTCTCACCTTTCTTTTTTTCTTGGCTTTTTTCCTCTCTTTTTTTAATCATTCCTCCTTTTTATTTGCATTTGAAGTACTTTATTTTTGTTCCTTCTCGTCTTTTATACTTTTTTCTTCTTCCTAATATTTTATATATTTAAATCTTATTTAATTATTTGATTATAAATCTATAAACTATATAAAAATGTTAAAATGTAACTCAGCGCTTTGACACATGACAGGGGAATGAAACCTTACCATTTTTTTCCCTCCTTTTTTTATCCCCTTTATTTTCTGCCCTCTTTCTTTTCATTTGCATTTTCAGTATTTTAACTCTTTCATATTTTATGGCATTTTTTTAACTTTCCACTTAATATGTTATATATTTACAGATTCACTTCATTAAATACTTTTTCAACATTTATCATCAAAATACTTTTTCTCAATTTATCCTTATTCCATATTAGTTTATATCTTTAAAACATTATTTATCAAGTGTGACCTACAAGTTTCATTATTTTGATTCTTAAATGCTTCTCTGTTTACATATGCATTTTTTTTGCCAGTGGCACTTATATTTGCTATTTGTCTTATTGATGTCATTTCTCTAATTAACTCCTGCAGAAGTTTTTCTTTCACATACGTCCATGCTCAAATATTTTTTTAAAGCGACCTTCTCAACTGTTATTTTCTCATTGTGCCTCTTAATTAATTTTTTATGTGATTTTGCTAACTATTTTAATAACCTTTCTTTTTATTTACACATCCCTATGTTGCAAATGGAGCTAAATCAACCTAGCAAAGGAGAAAGCAAAAAAAAAAAAGTGCTGCACGGGGGGGCAGAGACACAGCGCCGCGGCGCCCGAACCAGGGCCGCGGAGCCCAAAACAAGCGCCGCGGCGCCCATCCGAGAATGAACCAGCGCCGCGGCGCCCAAAACAAGGGCCGCGGCTTCCGGAGTCTGGTTTGTTGCGAAACTTTGAGTTAGAGTCGAACTCAAACGCCCCAAAAAGGGAAAACCACTAGGGTTTCCCATTAGTTGCTATTTTTCTCCTCCTTTGGTTATAAATAGACATAAGGTGGCTAGGGTGAAGTGTGTGTGAAAAGTGTGAGTGGCATAATTTTGTGAGAGGCAAAATTCTTGAGAGCTCTATCCTTGAGAGAGAGAGAGAAAAATTCCCATTGGGTGTTAGATAGAAGAGAGTTTTGGTAAGCACAATTTGTGAGTGTGTGAGAAACTGCTCTTGTAATCTGTAATCTCCTTCATCATAGTGGAATCTGCAAGCGGCAGAAACAGGACGTAGTCTCAATTTGGACGAACCTGTATAAAAATTTGGTGTCTCTTTTTCTTCTTTTCTCCTATTTATTTTCTGCAATTGTTCGTTCTTGCGATCCTTGGAATTAGGAGTCGCCTAATTCCCCAACAACTGGTATCAGAATGAAGGTTTTGATCAAGAACGATGACTGGAGAAGAAGGTATGGCAGCCGGCATCACCAAATTTGATGGTTCAGATTTTTCCTATTGGAGGATGCAAGTAGAGGACAACCTATACAGCAGGAAACTGCACTTGCCCTTGGGTAATAAGCCCGAAGGCATGAAGGATGAGGAGTGGAGTCTCCTTGATAGACAGGTACTCGGTGTGATCCGTTTGACTTTGTCAAAGAACGTTGCCCACAACGTTGCGAAGGAGACCACTACAGCAGGGATGATGAAGGCTCTGTCAGAGATGTATGAGAAGCCCTCAGCCAATAACAAGGTACATCTCATGAAGAAGCTCTTTAATTTAAAGATGTCTGAAGGTGCCTCAGTGGTAGAGCACCTGAACAGTTTCAACACCGTCCTAAACCAATTGGTATCGGTAGAGATAAAATTCGATGATGAGATCAATGCTCTAATCCTCTTGGCCTCGTTACCGAATAGCTGGGAACCCATGAGGGTGGCCATTACAAATTCTCTTGGGAGTGCAAAATTGAAGTTTGTTGATGTCAGAAACTCTATTCTGGCGGAAGAAGTTTGCAGGAAGGACTCAGGTGAAGCCTCTTCGTCGAACTCGGCCCTTAATGTTGATAATAGGGGCAGGAAACTTGACAGGCAATCCAACAGAGATAATGGCAGAAGAGGTAAGTCGAGGAATGGGAGAAGCAAGTCAAGAAACGGTAGGACCATGGAGTGTTGGAATTGTGGGAAGACGGGCCACTTGAAAAAGAACTGCAGGGCTCCAAGGAAGAATGAAGACAAGACTAATGATGAAGCTAACGCCGCCACTGAAGTGCAACAGGATGCCTTAATCTTGTCTGTCGACAGTTCTTTTGATTCGTGGGTGATAGACTCAGGAACATCATTCCACATCACAGCACACCGTCATGTCCTGGAGAACTACGTTGCTGGAAATCATGGTAAGGTTTATCTCGCTGATGGAGAACCTTTGGATATAGTTGGCATTGGAGATGTCAGTTTAAAAATGCCTAATGGGTCGGTATGGAAGATTCATAAGGTGAGACATGTTCCTAAATTAATGCGCAACTTGATTTCGGTGGGGCAACTAGATGATGATGGACATAAAGTAACCTTCAATTGTGGAGGTTGGAAAGTCACTAAAGGAGCGATGGTTATTGCTCGGGGACGCAAGGCTGGAACTCTCTACATGAACTCTAGTTGTAGAGATACCCTAGCAGTTGTTGATTCTGCTGCCAATACTGAGCTATGGCATTATAGGCTCGGTCACATGAGTGAGAAGGGTATGAAGGTGCTTCACTGCAAAGGAAAACTGCCGGGTTTGAAAACTGTTGATCACAGTTTGTGTGAAGCCTGCATCTTTGGTAAACAGAAGAGAGTGAGTTTCTCAAAAATGGGTAGAGAGCCTAAGTCCAGGAGATTGGAGCTTGTTCACACAGATGTGTGGGGGCCTGCGCCGGTGACTTCCCTTGGTGGCGCAAACTACTATGTGACGTTCATTGATGACTCAAGCAGGAAGGTATGGGTTTACTTTCTGAAAAACAAATCTGATGTGTTCGATGCTTTCAAGAGATGGAAAGCCATGGTGGAGAACGAGACAGATTTGAAGGTGAAGTGCTTGCAGTCTGACAATGGGAGAGAGTACCTAGGTGAAGATTTCAGGCGGTACTGTGCTGAGAATGGGATAAAGATGAGGAAGACCATTCCAGGGAAACCACAACAGAATGGGGTAGCTGAGAGGATGAACAGGACTTTAAACGAGCGTGCTAGGAGCATGAGGTTGCATGCAGGGCTGCCAAAGATGTTTTGGGCTGAGGCGATTAACACAGCCGCTCATCTGATCAACAGAAGTCCATCCACACCACTGAAGTTCAAGCTACCGGAAGAAGCCTGGAGCTACAAAAAGGTTGATCTCTCTTACTTGAGAGTGTTTGGTTGTGTTTCCTATGCACACATTGATTCTGCTGCTAGAAGTAAACTGGATGCCAAGTCAAAGAAGTGTTTTCTGGTTGGCTATGGCGGACTTGAGTTTGGTTATCGTCTCTGGGATGACCAAAGCCAGAAGATTATCAGGAGCAAGGATGTGATCTTCAACGAAGGTGTTCTGTACAAGGACAGAGACAGCACGGACTCCAGGGGTTCAGGTTCTGAAGATAAGAAGCCTGAGGTGATTCCATTGAAGGATCTGCCTGAAGTGGAGGTGCAAAATCCAGAGGTTGAAGACCAGGAAAACATAGCTCCAGAAGGAAACCAGAGGACTCCTGCCACACCAGTCAGGAGGTCTAGCAGGACAATTAGACCGCCGCAGAGATACTCCCCATCTCTGCATTACATCTTGTTGACCGACAGAGGTGAGCCAGAGAGCTTTGATGAAGCCGTGGAGGCTGGAAATTCGGTCAAGTGGGAGTTAGCCATGAGGGATGAGATGGATTCCTTAATGTCCAATCAGACATGGCAACTGGCAAAGTTACCACAGAGTAAAAAATCCTTGCACAACAAGAGGGTATACCGGGCAAAAGATAAAAGTGCTGGCAGCAAGCGGTATAAGGCAAGGTGGGTGGTAAAAGGATCCAGAGATATGCTCACCAAGATGGATCCGATTGAGAAACTGAAGTTGTGCGCAACTTCAGTTGGACTTCTCCAAGAGGCGTGAGAAGTCGTTGCCGCTGCAGTGGGAGACATGGTGATTGATTAGTCTCCAAGTGGGAGATTGTTGCAAATGGAGCCAAATCAACCTAGCAAAGGAGAAAGCAAAAAAAAAAAAAAAAGTGCTGCACGGGGGGGGCAGAGACACAGCGCCGCAGCGCCCATCCGAGAATGAACCAGCGCCGCGGCGCCCAAAACAAGGGCCGCGGCGCCCGGAGTCTGGTTTGTTGCGAAACTTTGAGTTAGAGTCGAACTCAAACGCCCCAAAAAGGGGAAACCACTAGGGTTTCCCATTAGTTGCTATTTTTCTCCTCCTTTGGTTATAAATAGACATAAGGTGGCTAGGGTGAAGTGTGTGTGAAAAGTGTGAGTGACATAATTTTGTGAGAGGCAAAATTCTTGAGAGCTCTATCCTTGAGAGAGAGAGAAAAATTCCCATTGGGTGTTAGATAGAAGAGAGTTTTGGTAAGCACAATTTGTGAGTGTGTGAGAAACTGCTCTTGTAATCTGTAATCTCCTTCATCATAGTGGAATCTGCAAGCGGCAGAAACAGGACGTAGTCTCAATTTGGACGAACCTGTATAAAAATTTGGTGTCTCTTTTTCTTCTTTTCTCCTATTTATTTTCTGCAATTGTTCGTTCTTGCGATTCTTGGAATTAGGAGTCGCCTAATTCCCCAACACCCTACACTTTCTCTCTCACACATAATCACTTAACCTAAACACATGTTACAATTGAAATGCACATTTTAATCCACTTTTTTTTGTTTATTTTTAAATCTTATATTTTCAAATGAGCCTTATGAAACTTTTTCCTTGATCATTTAATCTTATTAAATTATTTTTTCTCAAATGTACAACTACCTACACATATATTGTTGTTAATTTTTTCTCCAGCAATGACCATTTCAAATGTTTATACTAATTGCTCCATTCAAAAAATTCCTTCCCAAGTTTGTTCCTAGTTAAACATTTTATAGGGTGTTTGAAAGAGTGGTGGGAATCACTTTTACTATAGCATGAAAAAATTTTATACTGTAGCATATTTTTTTATTGTTATTGTAATATGTGAGAGCTTTACACTATTTATAACTGAGATTATGGTGGGAACTGAGTGGTTCCTACCACTGCCAAACACCCCCTTAGTCATCCAACCTATATATATATATATGTATGTATTTTAAAATCACATATATTTTTATATACCACATAAATAATTGACTAAAGTTCACGCGCGTGAGTTATAAGAAAAGTGATAGACAAGCATACGACTATCAGTAGTGCGTTATATATCCCCTCAGAAAAAAAAGCGTGTTATTTTTATATTATTTGAAATTAAAAAAAGAACTGGAAATCAAAAAAAGAATTCAGAGGTGAATGGTATTTTTTAACCTTTTTTTTAAGTAAATGATTAAATTTTTAAAAAATTAAACAAATGACTTTTTTTTACATCAATGATATACTAATATTTATAAATAATATACTGATGCTAATTATTAGTAGATGAATAATAAATTAATTTATTAGTAATAAAATATATTAATCATTAATGTACTAATATTAATCAATAATATATATTAATTATATAATATGTCTATTAATTTATGTTGTTGTTAATAAAAAATTTTAAAAAATTCAATCATTTTTTTTTATTTAAGTTAGATCATTTACATAAAAGTTAGGTTTAATTTCACAAATGGCTCTTGGGGTTTATCTTTAGTTCTATTTTAGTCCTTGACATTTTAAAAGTATTACTTTAATCCCTAATCTATTAATTTGTTTTAGTTTTGGTCCCTCCGTTTAGGGCTGGTAAAGTCATGTTATGTGCTGTGTTCGTGTTAACACGATTACGCTAAACACAAACACGACACGATTACGCTAAACACGAACACGGCACGATTAATAAACATATCTGAAATGTAAACATGAATACGGCACGCCACGTGTAACACGATACGATACGATTAACATAATTATTAAAAGTACCGTGATGGGTTGACATGATTAACACAATTATGGCACGTTTAATAACACATGTAACATGACACGATTAAAAAAAAAAGCTTACTATTTATTTTTTAAAATATATAAATTTTATAATTTTTTGCTACATAATTTTTTTTAATTTCGTTGTATCTTCTACAAAACTAACAAAATTCATAAAATAAAGCTAAAATTAAAAGGCTTTAGATAATAGTGTAAAAAAAAATATAATAATATTTAATTATTAAATATTTTATACTAAATTTTTTCTCCAATCTGTTAAACATCCCAAGCTTTAAGAGAGCTCAAATTGGAGAACCATTTTAAAGCCATATGGCTTTATTGGCAACGCGCAATAACAAAGGAAACTGAGTCCTTATATAGGGTAGAGTTGAGAGAGAATTCAGGTTTCCTTTTGATGTGGGACTGTGAAAGTTTTAAAAAGTAAAACCATAATAAATAAAAAAGGCTATCTTTTGATATCAGATCCTTATTTAGCGTGCTGGTGGTAAGAGTAACAACACACCCCTTAGGTGCAATGTTTGAATCGCTGGACTTGCTTAAACGTGCTAGAAACGTGCATGTCACGTTGCAGCACGTTTATTTTCGTGTTATTTATGCCAACCCATTTATGGTCCAATTATTATATGTGCGGTCCAATCCAAACTTGTTTATATCGTGTCGTTTTCGTATCGTGTTATTGTGTCATGTCCGAAATTACCGGCTCTATCTCCGTTAATAGGTGTTAAATATTTAATGAAACACAAATAAATGTTTTATTTCCTAATTTATTATTTTGTTTTACTTTAGGTCCTTATACAATAACTAATAGAGTGTTAGTAAGCATGGTTAGAACAAACTTTTTGGTTACTAAATTGTATAAAGCTCTCACATGTTACAACAACAAAAAAAGTTGCTACAGTGTAAAGCTCTCACATGCTATAGTGTTTTGAATTAAAAAGTTTGTTCTAACCATGCTTGTCAAATACCCTATAAGAGTTATTAGGGGCTAAAACTTGAAAAATCTACGGTGTAAAATTAAATATAATGATTTTAATGCACATAAAAAAACAACTTTATCATAGTGTTAGTAAGATGAATTTTAATTTAAAAAAAGATAAGTTGAATTTTTAATACCAATATATAATATAAGTATTAAATTAGGACTAAATGTGAAATAAAGTAATAAATTAGGTACCAAAAGTAAAACAAATTAATAAACTAAGAACCAAATTAAGATACTTTAAGAATATTTTGTCAAATATTTAAAACCAAACTGGCGAAGGGAGCAAATTTAAAACAAAGTCAATATTAAGAGCCCATATACGACTTTTAAAATGCAAAGGACTAAACCGAAATAAGATTAAACCACATAAACCGTTTGTGAAATTATAAATAATAATTCATTTATCTATTTTTTTGGAAAAAAAATTACACAGAACTAACGACGTGCCGAGAGTGAGGCGGGTAAACCAAAAATAAAAATAAAACCTGAAAACGCAAAGACAATTTGACACCTTGAAGAAAAATCACAACATCATTTCCCTCCTCAAAGCAACTCTTTCAATCTCTTCCTTTCTCTCTCTCTCTGTCTCTCTTTGGAGTTTCTGTCCATTGTGGCCCCACCATCATCTCCATTACTTTCACTCACTCTGTCGTTTTCCCTTCCTTCCCACTCTCTCTGTCTTTGAAACCCACGAAAACTCCCCCAACACTCACTGCTCTTCTTCTCTCTCCACATGCTCCGGTGAGGAAGAAAGCTCCGCCGTCTCCCATGGCTTCCGGTGGTTCTAATCGGAACGGGAACGGTCACCGCGCCGGCATCAAGCTGGATCGCCCTGCTATCAACCTCAGAACGACGTCCTTCAAGGCCAAGCTCCCACCTTCTCCTCACTCCTCCTCCGGATCCGCCGTCCGCCGCAGCAAGGACGACGATGGAGGTTCGTTCTCTCTCTCTCCGATTTCACGTCTCTTACCTCAATGCCGCCTCCGTTTTGAAAAATATACGAGCTCCGACGAATTTTTTTCTTTTTTTAGATTTCGAATCTCTTTCTTGGCTAAGGTTAAGTGAAGTGTTGGGTGGATGGTGAAAATGGAAGTTAGTGAGAAATTGTGTATTGACTTGAATGAGGGACTTGCAATTGAATTTGTTCCCTTTTTTTTTTGTGTAATAGTACCTGGAAGAGTTCGAGTGGCCGTGAGATTGCGGCCGCGGAATGCGGAAGAGAGGGCGGCGGATGCTGATTTTGCCGATTGTGTTGAACTGCAGCCGGAGGTACTTTTCAGTTTCGTGGGCATTTTAGTTGTCGTTTGTGAAATTTGCATTTCTGAGTATTTATAGGTTTAAACTCAATAAACTCAATTACTCAAATTTAGATTCAAGAATTAAAATTTTTTTGAATATATGTTTGTTTTTCTTAAAATTTGAATCATTTGAGTATCAAGACTTTAAGTTTTTATTCTTATTTTTAAATTTTTGATACTTGTATATTTTTGTTACCGTAAAAATAAAATTCTTTCTCTTATATTTAAAAAAAAAAAATCATAACTTATTCATTTGATATTCAATTGAGATGATTCTTTTTTCACTCTCTTTATAATAAAGAGAGGAATAAATCAAGATCTACATTGTATATTTTTTAAAATTATTAATATTAAGATTTTATTAAATTTATTAATAAATCAAAGACTATTTTCACTACCTCTCCAAACATAAATTTTAATTTTATTTCATATTCAGATTAAAACTTAAATGTACATCCAAACGTCAATTTAAATAACAATTCAAATCACTAACTCAAATCCTAATTCAAATCACTAACTCAAATCCTAATTCAAATCACACTAACTTAAATTAAATCATTAATTCGAATTTATTTACCAAACAGACCCTTATGTTATTTATGTCCTTTAGTTAAAGCTTGGTTTGTGGTCCATTATTGACTTTTGGCCCTTTTCTTTAGTACAGCTTAAACGGTTGAAACTTAGGAAAAATAATTGGGATTCAGACACCTATGAATTCGATGAGGTGCTTACTGAATTCGCATCGCAGAAACGTGTCTACGAAGTTGTTGCCAAGCCTGTGGTGGAGGTGTATTACTTTTCTCTTTCTTCCATTACATTACTTGTGCATTACTGTTAGTAGTGAAATACTTTGGTTTTCTTCCTTGCTTATGTTGTACTCTATTTGCAAGTGACTATTTCCTATATGTCTTGGTGGCCAGTTTATACAGAGTTGATCTCATGTTAGACTTACTATCTTTTTGTTGATTTAGATTTGGATAAGGATTAACTGCTCTGCCGTTTGATTTTGTAGAGCGTTTTGGATGGTTATAATGGGACCGTTATGGCTTATGGTCAGACAGGCACAGGGAAAACATTTACGCTTGGACGATTAGGAGAGGAAGATACATCTGATCGGGGAATAATGGTCCGCTCAATGGAGGATATTTTAGCAAATATTTCTCCAGAGTTGGATTCAATCTCTGTCTCTTATTTGCAGGTATTTGGTTCTTATATCAAAGTTTTTCGCTCAATAATGTTTTCTTAATGGTTTTTGTTTCAGTTATATATGGTTGTTTAGTTTCGGGATCCTCTCTTTGGTCTATGATTTTTTTTTCATAAATGTGCTCTAATAGGTGCCTATTCAATATTCACAATATCAACGTTCTTTTTCAATGAAACATGTAGCTATATATGGAGACTCTTCAAGACCTTCTTGATCCGTCAAATGATAATATTCCAATTGTGGAAGATCCACGAACTGGTGATGTTTCGGTACCTGCTGCTACCCATGTAGAAATCAGAAATCAACAAAGTTTTCTCGAGTTGCTTAGATTGGGAGAATCACATCGTATCGCTGCAAACACAAAGTTGAATACTGAATCTTCTCGTAGTCATGCAATTCTGATGGTGAAATGATTATCTCTCTTTATTCTTCATTTTTGCTGATTGCATTAATTTATGTGGCATTGTTAGGATCTTTTGAGTTTTTGATATCTTTAGGTTCTTTATAGTGCAGGTACATGTCAAAAGGTCTGTCACAGGAAGAGAAGATAATCTTTCAGGTGAAAATAGAGAGTCCTCTCATGCGATCAAACCTTTTAAGCCAGTAATTCGAAAAAGCAAACTTGTTGTGGTGGATTTGGCTGGTTCAGAGCGTATTCAGAAGTCAGGTATATAACCATAGTTGCATCCGTTTTTTCTGCATGAGATTTGTATGCAATTGTGTACATACTTTATTTACTTTTGTGTATCGTTCGTAATTTATGTATGCATGTCTCCTTGTAAGTATTCATGCATTTGATACCCCTAGTAACTTGGTCTAAAATGTTGTCATAGACGTGACTACTTACTACTGGTTCAATTTTTCATGCTAAATTTGCTAATATGGGCTGGATGGGGTTAAAGATTTTCCTATGTATAACAACCATTTACCCTATTGGTGAGGGTCTGATGTAGCTTTCTTATAGAATATAATATATTTTTAACCAGCTTGCTTGTCTTTGTATCTTAAATCCACTTGTTGTGGTAACTGGTTTACACTGTACCTTTGTTTTCTGCAGGAAGCGAGGGACATGTGTTGGAGGAAGCCAAGTCTATCAATCTCTCTCTTAGTGCCCTAGGGAAGTGCATAAATGCTCTTGCAGAGAATAACGCTCATGTTCCAGTTCGTGATTCAAAGTTGACGAGATTGCTTAGAGATTCATTTGGAGGTGAGATACCTCATGTTCATGTTAACTTTTCCTGACTAGAGTCCTTAAACTGTGACGTTTAATTCCCATTTGCATTTTTTAAGTCATTATTTTGCTATTTAATTAGTTAATGCAAAATACGCCTGATTTGCTACTTTTTTTTTTCCCTTATCCTTTCACAGGCTCAGCAAGGACTTCACTAGTTATCACTATTGGTCCATCTCCCCGACATCGGGGGGAGACTACAAGTACCATACTTTTTGGTCAAAGGGTTAGTTCCTGTACAAAGTCAAATAAGAGGGCTTATGCATGTAATGTGCTTATTGCATTTTGCTGTAATTAGACGATGCTTTGAAATATTTTTCTCTCTTACAAGAGCATTCTGATTTAATGTTTGAATAACTTTAGCTGTAGCTGGAAACGAACATTGAAAGTTCATACCACATGACTACTTAAGTCATCATGAATTATTGATTCTATTACTTTGACAGGCCATGAAGGTAGAAAATATGTTAAAGATAAAGGAGGAATTTGATTACAAAAGTTTGTCTAGAAGGCTTGAAATAGAGTTGGACAAACATATTGCGGAAAATGAACGGCGACAAAAAGCTTTCGATGATGAACTTGAAAGAATACACTTGGAGTCAGAAAACCGGATTGCTGAGGTTGAGCAGAACTTTGCAGACGCGTTAGAGGTTGGTTGAGTCATTCACACAAACGAGAGAAGTATCATAAAAGGAGTTATGAGTCTATGATTCTTTTTCTTGGTTCTTCAGTTTTTTTTTTATTGGAATTTTTTAAGTTTTCCATTTCTCTTTCTTTGTAGAAGGAGAGGTTAAAATGCCAGATGGACTACATGGAAGCAGTTAAGAAATTGGAGGAGAAGTTGGTGTTAAATGAACAGAAGCATGAATATGGTGGCATAGTTGATGGTAAATGCAACGGAGAGGTAGTCGCTTCTAAAATAATTTTGTGTGTTATGTTTGCTTTCTTGAAACATGATCGTAGTATCAGTTGTTAACGTGCAGAAAAGCATTTTACGGATGTGGTTGTGAGATTTTTTGAGATCATTTTGTTTTGTTTATGCCTTAACTCTCATAAGATTTTATCCCTTGGCTTGTTTGGGGTTCCCTACTTAGTTTTCTGCAGTAATATATTTTGCAAAAGGAAATGCAGTGAACAAGTTAAAACTTACGCACTTTCAATTATTTAATGTTCTGATCAGCATATTGGCTTTGATCTTTTTGGGATAATTGTTTCTTGGTAGAATGAAATTTTAATGGCTTTGGTTTGCTTTTGTAATACTATATAGAAGTTTACTTTTCAAACTCTGAATCTGGGTCCTTCTTCTTCTTCGTCTTCTTCTTTTTTTACTTTTTTTTTTTTCTTTGGTTTGATTCCTTCCCTTAAAATGTAGGGACCTGGTTATCCTGTTTCTGAGGACATTGCTGAGGTAAAAGAATTGCTCCAAAAGGAAATGAACCTAAGAAAGATGCTTGAAGAGGAGGTCAGAAATCTCAAAAGCCAATCAGGAAATTATACACTAATGGAGGTATGGTCTCTTAACGTTCTTTTTTCTTCTAGCCTTTGACAATTCTGAAGCATCAGAATAATAATCTACAAGAGATTACTTGGAGGTTTAGGGAAGTGGAGATGGAGAGATTTTAAACCTTCGAAAGAGTCTGGAGGACGAGAGACACCAGAAGAAAAAACTTGAAGAAGAAATAATAGTCCTACGAAGTCAATTATTGCAATTGACGTTTGAAGCTGATCAGGTATTTACTTCAGAGAAATCATGTGTGCCTTGTGCCTATCAATAACTTGTTTCGGGACCTTTTAACCAGTAATAACATGATCTAATTTTTATTTTAAACTAAGGAATATTTAAGCTTTTTTACTTTTCTGTTCCGTGGTAACGAGTTGAGCTGATAAAAGTTTGGAGCATGCGATGCAGTTCTCAGCTATACTACAAATTGTTGACGATTTCTACAAATCTTGTGTGAACTTAAACTGTAGCATATATTTACTTTTCAAGATTGTACCCTCTTTGATTTATCAAACATTTGCAGATGAGAAAGTGTCTTGAAAGAGGTGTGCCTCGGAATGGATTCCATGGAATAGATTCTTCCATGTCTCCATTTAGGCATTTCCAGTCCAAAGATGTGCACAATGGAGATGCGACACTCTTTGAGCAAGGTTGTATAAATACGCTGTTAATATAATTCTGAACCATTTTGGTTGATGGTCGTTTCTCATTTTGTTTCGAACAATTAATTTAACAGTTGGATTGCATAAGATCCTGTCACTGCTTGAGTCAGACGATTTGAATGTTCGAATCCATGCTGTAAAAGTGATGGCCAATCTAGCAGCTGAAGGTGGGTTATACCTTTTTTTTTTAGTTGTCTCCTCTTATGTATTTTCAAACATGTTTTATTGCTAGCATCGTATTAAATTTCTGGCTTTGTTATTCTGCCCGTGAGAATAAATTTATGCCACTTGTAATAAGCAGAAACAAATCAGAAAAGAATCGTTGAAGCTGGTGGTCTCACTTCCTTGCTGATGCTTCTTAGAACCTTTGAAGATGAAACCATTCGTAGAGTTGCGGCTGGTGCAATTGCCAATCTTGCAATGAATGGTAAGCTTGGTTGATAATGTCTCTAAGGTTGTAATGGCTTCTCTCATTTCTATTGCAAAAGATCCTGTCACTTCCTTTTTTTCCCCTCATGTGTTGCTTTTCTCTGGGATAACAGAAGCGAATCAAGAGCTTATTATGACTCAAGGGGGAATCAGTTTATTATCTATTACAGCAGCTGATGCTGATGATCCGCAAACACTACGCATGGTTGCTGGAGCTATTGCTAATCTATGTGGCAATGGTATGTTCATTTTCTTTAGCGTCATATTTATATTTTACTTTTCAGCCTTTTTCTCACTGTTAACACCCCCGAACAAAAAAATAATAGATAAACTACAAACCAAGTTGAGGACTGAAGGTGGTATTAAGGCCTTGTTGGGAATCGTTAGATGTGGGCATTCTGACGTTCTTTCCCAAGTGGCGCGTGGAATTGCAAACTTTGCTAAATGCGAATCTCGAGCATCTAGTCAAGGTAAGCAGAGATGGAGACAGTTTTTCTACTAAAATGTCAAGTATTACAGTATCGTGATTTAACATGCTATGATTTTGTAGGGTTGAAAACTGGCAGATCTCTTTTGATAGAAGATGGTACACTTCCTTGGATTGTACAAAATGCTAACAATGAGACAGCACCTATTCGGCGCCACATTGAGCTTGCACTATGTCATTTGGCACAACATGGTATTTTTCATGACTCATTAGCATACAAAATTTAGATTCATTAAATAATCAGATAAATAAGAACATGAATTATGGATTGTTAAAAATGTACAAAATCCGTGTGTTTTAGTATAGAGAATGTCTTTTTAAGTTTTAGCCATTGATATCGTAAAATCTTATTCTTCATTATGTATTTTCCCCAAATTGCAGAAGTAAATGCCAAAGACATGATTAATGGAGGCGCCCTTTGGGAACTAGTTCGGATTTCAAGAGACTGTTCACGAGAGGATATCAGAACACTTGCTCGCCGGATTTTGCATTCGAGCCCCACCTTCCGCGCTGAAATGCGACGATTACGAATAGAGTGTTGATTGATTAGTCCATTTACTTTCCCTCCATCGGAGAAATCGTGCAGATAGATATAACTTTAGTGCTGTATAGGTTTGGTGCAGAAGCTATTAGTTATTCTTCATGCTAAATGAGGGCCAGAGTGACTATCTGAAGCAAATTTTGTGTGTAAATGAAGCCAGGGCTTCAGTTTATAATCCGTCGGTTTCTCGTTTGAGCAATTTTATTATTGTAGTAAAGTTACAAGAACTGCGAAAAGGTAATATTTATAGCTGCTTGAGGGCGAGCTATTTCTTTTGTTTACATTTTTATAGGTTGGCGCATTCAAGTAGTACGACTTTTTTTTTTTTTTGAATCAATGTTTTATTACTCAATTTAAATAAGCAATGAAGTGGTCTTAGTTTTCATCAAACGGCTAACACAACTCAAACTTACCAGGTCTTCTCCGTTGAAAAAGCCAAGCATTAAAATCTGCAATTTTTTTAATCTGAATTTGCATTTTGTTTAAAGCTGCTAATTCTTGTGGGATTCAAAATTCTATTAAATTTTCAGATACCACTCCATCTAGAATCTGACTTCTAACCAGAAGACCCACGTACCCAGGACTTCGTCGGTGGTAATTTCAAATTTGAACATTGGAAAAAAAAAAAAAAAAACCACGCAGTGCTATTGTAGGAGTTAATTTTAACACCAACTATGACATATGTCCTACATCTGCATTTGTTTCCTAGCTAATGGTTTTACGTATGAATGAGAAATGTCAGAATTTATAAGATTATTGGTGGTCTCGCCCGTCGTCAGAGGTCTCAAAAGAGCCATCGTGCTGTCGAGCGGAGTCAGCTTGCGCTGGAATAGCCCGAAGCCCAATCCCGCCGTCGCCGGAGTCACGCAAACCGCAAAGGAGCCATCGATCTCCCTAAGCGTGTGTCATCAGAGTCCGCCGTCGGTGGGGTTTTGAAGATCTCCAATGTTTGAGCACGATAGACCGGGCAATATCGGTGAATGCACCGGAGGCAGTAGTGATCAGAGTTGGCCGTCACTGACAAGGGATTTTTTTTTTTTTTTTTGGTTGAGTCAGATTTGAGAAGAAAAAGGATAAGCTAGAATGTTTGCTATTTAAATTTTAAAATATTACATTATTTTTAATTTTTTAAAATACGTAATTTGCTTCAAAATGTGTAACAAATCTAACATCTTGTACAAATTTTTTGTTAAATAAGTTAAATTGAATGAGGATATTGACACTACTAATCTCTAAACTGTAAATATTATATACTACTACTTGAACTTTTTATTTTTGACATGCAACTCCATGAATTTTTTTGACAATTTTTGTCCTTGACTAGAAAAGCAGAGGGATTTTATAATTTTTCAAAAGCACGTTAATTATTACAACATTATTATTATCAAATTATTTAAAAATTAAAAATTTACTTTCTTCAAGTTGCAAAGCTTAAAATTTATTGTTAGGATAAATATCCTATTTGATATAGGATTACATATTAAAGCACGAAATAAAAAAAAAAATCAAATACATCATTTTCACATTTTTGTGCTAAAATATAACTTTGACATCAGCAGTTTTACATTAGAGAAAGAGATTGTCAAATTACCAGGCCCAGTGCTATCTAATCTGCCTTGTTATAGGGTGTTTAGAAAGGTGGTGGGAACCATTTTTACTGTAGCATATGAAAGTTTTACACTATAGCATATTTTTTTATTGTTACTATAGCATGTGAGAGCTTTACATTGTGGTGGAAACTGAGTGGTTCCCTACCACTGCCAAACACCCCCTAATGTTTGTCCAGACATATATCTACGTAATTATGCGGAGACGAGGAAAAAAAAAAGGTGGTTTCATGTTCTTGGATAATTAGTTGGGTTAAGGAATTTAGACGCGTGACTTCGTCTTCGTTGTCTTGTTATTTGTGTTTTTGATGGGTGTACGGTTTTGTAATGTGACCATGGACAGAAACAGAGTCAAGGCCATAAGGAGCAAATTCTTAACTTCTTGAGAAAGTTTAAGAAATGTACCTGTAGAGGATCAATTCTACAATTAGATTTGTTTAGAGGGTCAATGACAGCTTGCGAAAGCCAATTGTGTGCACGGGTTGAGTGGTCTCGAGTAAACCTAAAAGAAGAATATAAAGTAAAGTGCAATAAAATAAATACACGCGCAAATTTATAGTGGTTCGTGTTCGGAGTAGAGGCTATGCCCACTGTAGGTTATATTCTTGAGGTTTCACTATATCAAGAATAAGTACAATGATTGAGTGGAAAGAAATTGAGAGACAAGGAGAAGGGGTTTAGAGAGAAATTAGAGAGAAGAGATTAAATTAAGTCTGTTAGTTTCTTGATTCTCAGAGTGATTTCGTGTTGACTGAGAACATGGTAGCTTCTTTATTTGATTCTAGTTGACTTTTCCTTTGCTTGTTTTCTTATTTGACTTAGGTTGCTCCTTCTTCAAACTTGATTCGATTCTTGCCTTTATTTGCAAATTTAGATGACTGGGGACATGATAGCTTCCTTATTTGATTCTAGTTGACTTTCCCTTTGTTCGTTTTCTTATTTGACTTAGGTTGCTCCCTCTCTAAACTTGGTTCGATTCTTGCCTTTATTTGCAAATTTAGCTGATTTGGTATTCATGGGATCTAAAAATAGTTCTTTCCTGATTTATTTTCTCAGGTGGGTCTTCAGCCGACTCCTCTTCTCCAGTCAATTTAGCCAGTCAACGTCCTCCAATCGACATTTTTATCAGCTAACACGTTTATGGTGGAGATCAATATGTTATTTTTTATGCCCAACAGTACTCTACTAGACGCTTCGTGCATCATTGTTTGAGAATTTCTACTATGAAGAAAGAAAGTGGAGACGGAATTCTTATGTCATTTGACAAAGGATAAAATTTTTAGGCTGCTTTGACTCTTTCTTACACCCTCCCATCCTCTTGTTTTTTTTGTTTTTTGTTTTTTTTTGTTTTTGGTGGCTTCTATAGCCAGGCCGAAACCTTAACAGTAGACAAAGCCCATTAAGGAAGACCATGATGCTACGGAATTACAATTTGTGTGAACATGGAACACACTTATCAGGGCCCTACTTAAGTGTACAGTATGCAAATATCTACATGAGAATATCAGCATTCTAAATTAAAAAAACAAAAAAATTATAGAAATTTACTATAGTTTTGTGCCCGATCTTAAGATAATACAAACATTGAAGAAATCTTGAATAAACAAGTTTGTATGAAAAACTTTACACACATTATGATATATAGAATTCTCAATTTCAAAAGAAAATCCATAAGACTCAAATACGGTTGAGATTTCATCTTGATTTAAACAGTATTTACCTCGTAATATATTGTCTAAATGGTATTGAATATAGTTGCAAACATTATGTATATGCTTGATTTTTTGTCATTGTATCAATACAACAAGAAACTATAAAATCTCCCAATCTTTTTCTGAGATGAAAGTGCTAACCTCAGATGAAGACTTGAAAATTTCATATCCATTCTTTATTTGCTAAGACCATAATAATATAAATAATAACCATGAGGAGCTATAATCAGATTTTAAATTCATATATTATAAACAGATGGAAATATTATCTTTACCATATTAGCAAGGAGACTAAAATCATCTTTTTGAAATGGAGACCAAAATATCATGTATTCATCTAATAACATTTTTTTTAAAAAAAAAATTCCAATGTCTCTAAATTTGATATTTTAATTAATATTTCTCGATATTTTTTTCGATGTTTCCTAAAGTTTTTAAAGAATTTTTTTACACAAAAAATATTTCAGTAGCTCAAAAATTTTAAAATTTCTGAAACATTTTTGTGCATGAAGACAAACACAAGACGAACCATTGCTAGAGGAATCATAATCCAACTGGACCCATGACGAGGTCGATCGTTTTTCCCCCCCGAAATATCAAGATATCTTAGCTGGCGACAAATATACTTCTGCAATTGAACAGTGCAAGGATTCCATTTTTTCCCATTAAATCTCTACTCATGATAATAAAATGACACATTTTCACTTGTGATGCAATTTTTAATATTATTTTTTCTTAAACACTGAGTAATAAAAGCATACACCTTGTAGACCGCTTTTAAACTGTGGAAACTCGGTTAAAATATCTATACAAGCATTTCTTTCCATTGCTAATGAGATGCATTGTATTATTATTCATATAAAGTCGAATTTTAAAAATGCACGAAAAAAAAAAACAACTATTGCTCTCTCTCTTCCAATTTTTAACGCTTCAACTTAGTAGAGAAGCACCCTTCTTCTTCATACATGCAACAAATCAGTGAATGCAGAAACTGCCATGATTTTCTTCCTTTTTCTACTCCGATGAAACTGGGAGTCACATATAACTCAAGAACGTTAAATTAGGCAACATATATATTTTAACCACGGCTAATGTTGCATGAAGTAGTACTATATGGCTATGTTTGACGTACCAAAGAACCATATTGTATAATAATACACTAATATAATGGTTATACTATATAAATCCGCATTCAGCACAGAAAGAAAGTGTTATACATATGCACTCCAAATTTTTGTTTTCTTAAAGAAATACTCTATGCACCTTTACATCCTATATGTACACACTGCGCCAATAATGCAAATAAAAGTAGCCGGGTGAAGGAAGCTGTTTTTTTGGGATCAATTCAGAGTTCTGCAAAAAGGGTTGATGAAGTGCGATATACAATTTGAGCCAAGCTCAAAAGCGATTATTACGAAAAGAGAAGAAAAGGGTAAGAGCAAAAAAGTGAAAAAAAGAAAAAAGAAAAGGTGGGAAGGGAGCAGAATCTTGATATTATATACACCTAATATAATCAGTAGAATGTGTACTTGAAGGAATCAAGTGACGCTGATCATCATGATGAACTGTAAAGGATCATGAATCATGATATATCTCGAGCACAGTAGACATTGGTCCACCAAAATTATTATGTACGACCCCCACAAAGTTTTCAATATTGTCCAAGTTCATAACATACGATCACGTTTTTGAAGTTTAATCTAAAACCAATCAATGCAAATAGTAAAAGAATAAATTTAAGGTCTATATATAAATTATCATGAAAAAGAACAGTAGAAGAACATAAGGTACTGATAAAGCGTTATCTAAAGAAAAGGCGAAAGAAGAGA
Source organism: Artocarpus heterophyllus (assembly GCA_025403435.1). Taxonomy (NCBI): domain Eukaryota; kingdom Viridiplantae; phylum Streptophyta; class Magnoliopsida; order Rosales; family Moraceae; genus Artocarpus; species Artocarpus heterophyllus. The sequence continues at coordinate 13,871,932 of CM046330.1, forward strand.
GTTAAAAAAGAAAAAAAAAAAAACTACATTTTCCTTTAGTGGGTACAATTGCTATATCTAATATATGCTAGTCCTAGTCCTATAGCTAGGAAAAATTGCGTCGAAAATGGAAGTCCTAGTAGTATAAAACTTTGTCTGGTTAATGTTCAAAGAGAAAATGTCTCTGAGAAAACCCTGATCAAGAGTAGAAAATGGGCCATGCTAGAAGATATATATATATATATATATTAGGGTCCAAAGAAACAAAACAAATAAATTATAAAAGGAGACCAGGAATGACGGAAGAAAATGACATATATATTTGTGGGGTTTATTTTTTTACTGTGAAAAGAACAATAGAACTACTAGCTAGGGTTTTGAAGAGGAGCATCCATTCCAGAATCAAGACAAAAGTTATTTCTCATTATTATATGGAAAAATTGGTTTATACCTACCGGCTTTTCTCCCCTACTTCAATTCTCTGGTGCCAATGAGAGAGATAGAGAGAGAGACTTCTTAACGCTTGCTTTGCTGGAGGTCTGTTTGTTGGTTCTGGCTGTTGCCTCGAAAAGGAGCTTTTTACGAAGCAGCGCACGTGTGACCCAGTATCCAATGCTCATCTCTCTACGTCTATAATAAACCCTAATATTATCAGTCATCAGACTGTATGAGAGAGAGAATAGAGAGAGGGAGGAGAGAGAGACCCATTAGCCCATAACTCTAGTAACCTTATTCTCTTGACCAAATAAAACCTTGATCAAACAAACAAAACATTGCACTCACTGTTTTAAGTAGACAAGAAGAAGAAGTGGATCGAGTAATTATGGTCTAAAAAAATATTAGGTTTTGGGTGCAATGATGGGTGTCAAAAGGAACAAAAAGATGATGCTAATAAATTGAAAATATGTAGAATAAAAAAAATGTGAAGCATTCAAATTAATTACTAAAGAAAGTAGTTTTGGGGTCATGTTCTCTTTTCTTTTCCTGCAAAGAGTAGATGAATGATTAACAGACAAGGTAGCAGAAACTGCACCACCCGAAAAAACTTGAAGAGAGAGAGAGAGGGACAGAAACGGATTTGCCACCGTCTCTTTGCTCATTTAGGACTGTAATTACTTCAGCTTTAAGCTACCGTCACTTGGGACCGTGAAGTGGAGTAATTCCGACAACATAACAAAATTTTGTCAACAAAGAGAAACTCATAAAAATTTGTACATTCTTCTTCAATCATATTAAGGGTACCGATCATTACTAACATCTTCAATAAATTAACCACAAAAAAAAGAAGTTAAAAAAGAGAGAAGAAATATATTGGAAAACCTGAGAGTACAGATCCGAGGAAAGTCGATTGAGATTAACAAAAGATTCATGTAGAGGAAAAAAGAAATGAAAGAAAAAAAAACCCCAAACATTAATAATCATAAAGAGGAGGTCAATAAGGAGGCCGAGCAGCCGTGCCCCAATACCCCTCCGAGGGCAAATTGCAGGAATTCAAGAGATTCTGCGCCGCGGGCAAGCCATGAAAGAGCGATGCCGTGCTATTAGGATCTTGGAGCATTTGTTGTTGTTGTTGCCCTCCTCCGACATTAAGACTTCCTGGCGATCCAAGCCCTCCGCTTCCGGCCTGAATCGAGACCTGATTATTAGCCTCCTGATCCTCTTCCTCAAGCGGAAGCCTTTCGTAGGCCGCATTTCCGAAGGACGCCGCCATGATCACCACCGGCCCAGACGCCATGAGCGGGCCCACCACGCTTCCCCCGACCACCTGCCCCTGCCCGCCGGCGAGGTAGATGGTCAGCCCAGACGCGGCAGGGGGAGCCGGCGGTGGGAGGAAGGAGCCGGAGAGCGAGAGAATCTCGAACCTGCCGTGTAGGGTTACGACGGCCCCGGGGGAAGCCGGTTGGCGTAGGGTGACGTTGGTGACGGTGCCGGTGCCGCTGAGGACACAGATTCCCCTCTGGCGGCGGCGGGCGAAGGCGGACATGGAGTCCATCACGTCGCAGGCGTTGGCGATCTCCATTACGTGGGACCGGAGAGCGTTGGCGCTGTCCCTCGTGATTATGATCGGCGGTTTCGGCTTGTTCTTCGACCCCGAGGGCCTCCCCCGGGGCCTTCGGGTGATCATGTCCGTCGAGTCCCCTGCTCCCCCTCCTCCTCCGCCTCCCAATTCAGTTGTCGTAGTTGTGGCGGTGTCGTCTCTTTCCCGCTTTTGGCCCCGGCTTAAGGCGCTGCTGTTTTGCTCCTCTTCGGAGTTTTGTTGTTGTTGTTGCTGCTGTTGCTGGTGTTGGTGTTGTTGCTGCTGCTGGTGTTGGTGTTGGTGGTGGTGGTGTTGAAGCTGTTCGAACTGATGAGGGTGGAGGTGGAGATCTCTCGACAGAAACGGCGGTGGAAGAGGACGGCCGTGTGCGGCGGCAATTGGATCCATATTCAATACTATATTTTATTTTTTTTTCTTCAAATATTGATCTTGAATATAGTACTAGAAAAGAAAGAAAAGAAAAGAGAGAGGAAAAGGGGAGTAGTATTATACACTTTTGGTTGAGGTGGTGAACTCAAGAAAAGCTAGCTAATAACTAGCTGCTAGTTAAAATCTTACAACAAGAACAAGGGAAGAAAAATGGTAAAAAAGCTTTAATTTTTGAGCATACCCACCAAAATTTTCAGCAGAAAGAGCTGATATCTTCGCCATCTCTTTTCTTTGCTAACGCTCATGTGATGATGGTTTGGCTTTCAGAGATTATTTCTTCTTCCGGTCTCTCTCAAGTTTCAGCCAGAGCTTTTTTTGGTCTTTTTCTATCGGTGGAGGGTTTGAGAGGATTAGCTAAGCTGAAATGAAATTAGAAGGGAAAAAAAAGAGAGACAGGGAGAAAGAGTAAGCTAGAATAGATAGATATGAATGGATTGGGTGTAAGGGGGTATTGAAGGTGGACTCTTTTGGGGGTTTTTTTTTTTTTCCTGAGTGTATAAGTTTGTGGGCGTTGGGTTAGGGTTAGGTCTAAGGAATCGGATCGATGATGGGTTAAGACAGCGTGCGAATGGGCGGTGTGTGGGTCCCTCCCTCCTTCTCTCTCTCCTCCTCCCCCTCTTTCTCTCTCCTTTGTCTCTCACCACTCGCCTTACCTCTCTTGAGGGTCCCAACACCCCATGTTCTGTGTCTTTCCCTCTCTCTCTGATCATGTGTGTGTCTATATGTCTCTGTCTTCCAGGATTAAAAGCCTGCATTCTATGATCATCTTGTCCCTTTTCCTTTCTCAAACATTAATCTCTCTCACTCTCCCCTCTTCTTCTTCTTCCTCTCCAAGATTATTGCTGAGTCTTTAAAAAATACAAAGAAAGAAGATGAGGACCAAATAATATTCCTTGTAAGCTTACTTATTTGATATTTCTTTTTTGTTATCACATGGATTTGTGTTGCCTTCAATGTTCATATATCATCCGAACATTAATTAGCTGTACTCATGTAAGCCATTAAACAGTAGTAGTTAAGACTTAGCTGCCTATAATATCTGTGCAAAAGCAGTTGTAGTGAATTATTGGATGTCATTTCCGCAACTCCCTTGCATTTAATTTCAATTCAAACCATATAGTAACTTCTATATATATATATAATCGTTAGCCGCTTCATCTATATATGTAAAAAAAATTAACATTGGAAGACAAACACCGCCACTTATATTACTTTCTTTTGCTGAATAAACTGCCACTTACGCAATTACTTTTACTCCCAAACTCTGAGTCATGCACAAGTAAGCAAAAAGACGTTTTTTTTACATGATGTAAATATAATTTGCCTCTTTGGTTAATCATTAATATGGGGTTTGGTATATAGGTTGTCACCGTTTACATGCCTTCAAACTTGAATGAGCGTTTGGTAAAAGAAATAAAACAACGGTTCAGAAGCTATATTTTCAAACACCGTTTTATAAGTTCTAATTGTTTCAAAGCATTTGCTGCTTTCGTTTTTATTTCTAGACTATAATTTAAATTGATATTTTTAAACACCGTTTAAATCACATAAATTCAAAACCACTACTTCAAACCTTAAATTTTAAAACCATACTAATGTTAACCATGTTTCTTAACGGGCTATTTAATAGAATTGTAAAACTACTAACAATTAACCATCTAATAATCCAAAATGCATAATTCGCCTCTGAAGCTCAACACTAAATGGTAAATATTGGTTACAGAAGCAGACGGTTTATGTTTAATTTTGTGTGTCTTATTCAACTTAAATTCTTCTTCAGTTTTATTACCAAAGTTTTTTTTTTTTCTCACTTACCAAGAAAAAGAAGAAAGCGTTTTCTATCATGCTACCTCCACTTCTCAGTTCTCACCGTGTAAAAACATGAAGTGGTTAGTGGTTACAACAGATAAAACTAGGCTTTTTGCAGTACTGTAGTGCGTTACTATTAGTAAAATAAATATAACTATGTATCGCGGTTTCAGAAAGTGCTGTGCATTTTAGAAGTTTGGTGCCGGTCCCAGGGGCATGTTAGGAAATATGAAAAAATAGGTGATGGATGTGGGGCAAGCATCATGTGGGTCCCATCCAAACAATCCGGGTCAAGAGAGCAGGGCGTGTCTTAAGGGGGGTTCTGTATTTTTTATTTTAATTTTTTTCAAAGTATTTTAAATTTTTTTGATAATGGGTAATCGATTGCTTTTAATTACTAAAAAGCAATACAAAGCGAGGAAATCATGAATATATATGAGTAGAACATCCAATTTTGAATTTTGACGATGGATTCATCAATAAATTCGAATGACATTTAAAGAAACAAACACATATTGAAAATTCACAAACAAAAAAGTATATCCGCGTACTCAAAAAACCACAAGTATTCCTTTTGGTCTAATTATCTAGTTCGATAGGATCTCTCAATAGATGATGCCAAGACATTGTAGCTCTTAGTCCACCGTCCCCTACAATTGATTAATATTTACAATCATTTAGGGCCACCGCTCACTAACATTAAGGCTAACATTGACTTCTTCTAAACCTAAATCTAGAGAAACAAAAACTCCGACACGAATCGAGTCGAACGTAACATATAGACTCTTAAGAGGCAGAAACATCGCCTATATTATTACAACAGTACACCAACAAAATGCTAAATTTAAATTACTACTGATCGATGAGAACATCGTTAGACATATTACAGTGAACCTAGAAAACACACACAATAAAAAACATAACATCAAGACTCCATCTTCACCGCGATTCCTAAACCTAGGCACCCTTGACACCTTCCATCCGGAAGCCTTAATTTCCCAGCCTAAGTCCCTTACCCACCGGAGATCCCCACGCAGCTCCTATTCTTCCTTCCCCACAACACCCTCCTTGGTCCTCCCTATGGCACAGCCAACCCCACCGTAGCCCACCCTCACCCGGTGGCATGAACCCAACCTCACCCATAATCAGGTCCCTTAACGCCGCAGCACGAAGGGCAACAAACAGGCACGCCCAAACTACAGCAGCTGCCCCTTCCTTTTGCCAGCCAACCCAGACTGAAACTGGAGAAATTTCACATCTCATGGCCGCAGCAAAAGGCCACATTGCTTCTCCCCTCGGATCTGATTTTTAGTTGGTGGTGCATCTGTGCCTTCTTCGATCTCCTTTCTTGTACGTTGGTCCATGCGAGACTTCTATCCCTCAGCGACAAACTCCCTAACATGACGAGGATCGGCTGGTGAAGACTTCCCTGACGAAGTTTGACGGCAAGCAAACTGGCAACAGGCTGGCCCACAGCCCACTGGCCTCCGACCTCTCCCTCTCTGGTTGACTGTTACTCAGGCTCTTTCTCTCTCTATAGCCTATTGTTTTCGACCCTGTATTTTACTTTTTTTGGGATGTTGATTTTTTGAAGTTTGTAGGTGGGTCGCCCCAGTTGTTAAGACAATGAGACGTGAGACGTGGCTCTTCCCCTCTTTTTTCCAGTTTTTTCCACCCTCTTATCTCGTTTTTGCTTCACTCACGCGCTTCTCAAATAATAATCAAATTTTATTTTATTCTAAAAAAATTCAGGCTTAATTGACTAATAACATTGTGCAACCACAGCATAATCCAGGTATGCTGGTGAAGTTTGTATCTTTTAAGCTTAGTTAGTAGCCCAAAAAAAGGGCTATCTCTGCAATTGGGAAACCTATAGATATGGTTTTGTTTGACGAGTTTTTTTTTTTTTTTTTTTAATAGCATGTTTGAGAGAGCGGTTTGAAATACAAATGTTGGTTTAAAAATTTTAGCATATAAGAGCTTTATATTATAACAACTTTTTCGTTTTTACTATAGTTGTTGAAAATTTGCATTGTTTCTTAGTTGAAACCTACAGTTCCAACTGAGATACCAAACAACCCATTAATTTTTTGTTTTGATTTTCTTTTATAGTTTAAGAAAAAAATTTGATGTGTATTGATAAAAGTATAAGTTGAAAATATTATGTCAAAAAATATGGGTTTAGAAAATTAGAACCATATTTTTATAGACCACAACTAACTTTTTAATATTTTCCAAACAATAAGGTATTAATATAGTATGAATTCATTAAAATACAAAGCACTGAAATGATATAAATAAAAAATAATAATTTTTACTCTTAAATCATTTCATGTCAAGTCTTTCGATTGAGAAATTTTTTATATTCGTATCAAAAAACCAAAATTTAAATTAAGACTATTAGCTTAGCTGAATTGTTATGTAAAATTCTTTCATAAAAATTGTAATATAAAATTTGATTTCAAGTCCTTGATAAATCACCGGATTTTTTCCCTAATTATTAGTTGATAACTAAGTAGCTTCATATAGATATGGACGTATTTTAAGTTTTAACCATTAGAAAAGATATTTTTAATATTTATGTTTTCGTTTTGATAATTAAAACCTATCTTTGTGCTCCTCACGAAGATAAAGTTAATAATATATTTTGCATTCCTTGAAACTTTTGTCATGTAAAAAATGCCAAAAAGGTTTGACATGGGATCATGGAAACTGAACTTTTATGTTTCTACTATTTGGGAAAGGACCATGAAAGTAAAATGATTGGTATCCTGATCCTTTTTTTTTCAATTTTTTTTGTTCGTAAATGATGATAAGCAATGAGATAGATTAGCGGTATAATATATGTGTGTACTGTCGATAATCCAAATAATATAGAAAAATTAGAATATAGCAATATTATTATTTAGGATCGTTGGTCCAAATAATTAGACGTTTTAAAACACTAGATTGGTTGATTTGCAGCCTTCAAATTTTTAGATAAGACATTTTGGATAAGTTTGATTTCAAATATAAGATTTGTTTGCCAAATTGATGACTTCAAAATGTATATTGCCAAATAGATAGCAACAACAGTACTACATGCAGATTCCCTCAACAATAAGATATTTAAGCGGGAAAGAAAACATGATTTCTCAAAATTATTTCTGAAGGCAACATGAAAAAAAAATATAAAATATGTTGCAAAAACATAAAAATAAACAAGTAAATGAAAACTTCAACTTTGATAAGAAAAAAGATTTAAAGATTTCTCAAATTAATATTCAATTCTATTTTTTATATTTCCAACTTTTTAAGATAATTAAGTAGTGGAGATTTCACCGTAGGTCTTGAAAAATAATCTATGAGTATATATCTATTTTTTAACTGTAAGATTTGCAGAAAAAGATAATTTTGACCAAATCAAATAGTTTGTAAACATGCATCATCAACGAGAATATTCACGGAAAAGGACCTCAACTAGTAAATGATGAGGAAAGATTGTTTTGTTAGAGATAAGGGATTGATTGAAAATGGAGTTGAATGGTCACAACCATGGAAACGAGATTATGTAAATGTATAGGTTCAGACAATCAGACAGATCAGTTGTATTCTTGTCCGCATGCATATATATGATATATGCTTGAGAATTGAGATGCTTTTCTTACTTAATTCACCTCTATATGCTTGAGAATTGAGATGCTTTTCTTACTTAATTCACCTCCAACTCACGTGCACGTGCTTCCACTCCTTTTCTCGTGATGATGTATTTCTTTCACATCCTTGTTTGCTTCCCATTTAAGCGTACAATTGCATTTACTTCCCGGATTGCAAGGAACGAAACCTTTCAAACAAAGTCATGCCTAGCTGCTGCCTTAATTCTGCACATATAACTAGGAAGAGATTTTTGACATATTCAGAAGTATCTTTAGTGCCATTATTAATTGGAGGAGTTTAATGTCCTTTTTTTTAAAAAAAAAATTGTACTACATTTTTTTAAAGAAGAACATTATGTCCTTTTTTTTAAAAAAAAATTGTACTGCATTTTTTTAAAGAAGAACATTTTGGTGATTGCTATTGTCAAGGTTTTCTGTACAATGTAATGTGCTTGTATTCCTCACGGAAGCAAAAGCTAAAAGGCAACGCATATAATGATCATGAATCATATGAACTTGTCCAATTTTTCATTTTATTTTGTTTTGGTTTCAGTTGAGTGATAGTTCTTTACTTTGTTCTCATGGAAACAAAAAATTAAACAAAAACTGAAACTGAGTTGTTATTATATTAAAATAAGGAAAATTATTAAAGAGAGTTCTATAGTCATCATTCACTAGCCGGAGATCTTTTTGCACATAATATAAAATCAATTAGCAAAAGTTAGCAATTCCCACGTGATTTGTTAGTACTATTCCTAAATTGTAACAAAAGAAATTAAAATGTCAAAAGACTTTATGATGTTTTTATGTTTACAGTTCTATTCAACACTAGCTTCTATTTTTGTATTCAACAATATATGCGAATATAACATATACTTTTTTCTTTTCCCTTTGTTTCCTCCCTCTATTTAATAATATGTACTTTCATCGACAATCATATAGTTACTGATTTTGTATAGATGACAAAAGATAGAGAAGACTCACGTATATGCAATAAAACCAAAACAATGTGTGGCTCAATAATATGAGATGACATCAAAACGTAGTCAAACCAAAAATACAAGCATACAATATATATATATATATATATATATATATATATATTATAATGTGAATTGTGATGTTTAAAATTTTTCCCGCTTGGTTGTAAAGGATGACATGCATTGTGGTGGGAAACAAGGGCAGGGAAAATGATAGAAAAGCATGCAAATACTGTTTGACTGCATCGTCGAGGGTGCCTTGGTGTAGGTTGAATGGCAAACCACAGTGTGTGGGCGTGATTGAATGAATACGTTGAATCTTATTATTATTATTATGTGCAAATTGACACACAGACGACAGAAAAAGAGAGAGGAGAGACAAGGGCAGTTAATTGACAAAGAGAAAGAGAAAGAGAGAGAGAGAGAGAGAGATTATCTGAGTCTCTGAGAGAGAAAAGTTAAGAGCACGAGTGAGAGTGAAGAAGCAAAGCTATATATATATATATTTTTTTTTTCTATGTGGGCAGAGGTCGAATCGAACGGAAGGAAAAGCTTATTGGGAGGAGTATACATAAATTAGTTGGGTTGGGAGTGTCATTGTCTCCATTCAGCTCCACTCGCTGAATTCCATGAAAATTACCAGCTTTAGGTTCTCTCTCTAGGCTCCCACCACCTTATTATTATTATTATTATTATTACGTGTCTCGTGCATTTTTATCAGCCATTCATTACTCCCCACACCTTTCCCGCTATTTCCATTTCTGCCATTGTCTCTTGATTGAAAAATTACATTAACCATCATGGTAAAAAAACTATCAATTGGAATGACTTAGTCCCCGTTTAGAATAAATATGCTGCTTCAGTGGCGGGGACAGAATTTTTTTGTGAGTAGGATATTATGCTAAAAAGTACTAAAAAATTTTATTATGTGCATGTATAGTTATATGTTTTGGTTATTGAACAGGGACACAATGATATAAATTTCAAATTTTATTGGGGGTACAATTATAAGTTTGCTTGTAAACCAATGGTACAATTAAAACTTTAAAAAAATTTAAGGGTAAAAAATTAGAATTTTAAAGGTTGAATGGGGGCTGCCCCACTCAACAATATGTGGCTTTGCCAGAGCTTGTGGAATTATAATAGGGTATTTAGGAAGTGTAATTAGAAACATTTGAACTAAAAACCATAGCATGTGAGAGCTTGATAGTATAGCTCACTTTTTTATCACTATATCATGCGAGAGCTTTAGACTATAGCAACTAAAAATTTTAGTTAGAATTGATTTTATTTTTAAGCCCCAAAACTGCTTTTGCATGGGTTTGGGTGGACAAATTGATTGGAATTTTTTTTTTTAAGTATTTTTAGAACAATCTACTTCTTTGATGCTCGTGAAAAAAGTATTTATTAAAAGCTTTCTTTGTTTATATTTTTAACCTCTTATTTGTGAATATCCTTCTATATCTTTATTTTATATCTTCTTATAATAATAAAAGCGTTTGATTTATTTAACTAAACATTGGGCCTGGCTTAAGCAATTTTAGGGCCTTAAGCAAAACTTTTAATGGGCCATTTTTGAAAAATGGAATTTTCAAATATGCAATATGTTGAAACTTACTTTTTATAAATACCATATATGTTTAAGTGCAATATAACTTAAACATATAACATGAATGGAATTGTAATGGAATTGTACCACAACTTTTAAGTGTGACATGAATACACACATTTTTTTAGAAGTGTGGTATAACATGTAATTTTCTCTTTCAAATAAATGAATTAAAATTTTTATTAATCTTTTTTAAGATGAAAAAATCTTTTAGCAGAAAAAAAATACTACAGTTAGTGATAATGTTCTATTTTTTTCTCCTCCAAATCACACTTTTTTTTTGTAAGTTTGATCATTTTTTTAATCTCATTTTGTAATTTCTAATTGAACTAAAACAATTAAAAATTCATTTTTCCTATAATTTTCAAAATTAAAAATGTTCATTGTAAATGAAACATAAATAACATATATTTTTATTAAATAGTTTTTTAAAATGAAATTATAAGAGCAGTTTGCTTAAAACAAAAAAAAAAAAAGCTATAAAAGGAATTAGTAAACAATGTATTAAGTTAACTCATTGAGCAAATAAAAATCTTGTTACTTGAATATTTGATTTACATTTAAGTATAACATCACTCCGACTTTCAAGAGTTGTGCTCTCCAAACTTTTTTGCCGCTTAGTTTCTTACTGCTTTTTTTATAAATCCTTAATTAATGTATAAAATAATTAATTATTGTGGTGATATATAATAAATGTCAAAAGCATTTAGGGGCCTTGGCTCAACCTAGGGCCTTCAGTAATTGCTTAAGTGGACTTATGGTTGAGCCGGTAATGACTAAACATGTTCAAAAAATCTTTTATAATAAAAAAAATACTTTTTTCATGCAATATTCAAAAACTAATTTAAAAGCTCTAATCTATAGTTTTATTCTTTTACTTCTTAAAAGTAAAAACATGAGCTATCTCAAATCTTTTTTTTTATCTTGCAATGCTCACCATTTTTTTAAGTTACAACACATGTTCAAAGGACCCTTGAATCTGAGGGTAAAACTGAAATTTCATCACAATTGTGATTCAAAGAGTTGTAAGACAAGATAGGGTAGTTCAAGAAAACCAATAACGAAATTGATCGAAGCAAACGAAATTATGCCAGAGAGCAATTGCTGATTCCATTGGTCAGCTTAATTAAACCACACAAAGTCGGTGATTAAATCGTCGAGTTTATAGTTTTTTTTTACCTCACCGCTATAAATTTGTGAATAAATGATAGATTTCATAAGATAATTTCATAAAACCATCATCTAAAGTCCATTAAAAATGCAACATGAACAAGACATACAAAAATCATCATGGAATCTTAGCTTCCCATGATGGTTTACAAAAACCGTCATAGTATCTCAATATAAACAACTTTTCCACAAAGGCTTTTCATAAAAGCTACCATAAAATTATCACATCCCAGAGTACGAGAGGTGACATGGCAGGTTAGTTAAGTTAATTAAGAGAAAATTTAATTAAAACACAGGTTAAAGAATTTAATTAATTAAGAAATAAGTAATAATTTAAAACCCTTTTTAAGCAAGTATTTATAATAATTAAACAAATAAGATAAATAGAATGAAATAAAATAATAAAGAAAGAGAAAATACATGTTGGGTCCCAACGACCCACAACTTGTGCACACACACAGTATCGACAATATTTAAATTACAACCATAGTCCAAAGTAAAGAGAGAAATTGAAATAATACATGCCTTGATTAATTTATACAAATAACCTCCTCAGGTCTTCTACTGATCGCAAGTTTGATTTGCGGACTCTTCTTCAATCCTAAGCTAGATTCCACCTAAGAGGAAAAGGTTTTAAAAACAAATAAAATGTGAGCGAAAGGCTTAGTAGGGTTATGTCTTAAAAACAGATAAATAATTTAAATTATAAAATTTAACTTTTAAAGAAATAATTAGAAAACAGGGTTAAATAAATTCTTTCAAATAAGTCTCTTTAAAAACAGTTCGTCTAGAAAGTACATTTTTTCTTTTTTGGGCAAACCATAATTATCACCATTGAAATGGCCTAGCTGGGTTTTAGGACCTGCCCCCAAGGTCGCACGCTATACGACCCGATCTCTAATATAGCATCATGCCTATCTATGCATTTCTATTATTATTTAAAACCCATTTACTAAGTATTTTCTTTACATTCATTATGTGATTCGTTATGAAAATCACCTTAATCTACTGTTTGTAAAGGCAATCAAATAAAAAAAATCCCTTTTTCAATAAATCATTGAAAACATTTTGATAAAATCTTTTTGAGGCCAAAATCATTTAAAAACTAGGCTATCAAAGAAGGGGGTAGAAGTCCTACCTTAATATCTGTGCTGATGTCTAACATTGCAGTCCTAATCTGCTATACGTTAGCTCCACGGAACCATGAACAATCTTGAATATATAAATTTAGTCTATTAGTATCTAGCTTAAGATATCCTATGTTGCTAAGCCATCTTATGGTGTCCTAGTGTGCCACTTGTGTTTATAAAATCATATTACAAGATTAAAATCTCAATCGGGATTCAAAACAGTGAAAACAGATGAAAAATGACACATGTTCGTGAAGCCCAGTCGGGCTGCCGTTCTCCCTGGTTTGGCCTACCGAAAGTGCAGTTCAGCCTACAGACCATCTAGGTCCGGTCGGTCGAACCTTCTAGGTTTGGCCTGTTGAAGGTATGAGTCCGGCCTGCCAAATTCATGAATTCAGCTTACCAAACATGAAGTTCGGCCTACTAAACTGGGAAAATTCTAGAATTTTCCAGAATCAGGTCTCAGTCTCCCCGAGCCCAAATTCTCATTTTCGCTTGTTTTTCTTAATTCCTAGGCATGAAAAATACTCATAGATGATAGAAAAATATAATAGAATACCTCTAAACTAGTTTAAACAAGATTTGCATAGAAAAATCTAAGAAAATTCAAAAATGAGAAAAATGGAGGAAAAATAGAAAATCTTGATTTAAATCCGTTTTTAATCAAACCAAGCTTAGATTTTAGATGTTTTAAGTTTCTCTAACTTAGATTAAAGGTTTTCTAAGCTTAAACGAGCTTGGATTTCAAAATGCTAAGAAAATTGAAAATTTTAGAAAAAAGTTTAGAATTTGAAAACTAACCTTGATTTAGTCTTTGATTCGAAGTTGTGGTTGCTAAATCACACTCCCAAGCTTCCAATTCATTGAAAAACCAAAGCTTGAATTCAAATTTTGAATTTGAGAGAGAGAGGAGAGAGGGGCAGTGAGTGAGAAGGAGAGGAAGAGAGAGAAAGAGCTGAGGAAGAGAGGAAGCGTGAGAGGGTGAGGAAGAGAGGGAGAGTGGGAGAGATAAATAGAGAGAGAGAGGTGGTTTTGCTATGTGGAAACTGTGTACTACCTATGATTTTGCAAAACGGGATGTATTCAGCATTTGACAAATTATTTTGTTTCAAAATTCAAAATAGCAAATAAAAATAATTAAAAGTAGTTAAGAATTATTAAAACAATCAAGAATAACATTAATTTAGAAATATCTCAAAATAGGCAAATTAAGTTTAAAGATACACCATGGCACACTAATTCACCATTTTACACACTAATATTACTTAATTAATTTTTGGAGCGTTACAAAAATCTTTCGCTCTTTTTGTAAAAATTTTGAATGCCTGCCAAAGCCTTCCTCTTAATTTCTCCGCAAAATTTTAAATGCTCTATCTCTTTCTCTTTCTATTTCAAACCCTTGCTGCCCCTACCTCGCCCACCGTTGCCAACTCCCCCGCCCTCATCCATCGAAAGGTATAATCTTTTATTTATCTTCCCCAAAGTTCTAGTTTGACTAGAAAGTCAAATAATGTCCTTTATTGAAAGATTTACCACTTTTCTAAGTGGAAACAATATTCCGAACAAACCTTTGAACATAGTCTTGGAGCCCTTATGATTTTGGGTGAATTCCATCATTTTAGAGGTCAAATGAACACTTTTATGATTTACCGTAATATCAAGGGACTATTTTGTAGTTTTTAATAGTTTTGGGACTTGTTTGTTATTTTTTGATGTTTGGGTTTGAAGCAATTGCAATGCCTTTGTCATGGCAGACTAGGTAAGAATAAACACGTAGAGACTTTTCTTAGTTTTCCTTTCAAATTCTCGGATTACAGCCTCAGATATTCAAGCAAATAAATTCCAACATAATTGTAAGTACTCGACTCATTTTATTAATAGCTATTGTTTAATTTTGTTAAATTTTGGTTTGTGCAAAGTTTCTTCAATAATACTATAAATTACCTTTTAAGCTTAATTAATAAGAATTTATGTGTAAATATTTGATATTATTTTCTAGTTTAATGAATCACTCAACGGATTGACCAGTCGTGAGAAAACTAATGTTTTTGCAATTTTTTTAAAAGAGTTACCATGTCGGTTTCAGCAAACACCATCATGGTATGTGGGCTTACCATAATGGTTTTTTTAAAAAGACCATAGTGGAAACTTATGGTGCTACAAAAAAGCACACTAAAGTTTCATGTTTTCACGAAGATTTTTTATCTTATATTAACCGTCGTGGTAACTTTCCATGATAGTTTTTTAAACATCATAAAATCCATAATTTTTAGTCATGTTTTTCACTTGAAAAGAAAACTTATATAATTTGGCTTTGTAAATGCATATTTTAAAAACTTTTGCTATAAATCGTTACTGAAAATTTTATCATATCTGTCCTCATGTAAAAATAATAATAATAATAATTCAAAAACTCTGCCACTAGTTACATGAATAATAAATTTAAAACTAATGTTTATAGACTATTAAATTTTCATTTTGAGAATCTATATTTAGTTCCTATAAAATTGTAAAGTTTGGATGTCGACGTAAATTATATTGATAACATTTTGTTTTTATTTTTATTTTTGCTACTAACAATTTATATATATATATATATATTCGTATGTGATTATATATGTTTTGAATAACTAGTTTTATGTATTAAAGCCCTCCAATCAACAGGAAAAAAAGGTGGAGATCACGGCATGTTATAAAACTAATAGTGAAAATCTAATTAACGATACTCTTCATGTCTAATAGCAAGCCCAATTTTGTAGTAATAAATAGTGAATCCTACCAACATATATTCATTAATTTAAATCTGAGTTGAGTTTTGTGCATAGTACGTACATATTGTTATTTCTTCTTTATGTTCATTTTCATAGTTCGAGAATCGTAGATCAGGATCGAATTCATATTATTTTACACAGTCTTAACAAAAGTATATCAGGCTAGTAGTATAGTAGTACTAGCTAGAAGATTCAAAAGAAAGAACAAAAAACTTGGATTTGGGTTCAGATTAGGGTCTAGTACTGTTCACTAACTCCAACGGTCAGGTCAGTTCCTATATTTATTCTATATATAAATAGCTTCAGAAAGTTAATATTACAATAAGAGATTCAAGGATATCATGAAGTATCGTATCTAGAGTTGATATCGTAATACAACAAAATTCCTATATGAGAGTTTTTTGCTAATCAAAAAGTAGAGTATTTATTTACGGATTTTGAAGCTTTAGTCATATTCACTGTTCAATGATGTATAAAAATTTAAGGCGAATAAAAAATAGAGTAACTGCATGAGCAGGCTAGCACCGAAATGAGAAAGAATGAATAATTACTTGTCATTTTAGTATAAGAAAAAAGTACAAGACATGTTAGGGGGAAGAATTTAGGTACAAAATAAACCCTACAATTAGGCAATTTTAAATTTTTCGATCCAGTAAAACATTTTGTATTTCCCATCTTTTGATTTTGGTTTTCATGTACCATTTAAGTTAGTTAGCGGTGGTGTGTGTCTTGTTGTACGGCTAGATATACATATATATATATATATATATATATATTTTATGTTGTGTCATTCATGTTTTTGATATCTTTGTTTGGTCTCGGTCAAGTGGCTTTATTTATCAATGGTTCTTTCTAACGAATTTCGGTTGCACTTGACTTTTTAGGGGCTGAGTGGTTTTTTTTTTTTTCTTGACGCTCGTTTTTGTCCATGTGCTTCATCTGTCTCCCCGCGAAGGAGTTTTCATGTGGCCACGCAGATGGACAGAAGCAACGCACAGCCACACCCTTGAAGCTTCATGGCCGCATGTGAAGAGAAGCTAATTTTGCATGCGAGATGAAATCTTGTGCAGCCACAAGTGTCTGCGTGTTGGAATTCGCGTTGTGTTTTTTGATGGTTTGTTGTTCCTTCTTCATAAACCTATAAATAGATAGGTTGAGTTTTTTTTCTTTGTAGAGTGAAATTCAGAAAATTGAGAGAGAGGCATGAGAAAAAATTCTTAAGAGAGAGTGTGTAATTTTCTCTTGTAAACTTCTTTATTGTAGTGAATTATTTTACAGCGATTGAAAGTCGACGAAGCTCTCACATCGAGAGTGAACCACTATAAATTTTGTGTTCTTATTTATTTTTCGTTCTTGATAGAATTAGAGCTTCTAATTTGCAACAGACTCCATTGGTGGATCTAGTTAATTGCCAAGTTTGAATTCCCTTAATTTACGACTATTATGAACATGTAATTTGTTGACCTTGAAATGAAATATTCCCTCGAAAAAATATTTTGTATTTCCTTTTTGATATTAAAAAGCATGTAATATATATAAATACATATACCTATATATCTATATATATATATATATATATATATATTCATGGCCATGATTTTTTTTGGTTGACAAAATGGCCATGGTGAGTATGCAACACTAACAAAAAATAAACCTTCCTAAATTGTACCCCCAAACTTGACCAAACATAATTAATTCCCATGTACCATTGCTCAGAGGGACTTCTGGACCTTCAATGAATTCACATTGAAGCTTAGGCTTGCAATCCTTCTTGCATTAATTCTTCAACACATTGCGGATAGGATTTTTGGTTGATAATTTATGTACATTTTGACAGAATTTCAAAAAGTCAAGCCTATCTATCTAGCTAGCTATAATACACGATGTTATGCAGGCAACAAGCATATCCCGAAATACATGCATGCATGTTATATACTTGATATTAATACTTTCAGAAACATTAAAAAGCAAACTTTGTAGCAAAAACAAAGACAGCACTTTCCTTCACGGTATAACTAGAATTACCACTTACATACACATACATAAATACATATATAACACGAAAAATTAGCACATCCTTTATGAATGCCGAATAATCACTAGAAACTTTCCCTTAAAAAAAACACTAGTATATGTTGATGACCAATTAATATTGCACATCAAAATTGGTGTGAACCTCAAATTTTAAAAACTTGCTCTAGTCCGTCATTCTAACCCTTCCGTATGGCTTATCAATGTCATATCATGATCATTTCCAAGCTGGTTCAACTCAAACTCAGTTGATAGAGAGATTGCTGACAATAGAGAGAGAGAGAGAGAGACAGAGAGAGAGAGAATAAACAATTTTAGAAACTAAAGAAAAGTTTTGGTGATTGGACAAAGTAGAATCTGAACGAGAATGGGGTCCTATCCCGGACAACCCGTCCGACTTCTCCTCTTATGCACGTTACTTTCATCCCTCAGCAGATTTTAATTAGCCAAGTACTCTCTCTCTCTCTCTCTCTCTCCCCCCTCAATCAAATATTATAAACAAGTAATATTAGGCGGACAGTGATAAAGACCACAACATTAGAAAACCCCACCAAAAAAAGGGAAAAAAAAAAAAACTACTGGTATATATATTGTGCCAAGACAGCGTACCATTCCTATCTTTTGACAAGCAAACAAAAGAGCATACAAAAACTAGCTAACAAAAATAAAAGACAGTTTATTATATATGTATATGTACTGTGTGTGTATATATTATAGAAACAAACCATCGTTTTCTTAAGGAGTCAGCGGCGCTGGCTCCCACCATGCACTAGCTCCTTTCCTAGGTACTCAAATCCAAAGTCGCCTTCACCACCAAACACCTTTCTAGCTAGTTACATCCCCACTATGTTCACTTTTTTTCTTTCTTTCTTTCTTTCTTTCCTTTATTTTTATTTTTATTTTTAAAAAAAATGCGAGTCCCATGCATGTTATAATATATACGGTACTGTTGGACAACCTTTTCATTTTCTCTTTGTAGCTTTACATTAATCATTTATAATTACTCCCATTTTCTCTTACACATAATAATTAGTATACATACGTAATAGTATTATTGCACTAAATTTGCTAATATGACGGATCTGTGCATTTCCCAAGTTATGCATGTTTATATATGGGTGATTGAAAAATGTGACAGGGAATATGCATAGATACACCTATAACGACAACTGGTTAATGACTGCCAAGTATGTGAACACTGAAAAAGTTACAATAGTTACGTTTCTAATAGGTATCATTATTATTAACCGTTTAATATAATCTGATAGTTGTAATTAAGTGAATAGTTGAAGAAAAAATTTATTATAATTAATAAAGTTGAATTCTTATCGTATTACATCATCAATGCAACCATTAGAAATATAACCGTTAAAAACTCATCCATATATGCATATATGATATCTTTCTACCAGGATGCTTCCATATTCCTTTACAAGTAGTTGTTATACACACATAAATATTAAGCCAAAGTACATATAATAAAGGCCTATATGATTAGTTGGTTCCACGACCAATATTATTGGGTTTATATAAACATATATAGATGTACTAACATACACATGTTTATGCATAAAACGCGTGGATTTATGGTTTTGATAAAAAGAAAATTAACAATAAACCAATTAAAAATTTAGCTTGGTTTTGAATTTTGTGATTGTATCAAGTCTTCAAGAAGACATAGTCTTCGCTTTTAAAAGGAGGAGAAATTTATGAATTAAAGCATTGAAAATCTGTGTGAAGAAAGTCTTTGGTACAAGTGCGACAACAACATTTTTGGTACTTATCTTAATCACCTCCCCTTTTCATTAAACTAATTAGAATCATTATCTTCTCCTGATAAAAAAATACAAAAAAATTAACAAAGCAAAGCTAATCCGATTGGGTGAACTATACATATGGACCACACTTAATTAAGGGGAAAAAATAAAAAAATAAAAACTACTTTTAAGAGTTCCATGTGAAGGGCACCAATTGCTTCGAATCTAGCATAATGTTGCATGTTCTCACTCTCCCACAAGTCGCTTTTCCCTCCCAAGACTTTAAGTGGCTTGAGATTGTTGCACCGTTTCTTTGTCCTCGAGGGAAGTCCCAATCGAATAGGAATTCAAAACTTTAGTTTAATTAATTAATTGAATCAAATTTGCATTGAGCATTAAACAATATTTTAAGGCCTTAAACAGCCGACCAAACTGAGGTCTTCATGTGATAGATAGCGATGAATTTGGAATCATTCTTGTCATCTCTTCACCTGCTTGCTTAGCCTCTCTCTTTTTTTTTCCCTTTTTTTTCCAAATTATGAGTGCAAATACAAGATCGGTTGGCTAGAATAATGTCAACGTTTCTGTGTTACAACATTACATAGGATATCATAATTGGTTGATGGGGTTTGTAATTTCTTCGATTTGTGAACATTACTAATTTATTGATCCCTTCTTTGATTTAATTCGTGTTGAATTATTCTTTTGCAATTATATATTTTCTTTGGCAAATGAACTTTCAAATTCGAGGTTTTGACTCTATTTGGTTTCCTTCAGCTCTAAGTATAATTGGAATTCAAAGAAACTCAAGGGTCATATATTACACAGATATATGTATATAGTTCTGTTAATTTGATGACTGTATAGTAGGGTAGTAGCTATATGGGTTAATTGGCATATCGGTTGGAATAAACATTGTAAAGTTCTTAACTGCTGTAGTAAAAAGCAAAAAATTATTATAGTATAAAGTTTTCATATGTTATAATTTTCAAATTAACTAACATTTTTAGTTCCAACCATTCTCCTAAACACCCTAATAGCTAGAGTTTTAAGTCCTACAACTTATTACAAAAAAAAGCTTTCTGGATCAATAAATTCCTTGTACTTTTAATGCAAGAAACAAACATGTTATCTATCCACAACATAGCACCGAGTTTTATATTAAATTCAAAAGTATAAAATTAGCTTTGTAAATATGTGTGTTGTCTTACTCAATGAATATAAATATAGAAATATATATATATATATATATATATATGTGTGTGTGTATATTATATCGTGTATATATTCATTTAAAAAATTAAGTCTTTAAAAAATGTTGCTCCTACATATTTGGAAGTGCCATAACAGAAACTTTTAACATCAAGTTTAAGATTTTGGTACAATAACAATAATTAGATGACACTAAGGAAGTAATTTTTAACAGTATTACATGTATAATATATTAGAGATTGAATAGCGGATTGGTCTATGATATTTAGTTATTTATATACACGAAAATTGTCCTATATATATAATATAATGATCAATTGAGACATTAGTGTGTATATATATAAGTTCTTTATGTATAAAGTTAGCAAACGGAGTATTTTTTTTTCTTCTTTTTAGAATTATAAATTAAATTGAAAGTATAATATGTATAATAAAGCTACCTATTAAGAAGCCTGGAACTACTATAAATTAATCCTATAATTTAACCTGGAAAAAGAAAACAACATGATTATAATCAAAACAATGCTTGCTGCTAGGATATACCTTATCGGCAGAACAATTTAGTGTCACTTCTTTTAGTAATATACGCATTAAAGAAATAGATTTAGTAGCAACTTGTCATATATAATAGATTATTTATAATCTCGGAGTGGCTAATTAAAATTTAATAGTGCCCTCAAATCGTACGTCTTTAGAAATTCAAATTTATAATAAATTGTGTAATGAACAAATATTATATACTAATAATGTTGGGATTATAGCTTCCTTGCTTCCGTACAGAAGAGGAAGAACAAAGTTGTCTAAAATCACGTTTGTCTCAAAATAGCTAATATTACTACCATCCTAAAAAAAAGTATTACAATGACCAGCCTATTATGGTTGATACAATATAAATATGAACACATACAAATATGTCTACGTATATATTTTATATAAATTCGTAAATTGTTGCAATCTTAAATGAATGTTTTAAGAGCAAAACTGGACGAAGCCAAATATTATCCCCGACCAAAATGCATACTGCTTTGTCGTCTTTGGACAGAGATATTATTTAAAAGCCATTTAGGGGTAAAGCTTAATTGAATTTAGACCATTAAAGAAATTGTTAACTCCAAATAGCAGTCTTAAAAGTTAAACCTATCCATCTATTAGCATTACCCTAGGAAAAGTTAATTAACTCTGTTATCAGAAATAAATTTTAATTGGTATCTTAGTGCAAAATTAACTTTAATTATGTAATTATCTCAGGTGTTTAAAATCGGGCTGATATTTTTACGACGCAAAGTTTGTTTACGTTTTGATTCAATGATTAGATATAAAATTCGAATTTGATGTGAACATCACTGATCTTAATCAAATTCAGATTTGTTAGTAATCTTGTGTGAAATTATTTCTAAGTTCATTAAAGATTAACTTCAAATTATGTTGCTAGTCGAATTTTTTTGCTAAGGTTTCAATTAATTTGATAATTGGATTAAATCGAATATGTTCCAATTTAGTTTACAGATAATATTCATATTATAGGTTAAATTTTTGAGTAGTGAATAAGGTTCTGCTATCAAGTCGTTTGAAAAATCAGAAGAATCAATTACCACAAAAATTGACTATCATTACAAATCTCACACATAATTTAAACTAAAGATCATCGGCAACTATTATTAGAAGCTTGAGTCAGATTTGTAGTGTTGCAAACCTAAACTAAGTAAAATGTATTCAGACATTTCCTTAGGTTTAGGCGTACCATTATTTAAAGGGATTAAACATTGTGATTTATTTTTAGAGCTTTTGAGTAAGAGAAAACGAAAGCATAAAACTCTCAACTTGTTGCAGTTGTGCATTATTTGATCCTAAGTAAGGCCAAGGAGGCGCTGAAGGCAGATCAAGCTCAGAGTATGTCGAGGACCAAAGATGAGCTAGCGTGGAATAGGACGAGGAGTCTGAAGGCAAGATGCTCATGACTTGGACGAGAGCTGTGCGTCTAAAGGCAAATCGCTGATGAAGGAGAAGTTGTGTGTTCATTCTAGTAGAGTTTCAAGAGCAGACTTATAAATCTAAGAACTATAACCATGACATGAAGTTCAATAAAATTCTTCCTTTTGATTGATATGTATAACACCTGTAGTTTTTTTACTGAGAGGTTTTTGACCACGTTAAATAATCAGATCAATTGTGTTCATATTTCATTTATGGTTATTTAATTTTTTCTTTAATTTGTTTGTGGTAATAGGATAGTCGTATCCGTCTTAGAGTGTCTGTCGTCACAAAAGCAATATATACATTGGTTAGATCTTAAAAACTCTATCTTATATTTTTTTGAAGTAGGGATGAGGGATTAAACCCTAAACTCTGATATTTATGGAGCGGAAAAAGTAAATTTAATGCTGTACAAAAGCATGCTACCACTACCATGCATCTTATATGTGAGCAAAATAATAGTAACACCTTTATAGCATCTACACCTTTTTTTGTTCCTCCCTTGTATTCCTTGTTGTTTTCAGCTTTGTTTATAGTTGTAAAACTCATTATTTTAAACGGATGTTAATTATGTTAAATTTAAAAATTAGTGTGTCAATATGAATTTTGTAAAATTTTATTTTAACACAAATATGTCTCTGTTTATTTATTTTATCGATATTAATTTTTAAAATTTTTTTACACTTATTTAACATATTTATGAAAATGCTACTATATTTTTATTTAATTACAAAAATACCATATGGCTTCTTCTGCACCATGCTTTTGTGAGAAAGCTTCTTATCCAGACAACCCCAAATATTCCTACCTAAAATTTTGATTATGTCTCTTCCCCTGTCTTCCACTTTCTTCTCCTTTTCTTCTTTTTCTTTCCCTGCTTCCTTTCCCACGTTCTATGACCCAAGACAAAGAGCCCCAAATACTAAGCAAGAAAAACCCAATCAATCTCTTGCCATAAATCACAAAATCAAATCTCCATAATCTCAAAAATTCAAGAAAACTTAAAGATTTTAAGATCTAAACAACGTTTTTAAGCTTGGATTTAACGTACAATTTTAAAACTCAAATTTTGATTTTAATTTATGTTTTGAGTATGAAATTTGCTAGAAGTTAGTGTTTTGATGATTTTCGATGAATATACAATGTTTTGACACTTAGATTTATCTTAGAAACATGGCTTTTGGTTGGATTTGGAGGAGGAATACTTTTAGTTGTTTTTAGGCAAAAACCTAGGTGAAAAACGATATTATTTGGCAAAAATGACATCAAAAACTAAAGAAAAAATATGCTGTTGTTTTCAAAAAGGTACATGTTTTATTTGCAAAAAGAAAATTGTTTTGTATCAAGCAGGATTGGAATCCCTAGTGACAAGACACTATACCACTGGGACAAAGGTAATTGTTTGAGAATTTATGTTTTATGTTCGTTGTAAAATTTGTAGTTTCAAATAATTTTGTTTCAATGAATATTAAACTTTCTAATTGTTTTATTTTTGAATATTTTAAAATCAAACTATTTGATTTAAAATCAATTTTAACATATTTTGCACCAAATTAAAGTCCAATTTTATTTTTTGAAATTAGTAAAATTAAATTAGAAAATTAATGTGTATATTTTAAGCATATTAATGATAAAGGCACACTAATAAAATAAATTGACATAATTATGGAATTAGTATTCAAGTTAAAGTTACAATTTTCATTCGTCTTAAGGTTAATGACATATTTGGAGCTCACGTGGTGGTGATAATAAGTTAGAAGTTATTTATCAATAATTTGCCAATGAGTAGGGATTATATTACTCAATTTCTGTGCAGTTTTATTTAATTAAAATTGGTTATTATTTTGTAAGATAAATTATATATTATTTGTTAATATTATTACATGAATATCATTTAGAACATAATATTGTGGACCCGTCCTGTAATGTACAATGAGGTCAAAATGATTTATGATTTAATATAATTTTGAGGAGCACGATTAGATAATACTGACTCTGCATGTTGGTAAGGATATAAGAGAATAGTGAGACGTCGAGAGGGCAACGGTTATATACTTGGGTATGCATACCCTAAAAGGTAAATAACAAGGAAACCATAATGCTCTCTTGGGTTGAAAGTCCCTAAGGGTCTATATAAAGGTTACAACTTGGCAAGGATCTAAGACATCGAGTCCCCTTGTTGACAACTCATGGTTTGGTATCTTAAATTGTCAAGCATGCCCTTCAAGGATTATGATGAGTAGAGACATGTGATTGTAAATTTCGTTGTGGATGTTAAAAATTATTATTTAATTATGAATAATGCAATATGATATAAAAAAAATATGGTAAAGTTTATCTATAGAGCATCCACCATATGCGTAATGGAATGGTTATGAAATAAATAATATTATGTTTACAAATAAACTAACTATGCAGGTTTAATATGGTAAGTAATAAAACCAAAATGCGAGTAATGATTTCCCTGTTAGGCATGGTATCGCTCATCCCTTATATTTTTATATTTTCAAGATATATACAATGTGAGATAATAATGAGAAAGTAATAAAGGGAACTGTGTGTAGCAGTATTCAGTTGGAGTTGTTCATTTGTTTATAAAATATTCTTCTTTATTATGTAGGCATTCTAAGTTTCTATCCAGAATTGTGTAAAGATGTCTTGAGGGTTATAAAATTTTGATGATGACAGATTTATTATATCAAATTAAAGGTGGTATATTAAACTATAATTTTTTTATTTTATTTAAAATTTTGTTTGCGTTTCAGAAAATTTTTTAAAAGTTTTATTTTATTTTCTAATTTTCTATTTAATTCATTAAAAACTACTAATCAAGGGCATTACAATGGTGAAGTTTTATCTTTTAAAAAAATAAGAACAATAGTGGATACATGTAAGATGTATCTGCCAAATATTTGATGATGAATTATAAATCTTATATATACACATACATACATATTTTTTTGCTAAACTGCATATACACATATGGATATGTTAACACCCTGCATACTTTTTCCAAGGAGATGCGATATTTATGTTGGAAAAATATAGTTACACCCCAAATTTTTATTAAAACACCTCTAAATATTTAAAATTTAAAATATTTTCTTCTTAACATCAGAATCTCATATAATTCCACAATTACCCGCATACTCAATACTTAAACTATTGTGTGAAAAGAGATCTTACTTTCCTTTTCTTTTACTAACTTTTCATTTGAATGATTTGTGTTTTCCTCAATTTCATTTGAACTTGAAATCAAATTTTGTACATTTATTCCTCAGTAATTTCCATTGACATCGCCCTGCGTTAGTTCGAGACCAACAAGTACTGCTGCATGCATTGTTACTGATGTTCCTGGACATTGTGATTTCATCACGATGAATATAGTGTTTTAAATTACATGTGTTTAGAAATGGTGATGATTAATTTGTTTTTATTGAATGTTGAGTACAGGGATGCTACCACGGACCACCCCAATGTACTCAAAGTCAACGTATGAAGAGATCGTGATTCATGAAGTTCCTTCCTGCCTGTAGAAGGTTTATTACAACCCAGACAACCAGTAATTTAAATTCAGATTTGAAGCAAACCATTTTGAGTTTAAATGAAAGTGAGCAAAAAATAATAATAATAACGCAAACGGAAAGTTAGCCCAAAGAAAAATAAATAAATAAATCTATTTAACAAAATGCTTGAAGCATGGGGGGTGTCTGTAAGGCTAATTGTGGAACTATATGAGATTTTGATACAAAAATGAAAATAAGTTTAAATTTTAAACAATTAAGGGTGCCTTAATAAGAACTTGGGGTGTAAATAGAATTTCTTTTTTCTTTTTTTTTTTGTTTGGTTTGTTTGTTATAACTTATAAATGGATTTAGAAATTATAGTAAATATCACTTTTTCAAAGTGAATTGTAGCAAAAATCATGTTTTGTTTACTAAAAAAAATCAAGTTTGAAAATATTTATAGTAAATAGTGAATTTATAGTACAAATAATTTATTTACTCCCTTATTTACAGTGTAAATAATACTTATTTATACTCTAAATAGATTTAAAGTGCAAATAGTTTATTTTTCTTTTTTTATATAATATAAATTATTCTTATTTACGTAGTAAATAAACTATAAATTATTTACAACGTAATATACTATTTACTATAAATATTTTCAAAAACTGATATTTATTTCAAAAAAGTTTCATAAATATGCTATATCACTCATTCCCGTCATGGATTTTGACTAATTTAGCCATTACGCGCACAATTAATGATGGACCCACACAAACATGGGATTTTGCATGGCCTTATCGCTACACAAGGACTTGTAGACCAAATTTTCATTAGTAGAATGTTTTTTCCCCCCCTTTTATTATCTTGAAAATTTTTATTAGGACCGGCAATTCATGTTAAGACAAATTTGATATAAAAAGGGCAACTTTTTTTTTTTTACTCTGAAAAAAGGTTAGCTTAAAGCTAGAAAAAGAGCATAGGTTGGAATTGAGCTCGACCTTTAACTTGTCGACAAATGGGGCAAGGTTTAGGTCAAACAACATGGGGTTATTTTGAAGAATATCACGAATTTAAAGCTTAAATTAACTTATGCCATGAAAAAAAAATATATATATATATATATATATTGCAAACAAAGCTACGAGCATGTTATCTTACTTCATTTATAATACCAAATATATCTTTAAGATATCAGCCAGTATCCACCATAATAATAAATCTATATTTTTGGTTCTTATTTCGTTGAAATGTATACCTTAATATTTGATTTGATAGACAAATTGATATCATTTTCTAGTCAACCCTCAATTTTGACCTGAAAATGCCTAAAAATACTATCAAATAGAAAAATTAAAATTTTTTTAAAAAAATTAAACTAAGATATTTGACCTCAAAATTGTCGAGAATACTCTCAAAAATAAGTTCTCTTAGGGAATTGTAGTAAATAGCATTTTTTTCAAAACCTTTTGAAGTAAATAGCAGGTTTTAAAAATATTTTTAATAAATAGCATGTAAATAATTCTCATTTACATAGTAAATAGATTGAATGTGTAAATAATTTATTTTTCCCTTTATTTATAGTGTAAATACTTCTTAATTTACACAATAAATAATTATTTATATTGTAAATTGTTATTTAATACAAATATTTTCAAAACCTGTCATTTACTTTAAAAAAGTTTCAGAAAAATCCGCTATTTCCCTCATGCTTTTTTTTTTTTTTTTGGTGTTTGTGTGTTTGTGTTTGTGTTTTGTTTTCTTCCTCTTTTTGAAAGTTTTAGTTTTTTTATCTATTTTACTCAAGGATAAGTTTGATCATTTTAAAGTCATAATCAATTATTGATCGAGAAAGGTATAGATTAGTGTAATATATATATATCAAAAGGTATATATTTTATGAAAGAAAAAAACCCAAATGTATAGTTTTTGAATAAATCTGGAGCAAAGGGCATAGAAAAGGTAATATCCCTTATTTATATTGAGTTTTAGTTCCTCATTTAGGCCATGTTTGATACACCAGACTAGATAGGATTATGAGACTTGGTTTGAATTGGATAGGATTGAAAGGGATTATGTACAATTTGACCATGTGTTTAGTAAATCATCAAATTAGACTAAAATAAATTAATTACTAAGAATTAATTAAGAAAAACTACCATGAGGAAGGCTATTTTTCCTCATTGATGAGGTAGGCTATTTTTTCTCATTGATGAGGTATTTTATTGTTTATTAGATGTGCATTATATGATTAAAAATAAACAATCTCATCATTAATTAAGTGAGACCACACACACAAAAGATATCTTAAAAACTTAAAATAAATAATTCAAACAAAGGAGAATAGATCTTTATCGTAATGCCCGTGTAAGGTCACTAGTGACACCATTTGGAATAACTCGGCAAGGGCGACCCCAAATAAGACGCGATCCACCCTCCCCTTTAGTTGCCCTCACGATTCTATCGTGATGGAATCCAACGTGGTCCTTGTGACATATAGTCGTCGCAAGGCTAGTGCTGAGCCACGATTCCATAGCAATGAAATCCATTGCCATCTCCAGAACAGGGTGCTGATTGTGGTCATAATCTATTACTGCCACCTAAAAAGAACCATTGGAAAAGGCCTTTTGTTCTCAAAGTCCAGTTCTCTGGTATGTTTGGTGTGTAGGATTATGGGGGATTAAAATGCATTAAATTTCAATATTTTGTTTGGTGAAAAACTTTAAAGGATTAAATTGGATAAGCTCTTATCAATAGCATGGGATTAAACATAACCTTTGTATATTGTGAAAATCTTCAAGGACCTATTTGCAAAAATTTATAAAATTTTGGGTAAAATTATAATTTTTCAAAAATGATGGGTCAAATGTAATTTTATGTGATGAAAATAATTTTTAATAATCATATTTCTACCCTTTAATTTAAAAAATTATAATTTGAGCCAAATTTTTGAAAATTTTTAATAAAAAGCCTCTATCCTAATAACATAACACCCAACATGGGATTGGATTAGCTAAAATTTTAACCTATCCTTTCCAATATAATACACTCCAATCTAATCTAATCTAATCCTCTAAAACTATTCTATCTAATGCTATCTTATCCAATGCATCAAACAGGCCCCTAGAAGCCTATGCAGAGTCTAGTTCTATAACTGATAGACGATTTACTTTTGGATACTATACCTTTGTGGGATGTCCCTTGGTGACTTGGAGGAGTAAGAAATAATATATTGTAGGTAGATCAAGTGTTGTAGCTAGCCTATGGCATTTGTGAAATAATTTGGCTAAAGTCACCTTTAAAGAGACTCAACCTAGATAGTGGAGGAACTATGAGATTATACTGTGATAACAAAGCAATATCCAACATGACGGAACAAAATATGTTGAGATAGATTGAAACTTTATAAAAAATAAATAAATAATGGTATGTATACAATCAGAGATGAAAGCGCTGATGTGTTTACAAGAGGACTTCCTAGAGATTCTTTCCATACTCATAGTGACAAAAGCTGAAAATGATAAATATCTGTAAGCCAGCTTGAGGCAAGTGCTAAATCCAGATGTATAAATTTAATGTAATTAGCTGTTGTAATTGTATAGTGTAATTAGAGTGGTTGGTTTATTAGAGAGAGAATATTAATTAGTTAGTCCTTTTAAATGATATTTAGTAAAAGTTAGTCTATATAATCTTGTAAATTATTTCATTAAATAAGAAAAAAGTATCCTAATTATCCAGAAATTGTATGAATTTAACAAACTTTTGTATTAAATGGGTCCATTAATTTAGTTTTAGAGGGACTAGAGATCTTTCACATGTAGGATGAGGAAAAAGCGAAGAGACTACTTTCTAGAGTATAATACTTCAAATTGACCGCTCAATGGGTTTGGAATGATATTAAATTTATAGCCGAGACAACAAACAGGAACCTGTTTGTTCTTATGTGTGCATATTTTCAAATACTGAGATATATAGTATATTTACACCGTGTTATTTACTTCAAATATTTTAAAATAGCTATTTATTTCTTTACGTTTCAAAAAATAACTATTTAGTTTTAATTTTTTATGTAAAAAACTTACATATCGACAACAAGATTAGATATTAAGCATAGAGAGACGTAAAGGGCTACATCCTAATTCCATAAGCATAAAACAAGATTAAGTGCACCAAAAAAAAAAAAAAAGTGAAGGTGAATTTTGTCTCTTTAAGCATAGTTAGATAGTAGAACTTACGTATCTTTGAAACCAAATTTCTCCCTGTGGATCACATTGCTTCAATTAAAGCTATAGATGAAGTGGATCATTCTTATTGATTCAGCTGAATTCATATCGCCTTTAATTGGCATCTTTCACCAGCATCAATCGAAATTCTTCAAAATCCACAAACCCATCACCATTTTTATCCACGCCTTTGATCATTCTTCTACACTCTCCAAGACTGCAATTATCACATCCAAGCTTGACCAGAACCTGTTGCCACTCCTTGGCTGAAATTTTCCCGTTCTTATCCGTATCAAAAACCAGAAAAGCATCCGTGAGATTTTCATCGTCTTCCTCACTACCACTGCCAGGTATTCCAACAGAAGCAGCAGTATTGATCACTACATCCACGAATTCATCCAAGTCGACAAATCCTTCTCCATTTTGATCCATTTCCCTCACCATTCCTTCGGCTTCCTTCTTGGCAATTGACTTCTTGTACCCGAGGCACAACAGCACTTGACTGAGCTCAGAAGAGGAAATTTTTCCGTCCCCGTTTTTGTCTATGACCTTAAAAACTTGCTTAAATTGGTCTGACACTTCCATGGCTGCAAAATCTGTTATGGACACATGAAGACTTGACCAAAGTTTCCTCCTCGGCTTTGTTTTCTTACATCCATGAACCACGCTATTGACTCTAAGTTGCTTAAGAAGAGCTTTAGCCCTCCTGCGGAGAGCTACCAAGCAACCCAACATAAAAACAAGAAAGCAAGAGGGACAGGCGGGTGATGGTAATAGAAAATGTAGAGAATTGGAATAGCATATTATTGGTATGAGATTGCAACATAAACATGACTCTACAAGTAAATATACTTGTCACAGCGCTGGATTTGGCCTTCAGTGTTCTCTTCCTTGAGAATCCCTTTAACGGGCAAGAGAGAGAGAGAGCGCCTAGAAGCAAAAAAGCCAACTCCTCTCACTGTTTGATGGACTCGTTTGGTGGATGCCAGCTGAATGAGGATAAGCCTTACGTGCCGGCATAAGTCGTTTTCACCCAAGTTTTAACCATTTTTGTTTCTTCCTCTCTGGAATACGCAATCAAAGGTTTCAAGTAATTGACTGAGTCGCTTGCTTCTGGTAATCATGAAGTGGGGTTTTCACAGTCAAGGAGACGGCTCGTTTAAAACTTAGAAAAGGCCTGTGAGGTTGTGATCAAAACAAATTAATCGAATAATAGGCACCGGTGATAGCGCAAACTAATAGAAATCGAGTCCTCTACATAATACCGACAACAAATGGACCCCACATTCTGCTATGGTGCCTCCAAATATGTTTCCTATGTCCACCATGCACATTTCAGAACCTATCGGAAATTGTAAGCCAGAAGTTCTCATTACAAGGCATCAGAGAAAGCCTTGGTAACTGATGCGACGTATGTTGACTGAGCAATATTGCACATGAAATAATCATTATGAAACTCACTCGTTTAAGGAAAAATAGAATACGAAATGTGACTAACATACAACAGCGAAACCCCCTGAAGATATCTATGAATTTTAAATGGAGCTGTACTCCTGAATAAACTAGTGAAGGTTTAGAAATAGTAGCGGGCAATCAAATGCATCCCTAACTCTTCATACACTATTAAACTATATTCCGATGACAATTACTATATAAATCAAAAGAAAAATAATGGACGTTTAGAGAAAAAAGGAAAAAAGAATATCATACATCTCAACACGCAGGGTCCAATCTTCACCAAAATCAACACAACCGAAGCAAAACCGGACCCACTGATGAGCTGAGCATATCACTGAGGGCCACCTGCACCTCATTGGACCCATGTTCACAGCTTATTAAGCTTGAAAGCAGGGGGAAGAAATGGTTCAAGTTGTTCTCAAATGAAGTTTCTCCCAAACTACAGATTGCTTGAAGCGTGGTCACGATAAGAGGTGCACGTGCCGCCAATTCTCTCCTCTTACCAGAACCTAGCGGAATTTCCCAATGAGGCTTTCCACCAGTGGATTGTTCTGATATCTGTCTAAAACGAGAGCTTTCAATGTAGAACTGTAAAATCTCCCTGCAGAGGTTAACAAGGTGGGCCTCAACCTCCGCCTCCTCATAACTTGGAGGTCTGTCCTCTATGAGGTTCTGCAGGAATGTGAGGCAAAACTGGTAAGACTCATTTTCAAGACGTAAAAGCGGCGGGTCTTGCATTTGCGTCATGGAGCCAAACTCCTGCAGCTTTGACCGCAATGTGGTATTGCTGTTAATCTTATGAGCATGAGATGCTACATCTTGCAGTGTACCAAAGAGCACCAAGATGTTTTTGGCGGACAAGTGAGGTCGATACATGTTATAAATCTCCGTCACCGCCTGCCAATTTTAATGACAAAAGCATCCAACGGTCAAGAAGTTATTACGATTTAGCTAGCATAAGTGACACTTATCCTATTACCATATATTTATCATGAAAAATACTTAAACAATTGGAGATAGATTCTACCTGAATCAGTAAAAGCTGAACAGCAGCCCTGCATTTAACGTCAGATATACAAGTGTAAAGATGCTGTGTCCTCAGTCTCTCCGAATCTTCATCAGGCATGCCAGATACAGCAGTCTCTCCATTGCTTTCCCGGCTAGAAGCTGCTTCATCGTTTTTAATAATGTTATCTCCACTCATTAAGAAAGAGAAATCAGGAAAAGTTGAATTTGCAGCTTCTTTTAACGAGAAAACCACTTCCAGCCACTTGTCATCAGAAAACAGATCGCCAGCATTGCTCATCAATCGAACAAATGCAGCAATACCAATACCAGCTAGGCTTTGGTGAGGACGCTTAATAAAACTTACTAAAAGCGTCAAAACTTTCTTCAAAAGGGGATTTACAGTGCTATAAAATTTCACAAAAAGATCTACAACTAGTTGGAGGGCCAGTGTGCACGTCTCATAGAGCCAGGTGTCTTGATCAAGCTCTCCGGCATCACCACTGACTTCTGGCGAGTCCTCACCAGATGGGTCAATAGCATGCCGCACGTAGTCAAATATTGGAAAAAGAACTGATTCAAACACTCGTTCCCACAGTGGAAGGGAGAAAAGGTGACCATGGTTGCGTAACGTCTCAAACAACACTTGCAAGGCACTCTTCCTGATTTCAGGCCTAGGGTCAAAGCTAAGCTCAGACAAACCTGCACGAAGCAAGTGTATAAAAAATTTAGATTCCAGGACTTCGTTTTGCTTCGAGCAAATAGACATGGAGTATACAAAATATCAAATAATGTCAGCAAAAACAGAAGCTCCGTACCAATTTCTGTAAAACCTTACCAGCCAATAAAGGAAACCAGAAATAGAGATTGTCATCCTTATCTGGCATGTCTCCATTGTCTTGTCTTCCATCTTTACCAGTTTTAGGTGAAGATGGAGAAGTTTTTCCAGAAGCATCCTTGTCCTTGTTCCTTGCAGAGGAGCCAAGATCTCCCTGAGCAAGTTTTGTTCCACAGAACCGAAGAAAACCAATAGCATTGAGGCTAATGTCTTTGTTGAATCTACTATTTGTGAATGCAACAAGACAGTTCACACAATCTGTAAAGGTTGTGGTTTCAGTCTCAGTGATATAAGGGAAGTAATCTCTAATAATTTTCTCAATTATTTCGAAGGCCAGGAGCACAATGTTTTTATGGTCGTCATAAGCCGCAGTTGTGAATACCTGAAGAAATCCAAGTTGGTACAAGCATGCAATCAAAGAACTCAACAAATCAGCCCAACAATTAATGTATCATACAAAAGGTACAAGAAAGCAAAGACATTGTGCCATTGCATTACCATGAACATGCTCTTCCATCCGGATTTGACATTATTGACACGAGAAAGAACCATTTGTGAGACACATCTGATGATTAATTCTCTAATTTCAACGGCACTACTTTTGCGCATAACAATGACAAAAGGCTTCATGAATTCATTCTGGAAATTATAATTAGCCAATTCTTCTCGCTCTAAAAATTTCATTGACAACTGGCGCAAGGAATCCATTGCAAAAATTGCAATAGAAAGGTTTTCAGAGCAGCCAATTGTTACAAAGAAATCAGAGAGCACGTGCCAGATGCTTGACCACACAAGCCTGATACGGTTCATGTTATAGTGCCTGGTATTAAGGGGGGAAAAAGAAGATTAAGTTAAACTAAAGTTTTTGTCAAAGCAGCATAAGAAACTGATAAATGACAAATATATAAGGCCTGTAATTGATGCTTACGAGATCTCAACAATCTTTGTAAGGCTAAAAACCCGAGGATCAGATGCAGATCGCAATTCTTCCATGGAAACCTTGCAAAGAGCCTTAACAAAGTCTACAATTGCCTCGCTGTTCAATTTTTGACTCCGTGTGAATATGCGACTCATTTCAGAGCTTCCAACTTGTTCTAACATGTTTAAATTAGAAACTAAGTTGTTCATCTGTTCGGATGTGACAGACGCATTCCCACCAATGCCAGCACTATCGTATGAACCTCTCATTACTGTAGAAGCTGCAAACTGAATCCGCCCAGGTCCCTTTTTCTTTAAAACAGGAAGGATTGTTGACTTATTTTGTTTTGATTTTTCTGACTCATTCTGCGAAAAACCAAAAAATGTGGCATCTGGAGGAGCGCCTTCTCCCAACAGATGCAAGTGTTCAAACCTGGAGACACATGTCAAAATATGCTCCCAAGCTTCTTGCAAGTAGTTCCCATCCTCATCTGCAATCGTCACTATTGCCTAACAATGACATAACCAAATCAAACGTCAAATCCCGGGAATGATGGCATTTGTTTATAACCAGGAACTTTCTTTTTGTCACAACTTTTTAACAAGGAAACAATGTTCTGACTTAATTGAATCATCCAACCAAATATCCATAGTAAATAATATACCGACCTTAATTGCATCTATGTTTTTCTGCTTGATATCAGCAGGAGAATGGAGGGAAGTAAACTTTGCCAGTGAAGTGACGAATGCATCTCTATGAGTTTTCATGGACATTACAGCAGTAACATGGATAGCATAACGTATGCCTTCAAGGCATAGAGCTATTATTACTTCATCATCATTCTGGTCAAGCGGAACACTGAATGCAGCCAGCATTGGAGCCCAGCATACCTCAATCATAAATCTTAGAATCACGACATCTGTTGCAGCATAGTACACTGACCTACAGATTTTCCACAAAAATACAAGTTAAGAGGGAAATCTAAAAGATTCTTTGCTTTCAATGTCAATGCCACAACTTGCAAAAAAGCATATCCAAACTCTCATTTGGTAAAAAGTTTAATTCAGTTGAACGTATGCCACCAGTTGATGCAATGTATCAAGTTTTTAAATAACTAAAAACACTACTTTAGTCTTACTCAGATTTGCGTGCTTTTTCTTTGAATTGTTCTTGCATGTGCCTATAAAGATCGTCACTGGTCTCCATATGTTTGTCATCACGTTTACGAATCACAATGTTCAAAATAGAGTCCAAACCCAAGACTCGATTTGTGTTAATTGATTGTATCTGTTGAGGAGCCAAATCATCTTCTTTCATTTTTATCTCATTTCTTGAAATTCGCTCAAACAATGATCTCAAGTATTCTTCAGGTAAATCTTTTCCATCATCTATGCCGCGATTGTTTCTTATAAAATCATCAGCTGACATCTGTGAATTTTAATAGCCAGACGGAAAACCATCAGAATTATCAGCAT
This sequence comes from Artocarpus heterophyllus, assembly GCA_025403435.1. Classification (NCBI taxonomy): domain Eukaryota; kingdom Viridiplantae; phylum Streptophyta; class Magnoliopsida; order Rosales; family Moraceae; genus Artocarpus; species Artocarpus heterophyllus. The sequence goes on from CM046330.1 coordinate 13,907,880, forward strand.
CATCTTAACACACAACTATCAAAACTAGTACTTGTTAACTCACCTTGTTCTTCACCATAGGGTTGTGAGCATCTGTATTGAGCATTATCACAGAGTAAGCAAGGACATAGGCTGTGTCAGCACTAATAAAAGCCTTTGGATTACATTTGCAGTAGCGCTCAGCAAACTTTTCCATGATACGATCGATCTTTTGTGCCTCGCCAGGCAACCTAAAACCTTGAAGAAAGGCCCTGATTGCTTCATCAAACTCCATACCTTGGAAATCAAAGGAATCCACATAGGCATGCATCACTTTCAAAGATAACTCTTCTCTTTCACCAAGGTAATCACCAATCAAAGTCTTGCTCAAACCAGATGCATTTTTAAGAAAAGCTGCAATCTCCTCTGGAGAATTGCCCACCTTATTTGCATTAATGAGGAACTCAATGCCTTTTTTGGGTTTCCGATTAAAAAGAGATATACCTTCCTGCCATAAGATTACATTAGATTCCAAGCACAACAACCAAAAAGTACACCTGTTTCCATCCTACGAAATCATATTTGCATACCTGAAGTTCCAGCTTGTAAGCCCGGCGTTGCTCAATAGTCGAAGCATCAGAAGCCTCATTGGAGGCTTCAGAATGAGAATCTGATCCTTCAGCAGGCTCATCACTGTTTCCATTTGCCATGGAAGGACTTCCCGATTCAGGACTAGTGACAGTTGAGTCAATTTTCTTGGGAGAGTGAGGATCCGGAATGCGCAATTGTTTGTTCATCCAATCTCCCATGGACTTTAATACAGCGACTAAACACTTCATAGCTTCAAGCTTCATTGTTGCCTCCTGAGGAGGTAACAAGGTGGTGACAACACCAGGAGGAACACCTTGTGCTGTTTTAAGAAGTCCATTAACCATCCTAGCAACAACACGACAAAAAAAAATGCACAATTAATGAATACAAATCAAGTCAAACATGCAAAAAGGAGGGAACAGAATATTTAAGTAACAAGGAAATTGGAGATTATAAATTGATATTCTCACAACTGCTAGTGACCTCGACGTAGCGTACATGGCTATATCAAAGATGAGTAAGCTTACATAGTATTAAAGAGTGAGAAGGCCTACCTCTCAAATATGTTTGATGAATTGACATCACAATCGTAATTGATGAATATGTCTACCAAGATCTGTGAATCAACACAGAGCTTCTCAAGAAACCGAAGCACTATCATCTTCTGCTGAAAATTAGGCTGTGCAACATTTTCCAAAACTCTGAGAACAATCATAGGAAAAAACACTCCAATTTCTGCTTTCAGTCCAGCTCTAAATCTTGATACAAGACTAATGAAGATGGAGCAAGATAGCTGAAAAACTATCATAAGAGTCGAAGCACTGTTCTTCAACAATGAAAGACACAAATATTGCTTAATGGCACCTAAAAACCTGTGTCACATGCACATTGACAATGACAAGAAATAAGTTCGTGGAGGGGCTACAAGGTAGGATAAAAGACATAACTCAAAATGAGATGTGCTCGTAAGACAAGTGTAGAGAATGTCAGGTTTTCATTAAAGGAGCTTGGAGCATGATGTACTAACTCATTACTCATAAAACACGACTTAAAATCATATAGGAAAAAAAAAATGGGCTGACCCAAGAAATGAGACATTTAAAATTATATAAATGTCCAAGTAGAGGCCAAAATCATAAACTGATAGACTTAAAATCATATAGAACAAAATGAGCTAAATCACAAAATGAGCCGTTTAAAATCATATAAATGTCTGAACTAAAGACATTTCTTCCATTAAGAAGTCCAACTTCAAGTTTTGTTCTTTCGAAGGTCTTGTAAAACTAAGGGAAACCTCAAAATGAAAGCTTGAACTATATTACGTACCTCAATATCTCACGAACTATAAACTCCTTCCCAACAACCTAACTTATATGTATGTACATATATATAGTTATATGTGTGTGTATCAACAAGCAACCAAAATGACACTAGCTAACGAAGCTTGTAATTATGTTGATGTTCATATTCACATGTTCATTCTTAGTGCATTATATGGGTTAATGGTAAATCAAATTCCAAAGCACCTCCATAAAAAAATAACTGGATATTTCCATTATTTCTTTCCACTTCAATTAACCAATCCTAATATCTACATAAGTAAGATATGACAAGTTAAACCATTGATCAGTATGTGCAAGATACGTCATCACCAAACGAAATTGCAGAAGAACAGAGCAATTAAGAGCACGAAGTGATGATTACGGTAACAACATCAAAAATAATCATATGGGCATATAAAGATCCAAAAAGTTAAAAGTACCTCTCACTAGTTCGAAAAACAGCCCCTGCATTCTCCAGCAAAATCTTCAATAACTCTAAGGCCACAATCTTTCCCTTCATCAACTGAGGATCCGCCAATGCCTCTTTGGGAGGCGTCTTCATGGAAAGCTTACAAAGAGCTCGGAACACCAGAAAAGCATCCCTCCTCAACTTGTTCCCAATCTGAACTTCCAAATCATCGTCTCTCTCCCCTTCCCCATCCGCCAATTCTCCTTTCCTTCCCTCCAAGGCCGTCTTGTACATACTGATTTCCCAGTACTTGGCGTCCAGCATATCCTTATCCGTGGAATCCAACAAATCTGTTGGGTTTGTTGTCTCAACCGCAGTAGTCTCGAATGCGCCATCGTGTCCGCCAAGCGAGCTCGGCGCAACGGGGTTCAACACTCCATCTATGTCCTGCATAATTTTAGTTATGAATCCTTGCACGAACATCGTCATCGACCCGTCCGCATCTGATTTCTCGATTGGTTCCATGAGTTCGGCGACTACAATGGGCTGAATTGGCACCGTGGACGAGTCCGCCTCCATTCTCCGGAACACAATCACCAACATTTGGATCAACGATGCTTTGGCAGTGGTCTGATTGACCACATTCTTACTTCCGAGGTATATATCGTAGCAAGTCCTCACAATCTGGAGCAAACAATCGCCGTGAATTCGCAGCGAAATCGATGTGACCGCCGACAAGAGCGTCTTTAAAACCGAGAGCTCCATCTGATCGTCGCCTAAATCGTGGCATTTGCACACCGATTCGATCAGCCTCGCCAAGAGCTTCCCCTCGTCTCCGCCGCTGGGGTCGGCCTCGCCTCGCAAGTAGCCATGTGCGATTAGCTTCTGAACGCAATCAACGGCCGGATCGGCGATCTTGAGGACGCCGGAGGAGGCGGAGTTGATCAGAGGGCTGAGGATAGACTCAGACTCGACGAGGGAGTATTCCGTCGGGCCGCCGTCGTGGAGCGGCCCCGGTCCAGACGCATCAGCCTCGGAATCCGGACCTGTACCCGGAGGCTGCTTGGAACCGAGCTTTTCAAGGACGGCTTTGCACTCGTGAGTGAGCTTGGCGTGCTTGCGCCACGACGCGTTCTTGATGATTCTCTCTAGGGCTGGGGACACGACCTGGCTCATGCGGGAATCGGCTTCCAAGGAAGCCATTCCCGGGAATCCTTACGAGTCACGACTCAGTGAGTCAGATCTAGAAATGAGGTTTCTGGCGCTAGGTTTTTCTAGAAGGTCCAATTGCTCTTATGTACCTTCTGCAAGGCTGCTAACTCCGTGAGTTGCCGCGGGCGAGTTGACTCAGTGGTTGCTCCGATTCGAAGCGCATCGAGAAGACGAAGTATAGTGGAGAGTGGTGGGACTGAGAGGGAGGGAGGGAGGAAGAGAGAGAGAGATAGAGAGAGAGAGAGAGAGAGAGGGCTTAAGATTTAGATCGCGTTTGGGATTTTTTTTTTTTGTTTCTCTGGGGAAGGTTCAGTCTTAATCGAAATGACTGTTGTACCCTTGTCGTTCTCTGGAAGATGTTTGCGTTTGAACCGAAGTGACGATAGAATGGGGAATGTGACTGGGGGTATTTTCGGTGTTTCACAAGATATAATGACCGTCCAAATATGGTTCTCAGCTGGTGATCGGGGAGGATGGAGGTTTTTCAGTACGTTTGAATGGAATATTATTTTAATGAATTATTGCCTTTTTTTGACGGATTTAGATGTAGAATTTAGAAACATAAGAGTATGATTTGAATTAATGCATACACAGTAATGAGGATTTCAAAGGTAAAAATTCAGAAGTTTTCAATTAAAAACGTTTAGAAGATAATTGGAAGGGTCATTTATACCACTAATTGAAGGAAAGGAAAAACTAAACGAAAAATATTAATCTATTTTTTAGTTGGTTTGAAATTTTTATAAATATCTCATTTCTTGTAATAATTAATTTGGTCAGTTTAAACTTGTAACTAATTTAAATTTGGATGTCTATGGTGGAGAATGGTAAATTTTAATACCGATAGAGAATAATCCAACAATTGTATGTGATTCTTAAATTTAGATCAATGGTAAAAAAATAATAGAATACCAAATTAAACAAAAAAAACTCTACCGCACATGGTCCAATATACATTACAACTTTAATTCCGAAAAAATAATAATACAAAGCAACCATCCCCGCACACCATCTCCTTCCTTCACTGTCTATGCGATGAGGCGTGGAGGAGGACAAGATATCGTAACCACCATGCTCATAAACTCCGGCTCTTACGATCGAGCCCCAAAGCCCAAGCCTTGATGAAGTCCACCACCAGCTCCCATGAAGCCCTTTCGTAAGCCCTTGTGAAGTCCGTAGGCAACCGCCATGAAGACTAGACAACCTTGGCCTTGACTCCAAGATTTGCCATTTCTTGGCTCCAACCCAAACTAGTCCCGACGGATCGATTCTTGCCAAAAAAAAAACACGAAATCAAACGTGTTGGTAGATTCACCAATTATTTACAGAACAAACGCAAAAAATTAAACACAAAAAAAAAGAAAAAAAAAACATAAACCTAGATTTCTCCACCAAAAAAGCCCCAAACTTTCGATTCGTCGATTATTCACACTGGTGGATCTATAATACACTCTCTCCCTTGATCAAGCAGAACAAACACCATGCTCATAATTTTGGCTCTTACGATAGAGCCCCAAGGCCCAAGCCTCAACGAAGTCCGCCGTCGCTTTTGTGAAGCCCTTTGCAAGCCCCTTCTAAGTTCGTCGGCAACCACTGCGAAGTCTAGATCTCTTTCCATTGAAGCTAGATCTCACCCATCGGTGGTGAGCTTCTTGATGAGCAATGAAAAGATTAAGGGAGCTATTGACGGCCACCAGAATCCTTTCAAAAATTTGGAAGAATTTGAAGAAAGGGACCAAAAAAATCAGAATCGAGTAAATTACCTCTTTTTTTTAGAATCAAAAAATATGTTTTTTTGCGTAGATAAATTATATAATTTTTTTTCAAAAAAGATAAAAAACCTTAACAAAATAAAAAAAAAACTATTTTGATGTCTAAAAAGTTTTTTTTTAGTGTCAAAAATTGTCCAAAAAAAAGATCATTGATAAAAAAAAATTTCCCCAAAAAGTTATTTTTAAAAATCCTCCCAAAAATTTTGTCTCTAAACTCAGCCATTTTCAATGATTTAAGGTTTGTCTAATTTTCTTAGAACGAAGGGTTAAGATTAAAAGTTATAAATTCAACCGTTGAGATTTATTGTTATAAAAATTGATATAAAAAAATATGTATGATTAGATATGGTAGGTTTTATTTTATTTTTTTTGTAAGCAAAGCAGTTATGAGCCATTGATTTTTAATAGGTTGGTCCATATTGCCATTCTCTACCGGTGGAGAATTTTGTCATCCTCCACCAAAACTTTTCCCTTTAAATTTTGTGAATGAAATTATAAATACGCAAAGTAATTATTAAATAAATATTAAAGAATTTTAGTTGGCAGGATCTTTTTTATGGTTTTTTGACAAAAAAAAAATGAAACTTTCAAAACTCATCAAAAACAAACCAATGAAAAAAAAGCCAATTGATTTTGTTTGGTTCGTTTTCCGGGTTTTATCAATTTTTTGAACATCTCAAACTCGAGATGCTAATTGAATTGACGGTGTCACGTAACATTAGTCTTGTTAGTTGGAAAAAAAAAAAAGAAAAGAAAAGAAAAGAAAAAGAAAGATGTACCAGCACCTTGGCATTATAGAATAAGATTGAAACTCAAAAGTTCCAATTGGACCTCAGTCCACTCCACCCAACTTGCTTGACTCTCTTATAGGGTATCTCATACCACTAGAGCAGTGTTTTAAGCTGTCAAACTTCTATAACATTTAGAAACATACATTGTCAATATGGACCTTTATCATAAAAAGAACCTATATGTAAATATACTTACACATGTCTCCAAGTGCAAAATAACAAAACTCTTACTTCCTGTATGCAAAACAACATGTCCCCTTCTCCTTTTTCTTCTTTGTTTGCTCTCAACTAGTTGAAAGCACGTGCATATTTAGAGAGTGCTTAAAAATTAAGTTGAAATTTAAAAACTATGTGAGAACTTTATATTGTAGCATATTTTTACTTTACATATAAGATGTAAAAGCTTTATACTCCAGCAATTGAAACTCTGGTCTTGAAACTTGATTCTCAAACACTCTTTTAGTTTTTCTAATCTTTTTTATATGGCAATTTAAAATTTTGTTAAAGTTTTAAGTTTTTTTTTTCTCGATTTATTATTCTTAAAGCGTTTAGTTTAGAAAAAAGAAATTAAGTAGACTGCATTTAATGGAAGAAATAAATTTTTATGGTGCGAATTAGATAATAAAGTATCCAGGGATGTATAAGTGGAAAAAGTTAGTTTTGAGAAAGCACAAAAGGCAAATAAAGGATATTTAAGCAAAAATACAATTAAGAAAAACAAAAACTCAACGGAAAGAAAAGAAAAGAAATAGCAAGAAACCACACCAAAAAAAGAAAGAAGAATGAAAAGCATGGATGAACAGCTATTTATGGTCCGTTTGCACACACCCAAAAACCGTCAAACCGCCCGCTGTTCACCCCTAGAGAGAAAAGAGAAAGAAAATGGATTGGGTTTTTTGTTATGGTTTATATTTTATGGGTTTATCAGTTATATGCTAAAGTTTATTCTTGGCAAACTTGAGTTTATTAATGATAAACTCGAGTTCATCAATGATAAACTTGAGTTTTTAGGTTTATCAATTATAAATTCGAGTTTATCACTGATAAATTCAAGTCTTTATAATTTAGAAAAAAAACCATTTGCTTAATTTATAAAAAGCATAGTCATTACTCATTTATTTTAAAAGTACTTTTAAAAAGATCATTTGCCTCTATATCCCTTTATTAAGAAATTGTTAAAATTGTTAAAGAAATATTAATTACATAATTGTACCTCTTAGTTTTAACTATGTTTCAATTTGCCATTGTTTTTAAAAATACAAAGGCATACTTTAAATTTTAAAAACTTATTTTAATCTCATCCTTATGAATAAGATTTGGGCAAACAACATGACTACATTTAAATAGTTACGAAAAAAATATTTGATATATTAAAAATATAAAAAAAATCCTAAAACAAAAAACGATATTAAGTTTATGATATTTTATATTTTACAATAGTTTTAAAAAAAATTTCTCAAGAAGAAACTCATATTTCATAAACAAACTAGGTATAATTAAAGGTATTTTAATTTTTTCTTTATGTTTTTTCAGTTGCAAAATAATTTTTTTAAATTTAAAAGATACATTTATAGTTTTCAAAAATAAGTGGACAAATTAAGAAATAAGTAAAACCAAGAGGTGTAATTACGAGAAAAAAAGTTCCAACCAAAATGTCTATCATTTTGCTTAAAACTATGAAACAATGAAGACATAATATTGGTTATACTTATCTAATCAAGGATATATGTAAGATAAATTATATTTAGTTATGACGTGAACAAATTAAAAGTGGAAAATAAAAAAAGGAAAAAATAAACAAATGAAAGGTTTTAACAATGTATATGTATACTAGCTTGCAAGGCACGTCCATTTTTTATTTGTTAGTTCGAGGTAATTATGTATGACTAATATTTTTTAATATTGACAATTATTTTATCTTATCTTATGGTCGCCAAACATACGTATTTTTTTTAAGAATATTAATAAAACTATACAAAGACAATTAAAAGAATTAATTATAGTTTTAGAGTCAATAGAGATATACAACTTATTCATTTTGACTATTTATTTTTTATGTTGTCTAAAGAAATATATATATATATATATATATATATTTGAATCAAGGTACGAAGTTTTTTTTTGAAACCCGGTGCTGTATTTTTCTTAGACAAATGTTGAGGGTATGATTTGGTGAAGCCCAAATTATTAAGTAAAGGCCCAGTGTGGGAAGGCCAGGTCGCGATCAAAACAAATCAAGCCCAATGGACGTGATGACTCGTCGCAAGTTGTTGCAATTAGGATTGCAGGTCCGTTGTTTGTTAATTAAAGTCATCGATTTATTCGATGTCTTTGGTTCAATTGCAGTCTCTACTCGACTTGTTTGGGATGGATTTTCACATCATTCACTATCACGGATTTGCTAAGTGTCGGTTCATTGGAATCGATGATGTAAGCTTGGCCGTTACAATGAAATACATGCTGTGCTACGAAGTGGAACGTGAGTAGAAGTCTGATGTTTGCAACCTACCAAGGACTGACACGTGTTTCCTTACTACAAGCACTAGTATGCTCACTCCTTCCATCATATTGAAGGCACGATCTCAAAACTATTCTCTATAAATAGGAAGAAGAGCTCCATGGTAAGGGAGGAGGAACTTATTGAAACTCTGTAGAAATCTCGAGTGTTTTATATCAAATCACGCAAATACTTTGTAATCTGTATCAATCAATTCATCATAGTGAAGAACAATAAACATAGCTCTCAGTATAGAGTGAACCGATATAAATCTCATGTGTAGTATCATTTACTTTTACTGCATTGATTGATTATTTGTTGCTTTAATTTAACTTTCATTTTACAATTGCTTTAATTTTGTTTTTGAAAACTTAACAAATCCTAACAACGATGACTTAAGGGCCCAAGCTCGCTAATAACAAATATCAAATTGAGTTTTAATCTGTTTATATTTAATTGTAAATCTAACATATGCAACAAATTATTTCTTTTAAAAGAGAGAAGTGCTCAATATTAATATATACTATAATATTCTATGAGAAAAGAAATTATTGTCCCCTTAAAAAGAGAAAGATAATTAATGAAATTAATATAAACTTGTTCAACTTGTTAATATTATATCAATATTAAAAATATAAAACTTGTTATTAGTGGTTAGTTAGAGGAGCTATACTCTATAATTTGGAAAGATATAAACTCAAGGCATGAGGTGCAAAAATAGGAGTAAGCCATGTCTATCAATTTTAAGGCATTGATTAACCACACTGAAAAAGAAGCAATTTTAAACCATTAGATGAATGGTTGAAGAACAAAAGGCATTCCCTCTTTTATGGGTCTATTTCGTACAACTTCTGTTTGTATTTTAGTCAACAGAAGAAAAGAAGTAAAATTATAGCTTTTCAGTAAGTGTTTGAAATCATATTTTTGAAAGAGTTTTTATGGATCAAAATGGTTTCAAATTTTTTTAAAAGTTACAAAAATGTTATATTTAAGTTTATAATGTATTATTAATATTCTGGTACAGGTTAAAGTCTATTTCAAAAGTATTTTTTTGGAAGCCATATTTTATAGCTTTGACAAAAAACACTTTTACAGAGTAAAAGCACTTCTAGAAGCAACTTTTAGACTTAAAAAGCCAAAAAAAGCTTCCAGGAAGCCCTCTCAAATATGAAATCATACTCAAACTACCCCTTAAAGCAATTGAATTTTTTTAAAAATTTCAAGATTACACTTCCTAATTTATATTAGATGTTATTTTAAGTACGACTTAACTAAAAATAAATAAAAAATAATTTAAGATGTTCAAATACTTCTATTATTTTGAAGTTTTAAACCTTGTAATGTTAATTTTATCTAGTGTTTCAGTTTAATAATGTTTTAAATTGTATTTAGTAAAGGTTGGTATAGGGTTATATTGGTTTTCTAAAAAGTTTAACCACTTCAAGGTATTTTAGCCTTGATCTGTTTCTTCCTTATGTCAGGATTAACGACATTTTTTACCGGTTGTTAGACTTTTTCTTACTTCAAATTACGTATGATGACCAATGAATCACTTTGATTTGTAGATCATATGATTTCAAAAACAGAAGAGGTATTTTGAGCATTTGCATAATAAAAAGGGAAAAAATTATATTTAGGCAAAATACATAGGATGTCTTGAGGATTTTTCCTAGAAAAAAGAGGCAAATTTAAATGTATATTTAATAACAAAAATTGATTGAAATCCATGTTTCAATCAAAACATGTGTTTTCGTTCAATATTATACGCACATAGATCAATATAGCATATTTTTGGTGTAAAATTTTGATCGAGTTAAATTTTATAGAAACTTAATTGGAGATACATGTTAGGAAGAAAATAACTTTTTAAAGGAAAAAAGTATTATGACGGTGTATTTCATAACAAGACAAATCAAATTATTAAAAAAAAAAAAAAGAAAGCAAAAGAAGTACAAGATTGTGTATAAAACAAAGAGACAAAAAGAAGTAAAAAAAAAAAAGAGAGTTAGAATGTAAAAGAAAACTTGAAGAGCGGAAAGGAAGGAGAAAAATGGTAAAAGCATAAAAAAAGAGAGAGAGAGAGAGACAAAATGTTTTGTCTAGAAAGTAAAAAAAAAAATGAGATGACATGTTTCATCCCAACTCTCTCTGAACTTTTGGTCCCTTTTTGAACAAAACATCAGACGCATTTTGCTCCTTTTATGTTATTTTTTTTTTCTTCTCTTTCGTAATTCTCCCTCCCTCTCTCTTGTTAGTAGCAAATCAAGCCAACCACCTGAAATCGACCTGTTGAACCAACACGTCGACGGGGGATTTGGATAAAAAAGCTTTAAGAAAAAGTTTTTTTTGAACAAATAATTTTTTTTTCATCAAAAAATAAGTTTTTTTTCATCAAAAAATAAGTTTTTTTTTTTTTTTTTTTCATCTTGTTGAGATTCTTTTCCTTATTACAAACCTATTTTTTAGTGTAAAAAAAAAGAGACTATTTCTTTGATTGAAATTTTTTTTGCCCTTTTTTCAAATTTTCACATGTCGATCTGAATGACCGTCAAGCGAAAAAAAAATGACGGTTTCCCATTGCAAGCACGTGGTAAGTTAGGTATGGTGTATATTGGAGAGAAGTGATTAAAAATATGAAAAACTAATTAGAAACCAGTTTAAAAAAATTAAGAAGGGGTTTGAAAAAAGAAGAAGAAGAAGACAGTCAATTTTTTAACATTAAATTGTTAGGATGCTTTGCAAGGGATAAAAAAAAAAGATACAATATGAGACAGTCGACAATATGAAATAAAGGGTGCAATAATTATTTATTGGAAGACTTACAAGCGTTAAGGATAAATTGATAAATGTTTAAAAAAATGAGGAGAAAGATGTGAAAGCGAAAGAAAAATCTAATATATATATATATATATATATATATATATATATATATCAAGTGTGTATGGCTTATTTTACACTTGTTAATACAATATACTAAAGAAGAGTCACTTAACAATGTACATATTGCAATGTTTTGCATTCTTATCTTAAGTGTTTGGTCATTTTTACTCTCAATGGTTTCTTTTGTTTTTGTTTGTGTTGGTGTTTCAAAGGTAATTTTAATTTAGATACGTGTTTTGCCATTTTTGCCCTTAATGGTTTCTTTTTTTTTTTTTTGCTGCTTTCAGTTTTTTAGGTCATTTTGAATTCCAAATTGTCGTAATTCTAGCTAAATTGACGCTTTTGGCCTTAAATAAAATCTTTTTTATTTTAACCCGTTGGGAAACTTTGGCAGTTCAGTCGACGCTTTTGCCCTTAAATGAAATACCCTTATTCTATTTGTTTCGTAGTTCTTTTGTCATTTCATCTTCCTCAGGCCCCATTCAGAGGGATTTTTAAAAATGGCCTTGTGGGAAATTTTTTTTGGACAAATAGTCCAAATTTTTTTAGACAGTTTTTGGCATAAAAAAAATATTTTTTGGACATTAAAACGGTTTTAGTTTTTTTTTTTCATCATGTTGAGGTTCTTTATCCTGTTATAGTCATTTTTCTTATTTATTTGAAAAAAAATTAAGACAATTTATCTGTATAAAAAAACGTATTTTTTGATTTAAAAAAAATTATCATTTATCCGATTAGGATTTTTTTTTGCCCTTTCATCAAAATCTTCCCCGCATTCAGGTCAGTTCCTTCTAATTTTCGTTCTTTCCCTTGTTTCAGAGCTTCCGACAAGTGCTCCTAACCGTATCATTTAGGCTTTCTTCTCTTCATTTTCTGATTCTCCCATTTGTTTGAGCTTCATCGTTTAGGGCTTTTTCTTTTCATTTTCAGGTTCTTCGTTGCTTGCTCCGAGCCCCTTCATCTAGAGTTTCTCCTCTTCATCGGAAATTGCTCAACCGTTTGCTTCCTCTTGTTCTTTTTTCTTTATTTTTTTGGTTCTCTTATGATGTTTTTGGTTGCTTGTTATGGCAGAGAGGCTTTTTTTCGTACCTTGAATCAAGTTTTTCCCTTTTCTTTGCCTTTTGTTTCTCTTGCTATTTCACATTTTTGAGCCTTTCGTTTTTTTAGTTTTTTTTTTTTAAGGCAACTTTTATAGTCATTGTTTCTGATTGTTTTCGTATTTTTCTTTTATTTTTAATTTTTTTTAATTTAGGATTCAACAGGAGATTTTAATTGTTTAATATGGTGAATTTTTTCCCCTTTAGCCTCCGTAGTCATTGTTTTTTATTATATTCTTTTTTTTTTTTTGCTTTTGTTTCATAATTTATTGAATATTTTTTGGTTCTTTGGGAGAAATTGCTTTGAAGAAATCAATGATGAAGAAGGAGTGAAACATACGCATTCTTTTTTTAACAATGATTTGTATTTTTAGTTAATTTAATTCAAATTTTTATTAAAAATAATAAAATAATTATTATTATTGAAACACCCTTGATAGTTAGTCATGTGCACATCATATGGTCGCCAAAAGTGAGAAAAGAGACGGATGTCAGTCAAGTTCATCCTTTTACACTTTTTTTAGGAGTTTGAGATCATTTTGATTGAACGAAAAAAGAATCAAAACTCAATTATCACTTTTTAAATAGATCGGGAAACATGGAATAATTTACCCCAAAGCTTATTTCTTCTTGCTTCTTGTGCCATGATTAGTTCACAAAGTAAACTCAAAGCTTACTTCCAATTTTTTAGTGATTTGGATGCATCACCATCAATGGGAATTTCACGAGGATGAAGGTTGTGTTTCAATTAAGTGTATGAAAAGCTGCATTTGATAATAACGAATCAAGCACTGCTTGTATCCGAAGGCAGAATATTACAGATGGAAAAGGAGACAAAAAGAAAGGGAAATATCAATTTTCACAACGATTCTTTTTGGTAGCAAATAGTTAGAGTAAGGTGTTTATTCTTTTGGTTTGGTGTTTAATTCTTTGCCTTAACTTTGGCGTTTACAATTTAGTATTATAGATTCCCTACCGGTCAGTACTAAACAACTCATTTCTTTAAGGCGCTACTACTCATTGAAAAAAGCAGATGTATGTGGTATGCTTGATAAGAAGGAAAGAACATAGTAATAAATGCATATAATTTCAGTGAAGAAAATAAATAGGAATTTGACCCGTTGTGTTTGGTCCGAATTTACCATTTTAATCTCTTAATATTTGGAGAGATTAGGTTAAGATACTTTGTGGGTTTTTTCTCCTCTCGATTCATCTATTCATCTTCTCTCTCCTACTAAATAATTATAATATTGAATTCCATTTACTAGTCTCCTCACCCCACTCCTCTCTCACCTTCTTTTTTTTTTGCCTTTTATTAAAAATGCTCTAAATGATAAATGACAATTACGACATCTAGGACGATTAAAAGCATTGGTTCAAATTATTGGTTTAAAACTGATTTTGATTAAAAACCTTGTAACAGGCAAGAGTTTAACATTATAACTTATTTTTCTTGACATTGTAGCATGTGATAGCTTTACATTATACCAATCACAAGTTTTGGTTTAAACTAAAAATGTTAAACACCCTAATAATATTTGGTGCTTAAAATTCACCAACCGTTTTGTTTTAATAACGATATGATTATATCAGATTCAATGACGAAGCTAGCCTTCTACTTGGAGCATGCACAATTTTCTTTTTAAATTACCAAAATAAAAATAAATAGTTAAAACTTTATCGTTAAAGTTATTTAGATTTATAATGGGATTAGTTATTTTTCTTTATTAGTAAGGGTAAATTATTCTTTTGCTTGTAGGGCAATATAGGGCTGTTCTTATTAGTTTATTTAATTAAGGGAAATTGTAGTAAGTGACTTTTTTTTTTTTCAAAATTTATTGAAGTAAATAGTTGATTTTGTAAATCGCAATAAATACAAACTTTACTTGGTAATTTTTTTTTTACTTTTCTATTTACTGCTAGTAAAAAAATTACCGACAAGTTTTTATTTTATTGTATTTACTACAAATATTTTCAAAACCTACTATTTACTCAAAAAATTTAAAAATCTGTTATTTTTTTCAATCTTTCTTTAATTAATTATTGTTACTTTGTGCAATGGAAATAATATGAACGGAACGAAATATCATTTATGTTTGTTAGATGAATAGATCATAGAAGAAGTCATGCTATTCATTGTTGTTGTAACGCCCCTATGTGGGGGTTAACAGTTTTTAATGAGATAAAATAAAAATAAATAATAAAAGTAAAACCTTAAAAATAAAATTTGCCCGGGACTTAAATGAAAACTCTCAACTCAAAAATAAAAATATAAACGACAAATAAATCACAGTTTTAATGTAGCACCTTAAATTTAATAATATAAACTGTTGTCATCATCATTTTAACCCTCAACACATTATAATACAGTCACAGAAAGTAACAATTGATGCTTACATTATCATGAAGAACATTCTTTACAATTGAGCAGTCCCAATGTAATATAGTTACATCGCTTCCTCAACTATATTTCTCGTAGCCACCTCACACTTAGTGAGTCCTGAAAAGATATAAACATAAGGGAATGAGCAACACTATGCTCAGTAGAGAAAGCCATTACTCACCTCTATCATTACCACATTAAAATCTGCATGGTTAGTAAGTCACATCATATTTCAGATTATGAGGTTTATTATGATCACATCTTATGGATACCGTAGTTAATCATTACCAAGTGTCATAATTACACATTTATACAAATATTACCAATCATCATTGTTCCTAGGTATCCATGTTAAATTGAGTATCACTCAACTCATCGAAACCCAAGTGGGCGCACTTGATCACCCCATAAACATTCCAAGGGTGTTCCGGTGAGGGGACATCAAGCCCCGAGTCCTCACCAAGTCGATTCCTGTACAGTGTGTTCTGGGACTTTCAACCCAAGGAAGCGTCATCGCCTTCCCCCTATTTTACCTTTTAGGGTATTCATGCCCAAGGACGTAACCGTCGCCCTCTTCATGTCTCACAATTTCTCTATATTGAATCATTATCAATAGAGTTAGTTTTCCTAACCATGCTTCTCAATTTATAACATGTGTCAATTCATTATGTTCCTCGCCGTACAATACAAGACGAGTCCATGTCATAGTTTCATATGTGATACTCATATAATATTAGTTCAACATAGATATATATATTGCGACAAAACAATCAATTTTAATTCTATAAAAACCTCACAAAAGATGAGTAATAGAATCCCTACCTTTTAAGCTTATCAACAGTCTCTTAATCCTGGAATCAATTAACGTTAGCTCCATACTCCCTTGATCCTAAGGCGTGCATAAGGACAATTAAAACTAAAGCACAATATACAACTACATTCATAAAATTCATTTTAATTTAATCTTAGAATTTCAAGAAATAACCACTGCCCATAGAGGTATTACAAAGTTTAACAATATAAATTTTCTGTCTAGGGCATATACACTTAGACTTCATACATATGCTCCAAAATAGCAACAAACATATACTTAGGTTTAAGAACGCAAATTTGAATAATCCTTTAGTATAAAAGAAAATTTATAAATGAAAGACTAAATTTGTTCATAAGATTCTAACCTCGGATTATGGTTAGTTGGAAGCTTGAAATGGCTTCAAAACAGATTCCTTTACTTCGGTATGACTGAAATTCTTGCTCAAATGGAGGTGATGGTGGCTGATTTTTATGGCTGCCTTGAAGAAGTTCTCTAAGTATTTTGCTTCAGCAAAGAAATGAGAAGAAGAGTGTGGGAACCGTGGAAGAGAAAGGAAGAAAAGATGAAGTCTTTGAAGAGAAGTGATAGAAACAATTATAGAGGAGACATGTTGAAGCATGTCACGGAGGAAATAAAGAAAATGAGGGTCAAGAGTAGTTGGAAAAGATATCCTTATGTCTCATCTAAAGACTTTAACACACATAATGCCAATATGACATTTTTGAGATTTATTAGAAGTTCTAAGGCTTTTTAGTAATCATACTAAATAAATATAGGAGAATTTTAGAAAATTTAAAAATAGATAAAAATAAATATTATAAAATAAATTTAAATGAAGCAATTTTTTTTTTATACATTAAAAATTAATTTAATTACCTCAATACCCGTTAGGAGAATAACGGGTGTCACAGCTCTACCCCCCTTAAAGAAATTTCGTCCTCGAAATTTCAATTCTAGTAATACTAGTAAAAATTATGATTCCACTATGATTCCAATTCTGAGTCTAAACCGTTAATGTTCTTTGTCCTCCAAATTTAAGTTATCGTAACTCCACTTATTTACTTGCATAATAAATCTTACTCTAAATTCCAAATCCCTCAATGAGAGTATTTCTGACAAGTTTCAACTTGTAACACCGTATAATAGTCTAAGAATCTGATCAGGCATACATATTGACCATACCATGATTCCGGTCCTTCATTGTCCATGGACTGTGATTTACAATCACATTTAAGGAGATTGCCAGAGAAATTTTATATACTTCATCTTTAGGTTCCTTTTCCTTTTTGAGTAAGGAAAAGTCAAATATATTTGATTTCATACCTCAACTAATAAACTAAAACATAATCATAAAACATATATCACAAACACTTTTATTCAAAACTATACATTAAACTTACTCATAGAGATATTAAGCGGAATCTCAGAGTTGCAAACATACCCGACATATTTTTCATTAAACAGCTATCCTCATGACACAAACATTCAATCCAAATAATATACTCATATTTCATATGGAATATCCCCATAACTGACTCTGGTACTTCCACATAATATTAACAGAATATTACACATTACAAACATAATACGGATACGTTTCGAGAGTACAAGGCACTCCGTATACCAGCTATCCATATCATGCATGCTTAGAGGATACAAAAACATCGATAAACAAAAGATCGGACCTTAAGAAGGATGCGTTTCGAGAGCATCAAGTACTCCGTATCCAGCCATCCCGGCATTAGGCTCAATGAATCTAAAAGATTTAACAACGACGTACCACAAGAAACACAGAATACAAGGCAAACGGTTATTCGTAACACACGAAATACGGACACACATGCCTACATGCCAAAGATAAAACAAAAAGATTACAGATGGAGATTCAAATCAATTGGCCGCTCCCGGCTTTCCCTTTCCCATTCAAGCTTGGATGTTGCAGTGTCGGATTCTGGATGTATGATTTGCATTTTATCTATCAATTCCTCAGCTGTTGAAGCAGTAACAAAGATTTGTCTCTCCGATTCTGTAGTGATGTTTTCTTCCACAGCGTAATCTAGAAATTTCAAAAGACCGTCATAAAAACCCTTTACGTTCAGCAGACCCAAAGGTTTGGAATAAAAGCCCAACAATTGCCCACAAGCAACTATAAATATTTCCTCAAGAGTACCTAGACCACCAGGTAATGCTATAAAAGCATCGGAATTATAGATTATGTCTTTAAAATTTTTAGGGATACTCCTGACTCCTTCTCCCTTACCTATGGCTTCCTTACAAAGGTTTCCTTCAACTGGAATATGAGGCCAAATTCTTACATCAGTAGCGTCGCTAGACCTAGCTGCTAGTGCCATATTTACCATCATTTTTATACTACCACCCCCATAGATTATGTTAATCTTCTTGTGTGCTAGGACTTGCCCTAAGTGATTTGCAGCTTCTAAATAAGCTTTATCTTTTCCAAGGCTGGAACCACAAAAGACACAGATATTCTTTATTTTCTTCGTGGACTGGGAGGTAGACATATTTGGTTTATAGAAGTGGTTGCTTAATGTCTGCTCCACTTAGACTTCGGGTTCTACATGAGATTTTAAAGATGAGAAATATACAAAAAGGGCTAAAGAGATAGACGAGTAGGTAATGAAAAAGTAATCCAAAGATTTAAACAAAATCTTGTGCGGATAAGAAAGTAAGATAAGGTGATTGATAGTTTACAGAAAATTTGATTCACTTTTTGAAAAAGATTAGACTCTAATTGTATAACTTTTGACAATTGAGAACAATTCGACAGAAGACCCTCATGACACAACTGTAGACTTTTTGACAAATATACACCAAGTCTAGAAATTTAATATAAACGACAAATACTGTAGAACTTTTGAAATTTGAGACACAAATCTTGAAATATCTGGATAAGCTTTTCAAAATTCAAACATATTACTGTACCGTATGTAACGTGTCTGATAAGATAATATATTTTATTATATATATATTTAAGAAAATCATAAATTAAATAAGATATTAACACTTACTGTATCAATCTAATAATCACAATTATTTCAAACACAAAAGCAAATATTCTGAGTAAAAGAAAAACACAAACTGTTGAACATCAGCTAAAACTGCTTCAAATAAGTAAAGACTAAATAACCTTTATAGAGCGATGACTTATTTCCCATCCAGTTTTCTTATGGCTTGGCAAACAGGATCTAGAAATACCATATTCCTGAGGCGTTGTCTTTCTGTATAAAATTTAGGCCAGAGTTTAAAAATAGCTCCTTGAACATATCCACTAGGGTGACCGTGGAGAGGAGGATGGATGCTATCCAAGTTCTCCTTTGAAAGTCCATTCCTACAAAACCTTATTTTATCCTCTCTATTCGTAGACATATAACCAGGTGAAGTACATTTACCGTTACAATTTTGTCTTCCACATTTGTTACAAGTGATCACGATGGCACGAGCTCTTCTTTTCATTGCACTACGACTGGTACCTGTTCCTGGTAAACCGACATCTTGACTAAAGTCACTCGGACGGATCTTCCCCTCTATCAACATTCTCACATCACAAGGGATGCCAAAACGCATAAGAATCCACAACCGAGTAATTCTAGCCTTATATTTCTTTCTGAGAATCTTTTGGGAGAGTGATGGGAAATACTTTCTCAGGTGTTGGTACTTTGGGTCCATGATGAGATGAAAGAAGAGCAAATAGAAAGGAAAAATTAAGATAGTAAATTGCAGAATCCTAGAATTCCTTCTTCTTTTAGAGGAAAAGAAGAATTTCTAATGAAAAAGAAGAGGATTTGCGATTTAGAGAAAATAACAAATTAAGAGAGAAAAAGTGAACTCGGAGAAATAAGCTCCTATGCACAGTAAACGTATATGTAAACAATGATTAAACCACTGTATATGACACGTATAGAGACCACGTGGGAGAGACAGTGTGAATCAAACTGATTTAAGATTTGAACTAGGCCCAAATGTTCTTAGTTGAAAATGGTCAGGTTGTTTCGGCCTTAACACATTTAGAACGAGTTAAATAACAAACATAAAATTGAAAACCAATTCGTATGAATCTTAAACCCAATTCAAAGCCCACTATAGATAAAGTTAACTATAAACAACAAATCTAATTTAACGACAACAAGGATCTTCCTGAATGATCCAGCAACTCAAATAATTTTGTTTTAATCAAAACCTTATTGAACAATGCATACACCCATATGTTATTGATAATACTTAACATCTATCAATGGATTCATCATCATTACTACCAAGGGTTTAGAATGCGACTAACTTTGAAATCAATACGATTTACGTCTTTTAACATAGACCATATCAATGAACAAAGACACTAGATGTTACTACTTAAAAACATCTACAATCCCCACAATTCTACTCATACAATATATAATTTCCTCATATAACAAAACCTTAGGTAACCAAAAGATTCACTGATACACTTAAATACAATGTACGTAACGAAATATTCCAATTTTGAGATTCATGCATTCTAGACTTTACACAGTCTCAACAGACCAAAAGTCTAACATTTATCTCTCTCAAGATTCAATACCATGATTCCCAACTTATATCATATTCCTCAAATATATAGAACTTTCAAGAAAAGTTATTGACACTTATGTGCTCCATCGAATCCACACATAATCATTACTTAAGTTTGAATCAATTACAAAAAATTTGGCATATCTATGCCAAACTTTAAAATCAATAAATCAAGCCTTATATTTCTTATTGTTTTTCACAAAATAAAAGGCTATTAAATCCTTGTATCTACACGAATTTCTCATCGTTTATACGAATTAGATATGCTTATAGATCCAAATATTATACGAATCTCTCATAAGCATTCTACTTATAAACTCATTCCATATAATTATCATTCCCTTATAACTATTAATACTTTCCTTCTATATAATTATTGTACTCATATAACCATTAGTATTTTCATTCTATGGCCTTTCCATGTTACATCCTTCTAGACTGTATAAATCAATGTGAAGGTTCATTTTGATGATGACAATAAAAATTCAGCTTCAAAACCATCTCAAAAATATATTTTTTTAAAGTGGTGCTACACTCCCTAGGTTAACCGAACCTAGGCTCTGATACCAAAAATTCTGTAACGCCCCTATGTGGGGGTTAACAGTTTTTAATGAGATAAAATAAAAATAAATAATAAAAGTAAAACCTTAAAAATAAAATTTGCCCGGGACTTAAATGAAAACTCTCAACTCAAAAATAAAAATATAAACGACAAATAAACCACAGTTTTAATGTAGCACCTTAAATTTAATAATATAAACTGTTGTCATCATCATTTTAACCCTCAACACATTATAATACAGTCACAGAAAGTAACAATTGATGCTTACATTATCATGAAGAACATTCTTTACAATTGAGCAGTCCCAATGTAATATAGTTACATCGCTTCCTCAACTATATTTCTCGTAGCCACCTCACACTTAGTGAGTCCTGAAAAGATATAAACATAAGGAAATGAGCAACACTATGCTCAGTAGAGAAAGCCATTACTCACCTCTATCATTACCACATTAAAATCTGCATGGTTAGTAAGTCACATCATATTTCAGATTATGAGGTTTATTATGATCACATCTTATGGATACCGTAGTTAATCATTACCAAGTGTCATAATTACACATTTATACAAATATTACCAATCATCATTGTTCCTAGGTATCCATGTTAAATTGAGTATCACTCAACTCATCGAAACCCAAGTGGGCGCACTTGATCACCCCATAAACATTCCAAGGGTGTTCCGGTGAGGGGACATCAAGCCCCGAGTCCTCACCAAGTCGATTCCTGTACAGTGTGTTCTGGGACTTTCAACCCAAGGAAGCGTCATCGCCTTCCCCCTATTTTACCTTTTAGGGTATTCATGCCCAAGGACGTAACCGTCGCCCTCTTCATGTCTCACAATTTCTCTATATTGAATCATTATCAATAGAGTTAGTTTTCCTAACCATGCTTCTCAATTTATAACATGTGTCAATTCATTATGTTCCTCGCCGTACAATACAAGACGAGTCCATGTCATAGTTTCATATGTGATACTCATATAATATTAGTTCAACATAGATATATATATTGCGACAAAACAATCAATTTTAATTCTATAAAAACCTCACAAAAGATGAGTAATAGAATCCCTACCTTTTAAGCTTATCAACAGTCTCTTAATCCTGGAATCAATTAACGTTAGCTCCATACTCCCTTGATCCTAAGGCGTGCATAAGGACAATTAAAACTAAAGCACAATATACAACTACATTCATAAAATTCATTTTAATTTAATCTTAGAATTTCAAGAAATAACCACTGCCCATAGAGGTATTACAAAGTTTAACAATATAAATTTTCTGTCTAGGGCATATACACTTAGACTTCATACATATGCTCCAAAATAGCAACAAACATATACTTAGGTTTAAGAACGCAAATTTGAATAATCCTTTAGTATAAAAGAAAATTTATAAATGAAAGACTAAATTTGTTCATAAGATTCTAACCTCGGATTATGGTTAGTTGGAAGCTTGAAATGGCTTCAAAACAGATTCCTTTACTTCGGTATGACTGAAATTCTTGCTCAAATGGAGGTGATGGTGGCTGATTTTTATGGCTGCCTTGAAGAAGTTCTCTAAGTATTTTGCTTCAGCAAAGAAATGAGAAGAAGAGTGTGGGAACCGTGGAAGAGAAAGGAAGAAAAGATGAAGTCTTTGAAGAGAAGTGATAGAAACAATTATAGAGGAGACATGTTGAAGCATGTCACGGAGGAAATAAAGAAAATGAGGGTCAAGAGTAGTTGGAAAAGATATCCTTATGTCTCATCTAAAGACTTTAACACACATAATGCCAATATGACATTTTTGAGATTTATTAGAAGTTCTAAGGCTTTTTAGTAATCATACTAAATAAATATAGGAGAATTTTAGAAAATTTAAAAATAGATAAAAATAAATATTATAAAATAAATTTAAATGAAGCAATTTTTTTTTTATACATTAAAAATTAATTTAATTACCTCAATACCCGTTAGGAGAATAACGGGTGTCACAGTTGTACTATAAAGAAAAAAAAAAAAAGACATGTTCTTCATTGTTTAAAATGTCTGATGTCTTTATTAAAAAAATTGAATCGTTTTTTGTTATTATAAAAACATTCAATTTTTTTCAGAGAACGAAACAAATAACGTATTTTTGAAACTTTTTAAAGTAAATTGTATGTTGTTGAGAATATTTATAGTAAATAACAGATTTATGATGTAAATATTACATAAGAATTATTTAAATTGTATACAAGAGAGTAAAATAAATTATTTTCACCTCAAATATATTTATTGTGGAAATAAGATTATTTTCACTATAAGATAAATAAATTATTTATG
Source organism: Artocarpus heterophyllus (assembly GCA_025403435.1). Taxonomy (NCBI): domain Eukaryota; kingdom Viridiplantae; phylum Streptophyta; class Magnoliopsida; order Rosales; family Moraceae; genus Artocarpus; species Artocarpus heterophyllus. The sequence goes on from CM046330.1 coordinate 13,931,041, forward strand.
TCATAAAATTTTTATTTACTACAAGTCTTTTAAAAACTGAATATTTACTATAATTAGTTTTAGAAAAAATGTTAAATATTTACTATAATTAGATTTTAAAAGGTGTTGTTTATTATAATTTTCCTTTTTGGTTTTTTGGACCAAAAGAAAACAATTTTAATGACGTCCTTTAATGAAAGTTTGTATCGTTTATTTCTATTGACTCGTTATTTAAGTTTAAATTTCGACGTCCATCAATAATAAAACGTCATGTCGTACATTGTCTTAAAATACCATCGTTTTTGTGAAAACGACATTCCAATTTGCCAGTCCTAATAATTCCTCAAACGACATACATTTTCCTCGGTGACTTTGCAAACTCCTCCTCCTCAATCTCCAAAATTCCTAATTCCGACGAGAACCGTACGGATGATATTATGGACACGCTCGCTTCAACCATGGTCTCCTATTTCCACCCACTAAACACACTAACCAACGCAATCACAAAAACCCATTTCCCCCAATTCCTTCCCAAACCACTTTCTCCTCCAAAACCCACCAATTTCTCCCATCGGAACCTCCATCTCCGACGGCCACTTGTGACTACGACCGTCGGAGAGACAGCGGCGACGGCCGAAAATGGAGAAGGGAAGCCAAAATTCAAGTGGGTCGAGGTGGGCCCCGGAATCACAGAAACCCAAAAGGAGGCCATTTCAAAACTACCTCCAAAGATGACAAAACGGTGCAAGGCTTTGATGAAGCAGCTGATTTGCTTTTCTCCTTATAGCGCTTGCTTGAATGAGTTGTTGGGTGCGTGGGTGAGGATTATGAAGCCTCGGAGAGCCGATTGGCTTGCTGTTATCAAAGAATTGAAGATAATGGACAACCCACTTTATCTACAGGTTTTTTTCGCTCTAAATTCCCTTCTTTTTTATGTTTATTTTATTCATTTATTAATTTTTTTTGGTCTGCTACAATTTCAAGATTGAAAAAATGCTGAGTTCTTGAATGGGTTTTTGCTTCACTTGTTATATGCACTGATATTAGGAAACTTTCCGGCTTCAATTTGCTTGTCTAAGGAGTGAACATTATGGATATAATATATTGTGGAGTAAAGATAGAAGAAAGTGGACTTTGGACATGCCACATAATAGATTATATTACCTTGAATCAGTAGTTGTGATTAACTTGTATCATATTCTGCATAGATAACGTCCCCTGTTCTGTTAAGAAGTACTGAAAGTCTGCAATTGATCTTAGATAGATGTAGTTTGTAATCGTATTGACCTTTGTTTCAGTTTCTTATATATATATATATATATATTGTATTGTATTGACCCGAGTGACTTCCTGGCATTATATTATTTCTATGTTCTTCTAGAGAGCTAACTATTAAACGCAAAAGAGTTAGGTTCTCATAAGAGTAAGAATTGAAGGTTCCAGAGGCAAAAGTTTGAGGATAAACCAACTCTTATTTTGATCTTTGATTAGTTTTTTATCTTCTTACCGTAATTAGGCTCTCATTTCTTGTGGCTCATGGTTAAAATCATAAAGAAATTAATGGTTTATTGATAAAATTACCAAAATTGCAACTTATGAAAAAGCTCAAGGGGGAAGTTTTCAGTTGCAGGGGGCAAAGTGAGACAACTCCTCCTATTTGGGGTCCAAATTTGTAATCCCTTGGTTTTCTATCTACTGGCCAATACCATTGATCTAAATTTGAGCTTTCTTTAAGCCTGAGTGTTAACACGGCTCTTCGCACATTTCATAGGTGGCAGAACTTGCCCTCCCAGAAGAATCTTTTGAAGCCAATATCCGTGACTATACAAAGATAATCCATAGTTTTGGGAAGCAAAATCGGCTCAAAGATGCTGAAAGAACCCTCTTAGCCATGAAAAGTAGAGGTTTCATCTGTGATCAAGTAACCTTAACCACCTTTATTCACATGTACAGCAAGGCTGGTAATCTTAGGCTTGCTGAAGAAACTTTTGAAGAGCTAAAGCTGCTTGGAGAACCGTTGGATAAACGATCATATGGCTCAATGATCATGGCCTACGTCCGAGCTGGAATGCCAGAACAGGGAGAGAATCTACTTGGAGAAATGGATACTGAAGAAATTTACGCTGGCAGCGAAGTTTACAAAGCATTGTTAAGAGCATATTCAATGATGGGTAATGCACAAGGAGCTCAAAGAGTGTTTGATGCTATTCAGCTTGCTGGTATACCGCCGGACGCTAAGTTGTGCGGGCTCCTTATAAACGCATATGGAGAATCGGGCCAAAGTGAGAAGGCGCAGGTTGCTTTCAAAAATATGTGGAGGGCAGGCCTTGAACCGAGCGATAAGTGTGTAGCTCTAGTGTTGTGTGCTTATGAGAAGGAGAATCAGCTTCAGAGGGCATTGGATTTTCTGATGGAATTGGAGAGAGATGGTATCATGGTAGGGAAAGAAGCTTCAGAAACATTGGTGGGATGGTTTCGAAAGCTTGGACTTGTGAAAGAGATTGATCTTGTTTTAAGGGAATATGCTTTGAAGGAATCTGGTTCTGAAATTCGCACTTCTTAGCTTCTATCTCCAACCTTTTGGTCTCATCTTCTATGAGAACATAAAATGTCGTTCTCATTTTATGGCATTCTTCTAATTGACAAAATTCTACAAATGGAAAGATCCAGCTCTAGGCCTCTAATCTTACCAACATTTTCCAACCGCCACCGATCCACCGAAATGTATTCCTTATGGTGTTTCTTGTGATTTTTATCACTTGATTTATTTTTGCACGGTAAGTAAAATATGGTGTAATAGACTCTCTGTTTCTGTTTGCTGGGGGGGACGTTGGGGATTGGTTTGAATATCCGATTAACTTGTAAAGCCTTTTCTCATTCAGTGACTTGTCTTCTTTGATGCGAGAGGAAAGCAGTAAAGAGATGCTTAAATGAACAGCTTTCCTTCTTTAAGTTTGCTAAAGAATCCAAGGAAATCTGTATCTTCAAAGCTTGTTGCTTGTTCACTTTCTTAATCTTTTGCGAGCTTTTGGTTGGATACTTGTAACATTGTACATAAAATTTAAAGCCTGTCTAGCCAATGACTTAGTTGGCCCACAAAGTGATCTGCTTTCTATTCGAAAACAGGAATAGTGTTTCACACGGGAAAAGGTTTTATATAGTATTTTTCTTGGTTTCTTGTACAAATAAGAGTGGGAGCTTAATATCTCTACAAGTTTTGAAAATTTCCAATTGCAATGGGAGCATTTATTAATAGTGTAAATTTTCCCAATTCCTGAGTAGGATAAGATGTGGGTCATTATCACATAAATGGTGCCAATATGGTTGTAAGCCCAGCTAGTATCCGGTTTTAACTTAGCTTTTTAAAATTATAATAAAAAAATATTTCGGGGATGAAAAATATAGATGTTCGTCTTACGTGCTTTTTAACTTTGATATGATTTTTACTGAATTTAGGGTTGAAAAACATCACCGCTGGCAGGTTATCATATCCCTATCGAAAAAAGGTTCTCAAAAAACTGGTTTAGCTTCTCCTAGGCAGCTTTGGGGATGGCTTTCTGCGCTTTCTAGACAAAAGTAAAATGACGTTAAAACTGAATGGGAGTTTCATTAGCATTTCAGCAAGAGAAATGGAGAAAAGAATAAAAAGAAGATATGAACAAATATATATATAAATATGGATCAGTCATTAACGTCACTTGCCCGTTGAAAACCACCTAAAAATTAAGCTGCCTTTTTCTAGAAGTATCTGATCATGACCAACAAAGAACTTTAGGCAAGCAGTTTTGTGTATCAGGTCAGGCATCAGTCTCGTTTTTGAGAGACGGAGATTGCGAAGCATTGGAACATGGCACAGATCCATGTGGCGGTGAGCCATGTCTGTGGAGAAGTTCGCGAGCCAAAGCCTGAAGATCACCACCACCACTACCACTTGATGATGAGCCACTTGAGCCACCAAATTGCCGAGGGTCTAACTGCCGCTGCTGCATGGCCCATGGCTGCACAATAGGTTCGAAAAGTGACGACAAATCGTATGTTGCGGGCACGGTGGAGGCGGATGGAAGGTCGGCAATTGAGAGCTGCGGGGGGTTGAGCGCTGTTGGTGGGGGCTGCGGAGCAGGTGGTGGCGGTGGAAGCTCCAATGTTGCTAAGTGGGCTTGCAAGTAGGAGAGTTCTGTTTGTAAACTCACCACCTGCGCAAACAAAATTATTAAAGAAAAAAAAAAGAGAAATTATTAAGTTAATTAGCTTAATTACCAATAACTTTCAACCCCAGCACCCAAGAGAATAAAGAGAAGAAATTTTTTATTTATTTGATGTTTCCTTCAGAGTTGATAAATAAATCATTATACGAATAAAAGTCAGGTATAACACATCTTTGAGTGCTATATGTCTATGCAATTTTTTGCACATTTTGGTGCCATTTCGTATTCTCAAATAAAGGGCATAAATAAACCCTTAAAAAAAAGTGCATAAATATCTTCAAGAAAAAGTAAAAAAATATATATATAATTTTAGCCAAAGGTAACGCTTCTTGCCTTTGTTCATACTAAATCAGTGCTTAAGATACGAGCCTTATACATGGAATTGCCAACATTTAAAGAATTCTAAAGGAAAGGGAAGAAGTGGAGACAAAATTTATACTCAAGATATATACTTATATATGATTATTAGTTTTACTATTATATTTATATTTTTATACCTTTCGTTTTAGATTAATTCAAAAACTACACCTTTTGTTTTTTATCTCATCGAATGTATACCTTATATTTAAATTTAATATACAAATCTATACTATCAATAAATAACTTTGATCTTTAAAATAACTAAATTATCTTTAAATGAAAGAGAACAAAATTAAAACTTTAAAACTTTAAGAAGAAAACAAAAAAAAAAACATACAAAACACTCATTTTTTAGAGTGTCCTATACAATTTTTTTTATATTAAAAACCTTAGTATAAAGTTTTTTTTTTTAAAAGTTTTTAAGGTTCTCTTATTTTAAACTAGAGAGTATTTTAGACAGTTTCTCGAGTCAAAATTGAATGCTGATCGAGAAATGGTTTAACGTTATATGTTAAATCCAATATGAAGGTATACATTCGATGAAATCAAAAGTTAAAAGTATATTGTTTGAATAAATCTAAGATATAAAGTATAAAAAAGTAAATAACTCAATAATTTATATAATTGATTTTGAAAGTTATTAAAAGATGTATAACAATTTTATATCGTTATCCAAAATTTTAGTTCCATCTATTTAAGATTCTTATCATGAAAATATGTGCATAAAAAAACTTATGTATAATATATATATTTATATATATTAAATTAAGAGTCTGTGTAACTGAAAGATTTATTTATTTTGCTGAGGTGGATATATAATAGATTTCAGGCACATCTTAGAACAAGGAAAAACATGGATTATATATGATGATCAGATGAAATAGCTAGTAAATTATTGAAAAAAAAAAAAAAGAAGAAGAATGGGTCACTTATACTCCTCCCAAAACTTAAATTATCAAGTTAAACAACACTTAAATTATAAAAAAGAAATAAGGAAATGGAAGAATTATCTCTCTCACTCTTTTCTAGAACAAGAAAACTCACTAGAATGAGAGGATGACAAGATTATCCCTACTCATTGTGCCGCAACTAGGAGAAGCAATAATTAGCAGAATGGATAATATAGGAATTAAAGTGACTCATGTCCCTAAACAAAAGTTTGAATTAATTCCAAGAGGCAACAAACCGACCATTTCCTTAATACCAGCAAAGGCTAGAATTTGCACAAAAATTGGCACAAACCATGGGCTAATAACATATTGTATTAAATCTTAACCGCCGACCACATTATTTGTTAATCTAATAAACGTTCTAGATTTCAGTAAAGCACAAAACTGTCCCCTTAGCATCTAACCCAGCATTCCCCCCATATTCTTCCTTAATTCTCCATCCATAATTTGCTTGTATATAACCCCCCTCTCTCTCTCTCTCTCTCTCTCTCTCTCCTCTTTTATTTTTGCCACCAAAGTTTCTCTCTCTATAGTTATAAGACCAAAAGAAACAGATTTCCCTCCCTTTAGCCCTTACACAAGGACACCACTCCTATAACTAAGGGCATGGTGCCCCCATACCCTTTTGTTGCACCTTAATATTACACGTAATAACCATTGCCCCAAAAGCAACAGGAAGCAAAATGACCAAAAAAAAAACAATGATCCAAATTTAATCAGAATACAACATTATAAGGGCCATTCCCAAAACCCAATATCAAGACATTAAAGCTAAAAAAAAAAAAAAACGGAGATGATGAAATAGTATATATTTCAACCGAAAATGACAAAAATAATCACCTATGAGCAAAAAATTTGATGAATAACAACAACAGTAGTAGTAATAAGATATGATAATTCATAACCAATAATAATTATAATATACTCATAAAAATGATGACGAAGATTATTGAAAATTACCTGTTGTTGAAGAGCGAAAATATGAGCGACGCAGCCGTAGACGGGGTCACGGAGGCGTGCCTGGGCCTCGTAGCAGACGGTGACGACGGCGTCGAGGCGCTTGTGGATGGGGATGTGGAGGAGGAGCTTGGACACGTTGCTGGCTCCGAAGACTTTGTGCACCGCCGCGAAGTGGGCTGCTCCTTGCTCCGAGTCGAAGTAAGGCGCGAATATGCAACCTGGCACGCACTTCCTCCTCAAGAACTTGCACGCGCCGCACGGCCCGCCTCCTCCCCCTCCCCCTCCCCCTCCTCCGCCGCTACCACTGCTACTAGGGTTTTGGTTTGCGTTCATATCTCTCTCTATCAATATCTTTTTTTTTAGTTAGAGCTTGATGTTTGCTTGAAATTTTTCTGGGTATAATAAGGGATCAAAAAATACATGTGTTACGTGAAGGAAATAATGGGTTGGGGGATAATATAGTTTCTGGGTTTGGCTTGGTGGTGATTTTTTTTTTTTTTTTCGGTGGGTGTGGGGGGATTTGGGTATGGTTTAAGTGGGGACGATTAAAAACGCTAGAGAAAGAGAAGTCTTAATGGCCACGCGAGAGAGCAAAGGCTTAATACCCACATTTAACTGCTTGCGTGAAGCAAACATGCGATAAGCCCTAGCTAGCAATTGTACTCTCTCTCATCAAACAAACTGATTTTGCTTTTTCTCTTTTTTGATTCTCTCTCTCTATCTCGTGAATTTTCTTATGTAGCACAACTCATGATCCATATTCTCCTTTTTCTCTCTTTGCTTTAATACATATTTATGACATGTAATGTGTATCTTTGTGGTTTTCTGTGGGAATTTTTTTTTTTTTTTTTTTGTGCAATTTATATCTGAATATATATATATACACATATATATATATATATGTGTGTGTGTGTCTTTTTTGCAAAGAAAAAAAAAAGCAAACGGATTTTAGAAAATCGAAACGTGTAGAGGAGACTGTCTACATTTGCCACTCTGCGTGTTTTAAGCTGCGTGGAGGGCAAAAGACGCCAACTCTCTCTCTCTCCCAACGTTGAAAATGACTTAGTTTTTTCCTTACTTTCCTTTTCCACATAAAAAGACAAAAGAAGCCCGTTTTTGAAAATGACAGGAATACCCACCTTTTTTTTTTTGGTCCTGAAACCATGTTAATTTGCATTAACTGTATTCAGTGGTGGCTAATAAATGACATGGCCATGCCCATTTGAGTAACTTGCAATACGAAGCAATTAGGCTTGTTATTGAGTGGAGGGGAGTGCTACCCAGTTAATAATAACCGTGCAATTAGTTAATTAGGGAATTGGGATGGCCTGGTCAAAAAATATTAATAGACACCGTGAGATGCTGGTTAATAATTGCAGTGGTTGGTAGAAAAGTTAAAACTATATGGTTGTATCTATATATTATAACACGTAAGAGCTTTATACTGTTTACAATTAAAATTATACGGTTGAAATCATAACCCAAACACACTATATATGTTTTTGTATAACAATATGCACACTAGAAACCGGGGGAAAAGGATGGATCAAGATGAAAATGTTAGTGGACTTATAATCAAAAGTCTTTATTGCCATCATTACTAAGATCTAAGAGATGACATGAAGATGTTTACAGAGCCAGAATGGTTGGGATATTGATATGATGATGATGATGATGATATCAGTGGTGATGACAACGAGGAGGGTGAAGACAATGACGGGAGTGAATTTAAGTAATGGTATAAACAACAATAATTCTGATGGTTGGTGTTCTTGTTTGTAGCTTATATGATCATTACGTTTCATCAAAAGGACGAGGAAGAAAAAGGGAAAAAAAAAAAAACTGTAAGATCATGACCTTTAGGGAAAAGTCAGGTCCACTCCAGTTAGTATGTGCCGCAAAAATTGCCACACCAAAGTTACTTTTATACAGTAATTTTATTTTATTATTTTTTAAACCTTAATAAAGGATTCAAATTCTACGTCTTATACTATAGCGTGAAATTACTATGACATCGTTACACTGTTTGGTTCACTTGTATAGTGATTTTTATTCCTTAGTTTTTTCATAATTATTTTGTCTGTAATATGATATATTCGTTTTACTAATTAGCAATATATGCATATGATGATTACTTCCCCAAGTCTAGATCGTTTCATGTTTTCATGTATGTATGTAATGTTATATAGATTTATTGGTCATACGCTTACAACTTGTATACATGTGCCTATAGAATTAACAAAAAAGACTAAATTTAAGAGAAATTAAAAGTTAAACCTATTTCTAATCCTTTTATGCAGTCCTTGAAGCATATATACGTCATAACATCATATGCGTGGATTAAGCTAGCTAACCATAAGTACGTTTATGGAAATTTATTCATAATATATTGATCATACAAACGGCTGAAAAACAAATTAAAAATATATAGATTGACGCACCAATTATTTATATGTGGCAAGATTGCTCCTTCCCTTTGGTAATATAAGGTCCTGAGTTTAAGTTCATTCCATCACAACAACCTGGGCATTTGGGAGTCGCAACCTGTGAGAATTTCATATGCCACACAAAATGCAGTACGGTCTTCTCGAAATTTTATGCGAGTTATATCCTCTGATTTGATAATGTTTTATTTAGAAACATTTTAATCCCGATTTGGAGGCATCTTTTCATTGTTTTCTAGCATTAAATGGCGTTTTTGATATGCTAGATTTGTTTTTTAATGATGTTTTATATGGTCTTGGTGCTGTGAGTCTTTCGATTTAAGTGAATCTAGGTTTTTTCTATCAATTATAGAGGTTTTTTCAAAGAGTTATGTGTGGGTTTGATTGATTGTGTCTCTACTTGTTTTTAGAATTCGTGCATACGTCTATTTTCCTTAAGCGCTATTCGAATTTATTAGAAAACGAATTATTTATGAAGTTGTTTAGAAGAGTAGTTTAAATCGACAGTTTGATGTATAAACAGTATAAAAATCTCACATATTTAAACTGATGATTAAAACTATTCTCTCAAATATCATATATGTGTTTCGGTCCTAGTTTGGTTGGTTTCCTTTTGTGTATGCTTTTTTTTTTTTTAAATTTGGAATATATCCCTTAAAAAAAAAAACTTTAACGTGCATTTCTTAATGGGAACTTTAGAATGAAACATTCAGTACCAGTCCACTTTAAATGTATCCTATTTAACTATATACGCTTTTTTTTCCGTAGGCATCATAGCGTACTTTAGAAAAGTTTCCAACGAAGAGAGAGAATATCATACATATGTACCTATTGGTTGGTATACCTTTCACATTTTATAAGTAATAAAATCAAGCAATTTTATCTAACCCCATAAAATTATAACGTCATTGTTAATAAAACAGTAAGATCTAATATAAAAAATATACTAATATTATATTAGGGTTTACAATTTTATAAGTGGTGAAGGTTATGAGAATAAAAAAGATTTTTCAACAAAATCACTTTGATCTACTAGTTAAAGCTATATGATCAAGGCCCCTCAATATATATATATATGAACTCAACTGAATTCATTTATTCCCATACTACTCATAATATTTTAATCAAAAATTGCAGCAAATTCATTTTTGAAAACTTTGCAGTAAATATCAGGTTTTGAAAAAATTTATAATAAATAACAGATTTATATTGTGAATAATATATTGACCTCTTTATCTATTGTGTAAAGCATTTTTATTTATATAATTATAGACTTAAGTTACAAATATTTTATTTACTCTCTTGTTTATATTGTAAATAAACTATTTATATTGTAAATCTATTATTTACTACAAATAATTTCAAAATCAACTATTTATTTTAAAAAGTTTTAAAAAAATTGCTATTTCTCTCTTTCTTAAAACCTTCAAAACATTGAAGAAAGAAATAATTTAAATAAAAGATGACTGGTTTATAATTGTTATATTCATTATTCTTTGGGGAAAGATTAATAGGCCGTTTGGTACTTAGGTTTAAAATCGTTTAAAACAATTCAAATTGTAAATGTGGTTCAAACTTGCATTTGTTGGCGTAATAACTAAGGCCAGTTTAAACTGTGGAGGTGGTTTTAAAATGACCTAAGCTCCTAAAATTTAAACTTTTTTCGCCCTTCAAATTCACATGATTTGGACCATTTTCTATAATAGAAACATTTCTCATTCTCATTTTTCTTTCATAAACAATAATTTTCTAAACACCAGTTTAAGTTTTAAACTTGATATGATGTTTTATTCTCGTTTTAATCACTTATGTTTCAAACGTCAGTTTAAAACACAGTTTAACTTATACAATTTAAAACTCACATTTCAAATCATAGAATTTTAAACAGCACTATTTTAAACCTGTGTACCAAATCAACCATAAATGCATATATACCTTTTTGCCTTGGATATTGATTCCGTAGTTAGTACTGAGTTTCGTCCCAAAAATATGGTCTCTAAATTAAATACCACATTAATTAATACTGACTAGATCCGCGTGGATTTTCTTTTTGATCAGCGTTATTTAACTTTCCCAATGTTTCTTTTTATTTTTTAACCAAATTACATGAATAAAGGATTGTTGAAATTGGTTTGATGCGATCCAGGTATTGCTTTCCATGCAAAACCTTTGACCAAATGGGAGCCACAATATTGTGATAAATATCCAGCTAATTTAGAGCTGCAATTTTTTTTTAAAAAAAACTAGAAAAATCACTCACACATGGCGTATGTGTATGTACAGTGTAATTTAAGAAATTGCCAAAATAAAATCCTTCCCGTAAAAGGCTAAATTATTTTGAGGAAATACGCATACAATTAAGTGAAAATAAAAATAAAAAAAGAAAATGTTTTGCAATATATCCTCGCACTTCCATAAATGTAAAAGCCTGGTGACTTGGATCAATATTATTTTTATAGAGTTGATATATATATATATATATACATATATCAATTTTATAAAAATATTGGAGTTTAATTCCCACAAAAATAATGCATATAATAATTACCCTTTAGATTTTTTTTTCGCTAATTATTTTACTTTATAAATATTAGGCCTGATTTATAATACAAAATGGTACAAATTGAGTCTAGCACCATACATAAAGTCTATTATTCCCTAAAATTTATGAAATATAGTTATTAACATATTATGTTACGTATAAATAAAACTAAAAAAAATATATTCGAAAACCAATTATTTGGCTTAGAAACTCTAGCATTTTTCTAATTCATTCATTCGCGTCATAAAAGAACAATCCCCTATATGGTAAAAGCAAAGGAAGAGGTCAAAAGCCCAAGTTCGGCGTTCAAAGACCCAACGAGAGCAGCGCCAATCTGAGAGCGCCACGTATGAGTCGGTGACCACGAACGTAACGGCCCTGCAAGAACATGACCTCATCTTGGAAATCCGGTCCCACCCGCCGTTCACTTGAAGACAAAGTAACGTCCCATTTTTCCAACTTGTCAAAAAAATGCCATGCATTATTATTTAAAAAAATAAAAAAAACTTTTTTCTTTTGAGATAAAAGATAAAAGTAAAAAGTGGGGTTCTTTCGTTTAAAAGTATGAAGATAAATAGAGAGTTTCGTATAATGTTTAAAATTATAAATATTATAATATATAATAATTTTTTTATTATAATACGTGGGAGATTTATTTTTTACTCAAACAAGAAGCTGCTTTTATATAAAAAGTTGATTAGGTTGAATTTTGTTTTAAATTATTAACCAAAAGAAAGGAAAAGTAAAAGAGAGAAGTCGTAGTTGTGACAGGTCGTAACGGCGTGTCACCGCGCCGTCCGGTTATTGTCTAATCAGTGTGCTGTGAAGACGAAGCATTGACAGAAGCTTCAGTCCCACCATTTGACCTACACGTGTCCTGCTTTCGAGGTGTGATGACCGGTTGCTTACGTTTTAAACAGTTGCATACATTCATCTCCCCTCTGTTCCTCTGTACCCTCTCTCCCTCTCTCACTCTCTCTCTAATTCTCTTTTTGCCAAATGAATTGAAACAATTCTGAAAGAATTACTTTTTTTTTTTTTTTTCCTGTTGAGAAAATATAAGTTATCTTAGTCACGTGTAACAACACACACGCGAACAAGATTCTATTTATGACGGCGTGTACGTATGAATTATTGAGTAATACACCATGAACAAGACACCATCTAGTGTCGTCGCCTAACACTAATGGAGTGGTGCGGTGGGTTCGTGGTTACATGTTCGGGTGTTGGGTTTATCTTAAAGGTAATATTAAATGTGAATTTGTGTTATTTAACAAAAAAATTTAAACGCGCTAAGCTGTTTCTTATCAATTTAATACTCGATTTAAAATGTGTGGCATGATAATCTCATGTGTACTTTTACTGTTAACACATGTTACAAGATAGAACGAAAAATATAATTTTATGAAATATAATATGATTCTTATAAAATTTTATGAAAAATGTTGGAAAAAAATTTAGGAGAAATGACTGTCCACCTTAGACCATGAGTAGCTCCGCCCTTGTTTGAAAGACCCTTTGATGATATTCTATCTCTAGTGGCTTTCTCCCTGGAATTTCATTTATAAATAAAAAAGTGTGGCAATTATGTATAAAATTGCTCTAAAAAAGTTTTTTTCCCTTCCCCTTTTCGGTTGATGGACCTTCATTTTTCTAATTAAGGATGAATATTAGCAAAAGGCGTTAGTATTTATGAATTTGTTACACACTTTTTACATCTTTGATGAACTCAAAAACAAATGTTATACTTTCTGAACAAAACCCACATTTATTTGAATTTCCAATAGATTAATAGAAAAAGGACAATAAAGTAACAAATACTAAAAGGAATTTAAAAACAATGTATTATACTATTAATCTAGTTTAATTTTTTTTATTTAACTCAATCCCTCTCCAACAGTTTTATTTTTTTAATCGAGTCCTTACGCATACGGTACTCTTCTTCTTCTTCTTCTTCTTTTTTATCTAACAGTTCTACAAATGCTTACCACCCTTAAGTTCAAAACTTGTAAGTAACTAGCAACAAAACTTGCAAGTAACTAGCAAAATGCTGGTCTACAAAAATTAAAATAAATGGGCTTCTGTAGTTGTACGCGTTGAATTGGACTAGGACAAGAAAATATATTTCCAAACAAGGTCAAATTTAAAGGAAAATAAAGAGGAATTCAAATTAACTCATTCCTATATACTATACTTTTTTGTTTGTAAATGGATTCTGATTTCAAAGTGTTCATATTACTTTAAGGTTACTTCAGTGTTTTTGGCATTATTTGCTTCAAGACATATATTTTGAAACTATGTCCATATATGCGTGATTTATACAATTAATTACAATATGGTCCACTTGTTTTGGAACTAAAGTTTTAATATTATTCTATGTTGCTTTATTAGACAGTTTCTTAGTATTTAAGCAGCAGTGTGTCTTGCAAATTGGCTTTGCCTACCCTTTTGTCTACAGTAATGTACCCATGTGGTCAAAACCTTGTTATCTTAGAATTAATGTATAACAATAATAATACACAATTAATTGAGATTAAGACTGTCATATTAACTCTGTTCTGATCTTTAGATTAAATTAAGGAAATATGTTTTAATTAATCACAAGATGTTACCTAAACATGCGGCAAACTAGCTGCTAAACTTTGTTAATTAATCGACAAACTTTATTAAATTAAAAGGGTCATTATCATAAAGAGAAATTATAAAAAGAGTCCACAAAAGATCTCGGACCACACTAATAGTTATGAGACTTTAGGAATTGTAATTGTTAGTAGACTTTTAGAGTCATTTTAGTCAAACCATCAAGAGGGTCTATATTATTATTGATCACTGGTAACTTTGTTATATGGTGCTACTACTGTTTGTATATACTCATTTTGTATTATGGTAATGGAAAACAGTTATATATTGTAACACCCGTATTTTTAACGGGCATGATTTTGTAAAATTTAATGAATAAAATGTGACTATTTAAAATTACTAAGTTGTTTACGATCATTAAAAAAAAAAAATACCACTTTAGTATTTTCTTACCAAGTCTTCCTAAGAAACATTCAAAATTTACCAACACTTCTACCAATCTTGTCTCCCTAAATTATTGCTCAATTATATAGCCTTCTTCTTATTTTGCTAAAGGTATCCGAAGGGGACATTGAATTATTTTCCCTCAATTCATAAAAGACATGGAGATATTTTCTCAACCACCTCTTTAATTATTTCCTTATCTTCTTCTATAATTCACTCCAATTGTCCCCTCAATTATGTTAGCATGATTTGCTAAAAATCTTCATGGGAGACAAGATGATATTTTCCTTTAAGACTCTTTTGTTTCTTCTTACAACTTTCCCCCGTAAACATCCCATTCCTCTTAAGCATTTTGATATCTTTTTATTTAACTATCACCACCTTCTTCTCTAGTTCTCATTCTCTCCCTTTCTCACTTCAAATTTCTAACTAAAGACATAGAGCACAAAGCTCTCTTTGTGACCAAGACAATTATAATTCCCAACCATGATCGAGGCGGTTTTAGAGTTAATTCAAGCTTGATTGTTAACCCGAACTTTGGTGCTTTTCAAAGAAGTTTTGAGGTAGGTTTTCTTTAATCTAAACTTAGTTTTTAGTATGTATTTTCTCCATGTTTAATGCATAATTTTCGTGTTCAAAATTCATGCAAATTTCTAGTTATGTTAACATGCATCCTTAAACATTTATGAACAAAAACTTGAGTCTTGAGTTACAACCCACAACCAACTTTTATTTTGGTTTGATGACAATGTTAGAAACATGTTAGGAATGTTTAAAACCGGTTTCCATAACTTTAAGATTGATGTTCTAATGTTTTGAGCTTAAAGAGCAAATTTAAGCATGTTTTCATCATTATTTACAAGAAAGGCTAGAGATATAATTTGATAATGATTTTGGTATAAAACTCATGAGAATATGTTTATTCTGATTATATAATGCATGTTGCATATTTTGGAATGGTTTTGAGATTTTAAACAAGGATAATATGCTTTAAGTTAAAGAAAAATTTGACATCCCATAAACTTTATAATACCTCTATGGGCAGTGGCTATTTCTTAAAATTCTGGAGTTAAATGAAAATGAATTTTGTAAATTGGTTTGCATATTTAAAAAGTAGACATCCTAAGCTTTCCAATGAGCTATCATGACCCTAAATCGGAGTTGTATTTTAATTTCTATGAATTTTTCAATTTTCGGATTAGAAACTAGTAAACCTGCCAGTGGTAATAAACCACCCGTCTATCTTAAGTAAACCACCTGTTAACCCGTGTGTTAATTGTAGATAGTGAACCCGTCTTTTTACAAAAGTATACCACCATGTTGCCATGGTATACTAGCTGTTAACTTGAACCAAAAACCCAACTTTGCTCACCTTCTAGTCTCTTAATGTCTTACAACCTTTCCAATACTACCCTAAATGATTTATGAATTCTTATTAGAGACTAAAACATAAAAATTGCTTGTATGTATTTTATATTGCGTTTAAGATAAAAATTGTTTACTTGGTATTTAAAGAACAATTGCATAAAAATACTTTAATGGCACTAGTAGACGGGTTTACACATAATTCACTTATGAATGTGATTATACGTTGTGCTTTAGTTTTAATTGTCCTTATGCATGCCTTAGGGTCAAGGATGTGTGGAGCTAACGTTGATTAATTCCGAGAATAAAAGTTTGTTGTTAAGCTTTGAAGGTAGGGATTCTATTACTCATCTTTTGTGAGGTTTTGGTAAATTAAATTTGATTGTTTTATATTGTAAAATATGTATATTGTATAGCGATAAATATAATGATTTGACATATGTTATAAATTGAGAAGCATGGTTAGGAAATTGACTCTATAAATATAAATTGAATACAAAGGAATAGTGAGATGTAAAAAGGGCGACGGTTACGTCCTTGGGCACGAATACCCTAAAAGGAAAAATAGGGGGAAGGTGATGACGCTTCCTTGGGTTGAAAGTCCCAGAACACACTGTACAGGAATCGATTTGGTGAGGACTCGGGGCTTGATGTCCCCTCACCGGAACACCCTTGAAATGTTTATAGGGTGATCAAGTACGCCCATTTGGGTTTCGATGAGTTGAGTGATACTCAATTTAACATGGATACCTAGGAACAATGATGATTGGTAATATTTGTATAAATGTGTAATTATGACACTTGGTAATGATTAACTACGGTATCCATAAGATGTGATCATAATAAACCTCATAATCTGGAATATGATGTAACCTACTAACCATGCAGTTTTTAATGTGGTAATGGATAAACCATAAGGTGAGTCATGATTTCCCTACTGGGCATGTCGATGCTCATCCCTATCATATCTTCATATCTCAGGTGGAACTCAGTGCAACATATTTGAAGAGGAATAAGCGAAAACAATCTTGTTGTTTTCGTGTTAGAAGACCCTGTTTAATTACAACTTATCTACAACATGTAAGAGTTGTATTATTTTTTTTTATGGCTGTGTTAAGTTATTTGGGAATTGTACTATGGTGATGATGACTGTAATTATATATATTTGGTGCTACACTAAAAACTGTGGTTTGTATTTAAAACGTTTATTTTTATTTTTCTTGTTGTTTAAAGACCCATGGGCATTATTTAATTGATTTAAATAATTTAAAATTTAAAATTATTGTTATTTATTTAAAACTGTTAACCCCCACATAGGGGTGTTACAGAATTTTTGGTATCAGAGCCTAGGTTCGATTAACCTAGGGGGTATAGCACCACCTTAAAAATTAATCTTTGGGAATGGTTTTAGAGTTAGGTGTTAATGTCATCATCATTTGGTACTGATCCTAGTTAAATTTTCGCAGCCAGTAGAAACTATGCCACCAAGACGTCAAATGCAATCGTCTGAGCTGTCACAACCGGTTGAACATGCTCAAGAAGTTGAGCAACCGGAACCGATGGAACAAGCTCAAGAAGATGAGCAACTACGACATGCAACACAATCCCCGCCAGCTGCACCAGAAGTAAATAATTTAGGACAAATTCTTCAAGCATTACAAAATGTGCAAAGACCTGTGGAGGTTCGTGATCCCGAACAACGACATCTAACTCTGTTGAAGGAGTTTATGAAGCAGAAACCACCCACATTTAGTGGAGAACCTAACCCGGTCATAGCAGAACAATGGCTAAAGGCAGTCAAAAGAAGTTGGACACCTTGAGGATTCCACGGGAGTATTGGGTTAGCTTTTCAACATATATATTTGAGGGTAAAGCCGAAGAATGGTGGGATCTTCAGAAAGACGACTATGACGTGCCGAATCTTACATGGGAGCAGTTCGAAACCATTTTTCGCAACACCTATATTCCTCAGAGCCATAGGCAAGCAATGATGCGAGAATTTGAAAACCTGGTGCAGGGAGATACAACAGTTGCTGAATACCATGCTCGATTTATAGAATTGTCTCGCTACAATCCCGGGGCTGTATCGGATCCAATGGCGAGATGCGAAAAATTTAGAAATAACCTGAGGCCGAAAATCAGACAAATGATAGCTGCTGTTCCATCAACAGATTTTCTTGATCTTGTAGCTGCGGCACAACGGGCAGAGACAGAACTAAATAACTCCTATGGAGAGTATAAGGGTTCTGGTGGGCATCAAAGGAAAATAAGTAAGAAAGAGAAGTCACAAGGGCAAGTCATTCAGCATAGTGGAGTGACTATTGGTGGTGGATCTTCTGGTAGTGGTCGTTTCCAACCGTATGCTTGTCATAACTGTGGACAAGTGGGACATCTGAGGAGAAATTGCCCTAACCGCCCTACACAATCATCCTTTGCACCAAGGCCACAAGGAAGTCATTTTGGCTCCACTGTTTGGGGAGGGAGTCAAAATCGTGGAGCGCCTCAGCAAAACACTCCAGCTTCCCAAGTCTCAGTAACTCAACCTCGAGGGTTCCAGCCTCAGTACAACTATCAACAGCGGCCACAGGGTTCCAATTTTTATGCTAATCAGAACTTCCAACCGACTCCACAAGGCTCAGTGAATCAAAGGCCATATTTTTCTGGGAGAAATAATAATAAGGCTAGTAGTAGCCAAGGAAACCGAGGAAAAAGTGATAAAGGAAAAGCACCAGCACAAGCTTATGCAATTACGGCTACAGCTGGACAAGCAAAACAGGCTGATCACTCAGTTGTAGACGGTATGATTCACGTGTCTCATTCTTGGGCTCATGTATTATTTGACACTGGTGCCACTCATTCATTTATATCTATGTTATTTGCTTCCGTACTACAATTAGAAACTGAGACATGTAGTTCATCATTAACCCTTAGTACACCAATGGGCGGGATAGCTGAAGTATCCATAATTTGTAAATCAGTGTGTATTGTTATAGGAGAACATAAACTATCGGCTGACCTATATGTAATAACTATGACAGAGTTTGATGTAATCTTAGGAATGGATTGGCTAACTAAATACCAGGCAATAGTAGATTGTCATAGGAAACGTGTCTCTTTATTCACCAAGAATGGACAAGTCGTCGAATTTCAGGCAAAAACAGGAACAGTGACACCAGCCCCGGTGCTAAAGGCTTGTATTGGAGGACGAAGGAATTTCACCAATCTTGGGACGATCTTTGCTTCAAATGGAGAACTAAAGAAGAGTGACCTATCCTCTCACACTCTTGTGGTGGACGAATTTTCAGATGTTTTTCCAGATGAATTGCCCGGACTTCCGCCTAATAGAGAAATTGAGTTTGTCATCGACCTAACTCAAGGAACAACGCCTGTTTCTATTGCTCCGTATCGAATGGCACCTGCTGAGAAAGTGGAATTGAGGAAGCAGTTGGACGAATTACTGGAAAAAGGATTTATTCGACCAAGTACATCACCTTGGGGAGCTCCAGTACTTTTTGTGAAGAAACATGACGGATCGTTGAGGCTCTGTGTCGATTATCGCCAGCTTAATCGATTGACTATCAAGAACAAGTACCCTCTACCCCGAATTGATGAGTTGTTCGATCAGTTAGGAGGATCTTGCTATTTCTCAAAGATTGACTTACGATCTGGATATCACCAACTGAAGATAAGAGAAGAGGACATTCCAAAGACAGCTTTTCGGACTCGCTACGGTCATTTTGAGTTTCTTGTCATGCCTTTCGGGTTGACTAATGCACCAGCGGCTTTCATGGACTTGATGAACCGTGTCTTTCGACCGTACTTAGATCAATTTATCATTGTCTTCATAGATGATATCTTGATCTATTCTAAAAATGAAGAAGAACATGCTGAGCATTTGAGGATCGCTCTACAAACGTTGAGAGAACATGGTCTTTATGCAAAAAGAGAAAAATGTGATTTCTGGATGACGAAGGTCAAGTTCCTTGGACACGTTGTCTCTGAAGAAGGCATCTCAGTGGACCCCTCCAAAATTGAAGCAGTGCTAAATTGGGAACGACCAAAGAACGTGTCGGAGATTCGAAGTTTCCTCGGACTAGCTGGATACTATCGACGCTTTGTAGAGAATTTTTCAAAGATTGCTTCTCCATTAACAAAACTCACAAGGAAGAATGTCAAGTTCGTGTGGGATGATAAATGTGAAGAAGCATTTGAGGAACTGAAGCGAAGACTCACTAGTGCACCTGTGCTAATCATACCTAACAACGAGGAGCCTTACACAGTATACACTGATGCCTCAGGAAACGGTTTGGGTTGTGTGTTAATGCAGCATGGACGAGTAGTTGCCTACGCCTCACGCCAGTTGAAACCCCATGAGAGGAACTACCCCACACATGATCTTGAGTTAGCTGCTGTGGTTTTCGCACTCAAAATTTGGAGATGTTATCTATATGGTGCAAAGTTCGAGCTATATTCAGATCATCAAAGTCTGAAATATTTGTTTACTCAAAAGGATCTCAATCTAAGGCAACGAAGATGGACTGAGTACATGGTGGACTATGACTTTAGTATCCAATATCATCCTGGAAAAGCAAATGCCGTGGCAGATGCTCTAAGTCGTAAGAACAACGGACGTATAGCCAGTTTAGCATTGGAAGATTGGAGACGAGTCACCATCGCCGACTTCAACTTGCAATATTATGAAGATGACGAGAGAGCTTTCCTATTCAATGTGATAGCAACTCCTACGTTAATTCAGAAAGTAAAACAAGGACAATGGCACGATGAAGGATTACGTAGGGTTTGGGAGCAAATACAAAATGGAGAACAACTGGATGGATGGCAGATTGAGCCAGAAGGATTTTTACTTTACAAAGGAAGATTAGTTGTTCCAGAGGATCCATATCTCAGGCATGCGGTGCTAGATGAGGCTCACCGTTCAAAGTTTGCTATTCATCCTGGAAGCACAAAAATGTATATGGATCTAAAACGACAATACTGGTGGCGAGGAATGAAACGAGATGTAGCAACCTTTGTCTCTAAGTGCATGACGTGCCAACAGGTTAAAGCGGAACATCAAAAGCCTGGAGGCGAGTTGAGGAGCTTACCTATTCCAGAATGGAAGTGGGATCATGTGACAATGGACTTTGTTACTGGATTTCCTAAGACTCAAATAGGGCATGACGCCGTTTGGGTAATTGTAGATCGTTTAACTAAGACAGCCCACTTCATCCCAATCAGAACTAGTTATAGTGTCTCAAAATTATGTCAATTATACGTGGAAAAGGTAGTGACATTGCATGGAGTGCCAATGTCAATAGTTTCCGATAGAGATACACGTTTCACGTCGAAATTTTGGAGAGGATTGCAGAGGGCCTTAGGAACTCAATTGAATTTTAGTACAGCTTTTCATCCTCAAACAGATGGACAATCTGAACGTGTCATTCAGATTCTCGAGGATATGCTTCGGGCTTGTGTGCTGGACTTTGGAACAAATTGGGCTGCACAGCTGCCATATGTTGAATTCGCATATAACAACAGTTACCAAGCAAGTATTAGAATGGCTCCATATGAGGCCTTATATGGTAGACCTTGTAGATCTCCATTGTGTTGGGCTGAAAAGGAAGAGCGTCTTGAACTTGGGCCTCAGTTTATCAGAGAAACAACGGACAAGATCCAGATTATTCGCGAACGTCTTCAGACAGCTCAAAGTCGACAAAAGAGTTATGCAGATAAGAGGAGGCGACCTTTAGAGTTCATGATTGGAGACTTTGTGTTCTTAAAAGTGAAACCAAAACGAGGTGTATCTCGATTTGGTGTTAAAGGAAAGTTAGCACCAAGGTATACAGGACCGTTTGAGATTGTGGAACGCATTGGAACGTTGGCATACCGTTTAGACCTACCACCACAATTGTCTCATGTACATAATGTGTTTCATGTATCGATGTTGAGAAAGTATGAACCCGACCCTTCACATGTGATCATGTGGACAGATGTGCCGATTCAAGGAGATACGAATTATGAAGAAATTCCAGTTCAAATACTGGATCATGAAATAAAAATATTACGTCGTCGTGAAATTCCTCTGGTGAAAGTGATGTGGCAACACCATGATGTGGAGGAAGCCACATGGGAACTTGAATCTGAAATGAGAGAAAAGTATCCACATTTGTTTTAACATTGTAATCAGTGTAAGAAATTTCGAGGACGAAATTTTTTATAGGAGGGGAGAGCTGTAACACCCGTATTTTTAACGGGCATGATTTTGTAAAATTTAATGAATAAAATGTGACTATTTAAAATTACTAAGTTGTTTACGATCATTAAAAAAAAAAAATACCACTTTAGTATTTTCTTACCAAGTCTTCCTAAGAAACATTCAAAATTTACCAACACTTCTACCAATCTTGTCTCCCTAAATTATTGCTCAATTATATAGCCTTCTTCTTATTTTGCTAAAGGTATCCGAAGGGGACATTGAATTATTTTCCCTCAATTCATAAAAGACATGGAGATATTTTCTCAACCACCTCTTTAATTATTTCCTTATCTTCTTCTATAATTCACTCCAATTGTCCCCTCAATTATGTTAGCATGATTTGCTAAAAATCTTCATGGGAGACAAGATGATATTTTCCTTTAAGACTCTTTTGTTTCTTCTTACAACTTTCCCCCGTAAACATCCCATTCCTCTTAAGCATTTTGATATCTTTTTATTTAACTATCACCACCTTCTTCTCTAGTTCTCATTCTCTCCCTTTCTCACTTCAAATTTCTAACTAAAGACATAGAGCACAAAGCTCTCTTTGTGACCAAGACAATTATAATTCCCAACCATGATCGAGGCGGTTTTAGAGTTAATTCAAGCTTGATTGTTAACCCGAACTTTGGTGCTTTTCAAAGAAGTTTTGAGGTAGGTTTTCTTTAATCTAAACTTAGTTTTTAGTATGTATTTTCTCCATGTTTAATGCATAATTTTCGTGTTCAAAATTCATGCAAATTTCTAGTTATGTTAACATGCATCCTTAAACATTTATGAACAAAAACTTGAGTCTTGAGTTACAACCCACAACCAACTTTTATTTTGGTTTGATGACAATGTTAGAAACATGTTAGGAATGTTTAAAACCGGTTTCCATAACTTTAAGATTGATGTTCTAATGTTTTGAGCTTAAAGAGCAAATTTAAGCATGTTTTCATCATTATTTACAAGAAAGGCTAGAGATATAATTTGATAATGATTTTGGTATAAAACTCATGAGAATATGTTTATTCTGATTATATAATGCATGTTGCATATTTTGGAATGGTTTTGAGATTTTAAACAAGGATAATATGCTTTAAGTTAAAGAAAAATTTGACATCCCATAAACTTTATAATACCTCTATGGGCAGTGGCTATTTCTTAAAATTCTGGAGTTAAATGAAAATGAATTTTGTAAATTGGTTTGCATATTTAAAAAGTAGACATCCTAAGCTTTCCAATGAGCTATCATGACCCTAAATCGGAGTTGTATTTTAATTTCTATGAATTTTTCAATTTTCGGATTAGAAACTAGTAAACCTGCCAGTGGTAATAAACCACCCGTCTATCTTAAGTAAACCACCTGTTAACCCGTGTGTTAATTGTAGATAGTGAACCCGTCTTTTTACAAAAGTATACCACCATGTTGCCATGGTATACTAGCTGTTAACTTGAACCAAAAACCCAACTTTGCTCACCTTCTAGTCTCTTAATGTCTTACAACCTTTCCAATACTACCCTAAATGATTTATGAATTCTTATTAGAGACTAAAACATAAAAATTGCTTGTATGTATTTTATATTGCGTTTAAGATAAAAATTGTTTACTTGGTATTTAAAGAACAATTGCATAAAAATACTTTAATGGCACTAGTAGACGGGTTTACACATAATTCACTTATGAATGTGATTATACGTTGTGCTTTAGTTTTAATTGTCCTTATGCATGCCTTAGGGTCAAGGATGTGTGGAGCTAACGTTGATTAATTCCGAGAATAAAAGTTTGTTGTTAAGCTTTGAAGGTAGGGATTCTATTACTCATCTTTTGTGAGGTTTTGGTAAATTAAATTTGATTGTTTTATATTGTAAAATATGTATATTGTATAGCGATAAATATAATGATTTGACATATGTTATAAATTGAGAAGCATGGTTAGGAAATTGACTCTATAAATATAAATTGAATACAAAGGAATAGTGAGATGTAAAAAGGGCGACGGTTACGTCCTTGGGCACGAATACCCTAAAAGGAAAAATAGGGGGAAGGTGATGACGCTTCCTTGGGTTGAAAGTCCCAGAACACACTGTACAGGAATCGATTTGGTGAGGACTCGGGGCTTGATGTCCCCTCACCGGAACACCCTTGAAATGTTTATAGGGTGATCAAGTACGCCCATTTGGGTTTCGATGAGTTGAGTGATACTCAATTTAACATGGATACCTAGGAACAATGATGATTGGTAATATTTGTATAAATGTGTAATTATGACACTTGGTAATGATTAACTACGGTATCCATAAGATGTGATCATAATAAACCTCATAATCTGGAATATGATGTAACCTACTAACCATGCAGTTTTTAATGTGGTAATGGATAAACCATAAGGTGAGTCATGATTTCCCTACTGGGCATGTCGATGCTCATCCCTATCATATCTTCATATCTCAGGTGGAACTCAGTGCAACATATTTGAAGAGGAATAAGCGAAAACAATCTTGTTGTTTTCGTGTTAGAAGACCCTGTTTAATTACAACTTATCTACAACATGTAAGAGTTGTATTATTTTTTTTATGGCTGTGTTAAGTTATTTGGGAATTGTACTATGGTGATGATGACTGTAATTATATATATTTGGTGCTACACTAAAAACTGTGGTTTGTATTTAAAACGTTTATTTTTATTTTTCTTGTTGTTTAAAGACCCATGGGCATTATTTAATTGATTTAAATAATTTAAAATTTAAAATTATTGTTATTTATTTAAAACTGTTAACCCCCACATAGGGGTGTTACATATATACACACACACACACACACACATATATATATATATTGATATCGAAAAGGGTATTTCTCTTTATATTTTGTCGTTTTGAAGAAAAGATAATACTTTATTGGCTTGATAATTGTTGATTAATGACAGAAAGTGTAATTAAGGCCAAAAGGAACTTAAATAGCCAGACCAATAATCATGAGCCATTGCCAACTATACATACATACATATATATATATATATATATATATATATATATATTTCATGTACAAAACACTAAGTGTTAGTGAAGATAGCTCTGCACCACACAATTTAATTCTCAGCACTTTTCTTTAAGCAATAATCTTAAGATATTGTTGAGAAGTGGCATACTTTTCGTGCACATTATTTACAAATTAATAATAACAATCCAAGGACATATATATCGCTATATTAAGTAAATTTCCTTCTAATTATCAATAAATTTGCGTCTTCAAGACCTGATTCCACTTTTAAGTGGAAAAATCTAAAACCAACACGATTATCCGAGGATCTTTTGTGTTTTTTCAAGAAATTTTATTTCTTGAAAAAGAGGGAAAAAAAAAGGGCCGAGTAGTCAATGAGATTTTAAGGTAAACGGTGCTTGATTCTATGTCAAAGATTATAATTATAAATCCTTATAAACATAAAATGTGTCTAGCGCTACATTAATATCCAAAATTATATACATAGAATTTAATTTAATTTAATGATCAAAATAATCCATATTTCTTCAGTACAGCCATTTCATGCCTTCTAAGGATCACTAGGCTGATCCTTCAACTTGAAGCATCAAACTACTCACATGTATTAGCTAGTCATCATCAGTTTCACTGACTGTAACGCCAAGGCCATTCAAAAGAATCTGATCATGTTTTGATTATATATATATATATATATATATATAATGTTACGGTACAGTGGAATCTATCTTCCTTCAATTTATTCGTATTTTTATGTTTATTTTTTATTTTTTTTAATTTGTTCTATAGACGAAATCTCATGCATGGCTTCTCATTATATTGCAAGAGTTTTACCTTCAAGCGATGATTTTATTAACAACTTTATAATAAAAGATTTTCTCATTGATTTCAACAGTTTTACAACAGAAAGTTTCTATAATATTAAAAATTATTTTCTATGATATTTCTCTCATAAATCCTTTTTTTTTCCCGAATTCTCCAACTAAAATACTTTTTCCTAATTAAAGTTTTTAAATTATTTATTTAAATTACTTAAGTGTCTCATCCAAAAAATGAATTTTGATTTCGCAATGACTCACTTTCTTTTTATTAGGTCCATTGTCTTTCGAATCGGAGGTCTATACTGGCAATTAAATTATGACCATGCATGTCTCCCTTTTATTTTTTATTTTTATAAAATTTTCAATTTGTAAGTCTTTATACTCTATGCTATATGTCTATATATCTAAATTTATATGTATAAAAGATGTAATTGTTTTTTCATTTTTTTTTTGTTCAACCATCACTATTTCAATATGAAATTGTTGATTCTTGTTCACTACCATTTCATCCAGGATAACATGCTAATCAGTTCACACTATTATTTTCACAATACAACCACTTTTAAGGAATGACACAGCACAACACAAAATTGATACGTGAACTCAAAATTGACGTGACATTCATATATTTTTATTGAGTTTTTTTTTTCCACACACTATAGAGAACTAAAAATTTATAACCCACTAAAATATAATAACATTAATCAAAATTGAGCAAATATGATCCTACAATTATGGAAACAACTATCGTAAGATTGGAAATTCTTAAAAAAGTCTGAAAATTCTGATCTAAAGCATATTTTTTAAATATTTGTTATGGGTTTTGTGTCATGTTTGGGCTAGGCAAGTTCAAACCCAAGATTGACTTACTTTTTATTTTTTATTTTTTTTTGTCAATTATAAGTCAACCCAAATCTGGCTCCTTTTTTACAATCATAACCCCAAAAAATAATGTCTTTTTTTAGTCTTGTTGTCATGTTATGACTCATATTGCCGACCCTACTTTTCAAGAGATTTTTAACGTTATCAACAATGTCAAAAATGGTGGCTAGAGATGAGCATGGAGAAGATAGAGATGCAACAATGGGCCGGAGCCCGTGGGCTTGGCCGAGGCCGTCCTGCTACAGTGATGGGTCAAGCCGGCATGGCCCGGTACTGTTCAAGACACGGTCCGGCCCATGATGCCGGCTAGGCCCATAATGAACTGGTCCATATAAGGCCCATACAGGCCTACAATGGGCCAGCTCATTGAAAGCCCATTGTGACCCAATTGCATATATATATATATATACAGATATTTTTTTTCATGTTCATTCACTGGTAAACATAGTTGAGTATGGCCTTCTCCAGTAAAAGGCCTCACACATCACATCATAGCAAGTTTTTTTTTTTTTTTTTTTTGTTGCTTGTAGGCATGCTTTGCTTCTTCTAAGAAGCAAAGCTAAGACAATGCCTCACATATCACGTTATAATAGGCCTAGCAAGCTCTTTGTCTTTTCTTTTCTTTTCTTTTCATTTTTTTTTTATATTTTTCTTCTAGGCATACTTTGCTTTTGAAAAACAAAAGCAAGGTTTTGCCCCACTGGCTTTTCCTTAGAAAGGTTTTAATAAGGCAATCGTAAATAAAATATCCCTTTTTATATTTCTCTTGACTATTCAAATTTTTATATTTGTTAACTTCTTTAAAAATTAAAAATTAAAAAAAATTAAAAATTACATGCTTAGATGGGGTGCTTCATCTAAACCCATGATAGGCCAAGATGGGCCGGCCCACTCAAGGCCCACAGCATGGCCTGCCACGGCCCATGTAAAATGGGCCCGCGGACCAGGCCATGCTGGGCCTGGCCGAGCCAAGGTAATTCTAATATGGGCCTTCGCCCACGTGGGCCTAAGGAGAACGTGCCAGGCCAGGCCGAGCTGGCCCATTCTTGCATTACTAGGAGAAGAAAGCCATGAGAAGGAAAAAGAGAGAAAGTGGGAGGATAAGAAAGGAGATCAAATAAAGGGATGGAGATTCTACTTGGGTATATCAAGAGATGACAACAAGGCGGGTTTGGGACAGGGTGGTCTTCTTGTAAACTCATCTTGCAAAGAAAAGCAATCCTCATCTTAGCCCCAACAACCCACTTTTTGCAAAGGATGAGGCGGTTTTCCCATCATGAGCTCAGAGTATTCACGGTATATAATTTATCAGATTAATTATTTTTGAGTGAGGTGGCTTTATAACATTGGCCAAATCAATCCATATGACAAACAATAATAAAGTATAGCAATCAGTTTATAAATTGGCCTTGATGTTTAAGAATTTTAAAGATGAAATTAAAAATTTTAAAATCATGACAAAAGAACTCAAAATAAAAAATTTTAACTGCAAGTCAAAATATTGATAGTTTTAAGATGACTAATTAAAAAGAAAAAAGGAATGATTCATCTTTCTATTACGTTTTAAAATACTAAGAATTTGTACTAGAACATTGAAATATCTTTTCTTTAGAAATCACTTTTTTCTTTTAAATGTAGAATTTTATATTCTATTCTTCAAGATATAAATGATGTAGTCTAATTGTGTATTAACATATTAATCTATATATTCATAATAAAAATAATTTTAAAAGCAATTTTATTATTGAAATAAAATGGATATCAAATTACCATAAAAAGGCCAACATGTTGTCATTACTAAGGGTCTGTTTAGTATCATTTTTTTGTTTTTTAAAATAGAGAAATAAAAATATTATTTTCAATTTTTTATTTTTTAAACAAAAAAATGCTTGGTAATCCTTTTTTTTGTTTTAAAAACAAAACATAAAAAATACATTTAGTAATATAATTTTGATACATTTTTTAATTAAAAAAAACATAAATATCATTAACTTAGGGTCATTGACTAGGTCACAGCAGTGAATCAGACTCACGGTTGAGGTTAGGTCATTATCGTTGACAAGGTCGTACTCTAGGACCGAGACCAAGGTTGGGCTCCAGGACAAGGCATAGGAGTTTCGGGACAAGGATTAGGTTCCAAAACCTAGGGCAGGTTTTAGGGTTAGATTTTAGGTTCGAGACTGAAGGGAAGGTCGAGTTTTAAGACCAGGGACAAGTTTTGAGATCGAGAGTGGGGTCGAGTTTCATGACCAAGGATGAGTTTGGGAATCAAGGGCAAGGTTGAATTCTGAGACCAGAGTTGGGTTCTGTGACCGATGTTGGGGTCAAGGACGGTTCTGGGACCAGGATTGGGGACAGGTGTTGAGATCAGGTTTGGGGTCAAGTTCCAAGACCATCGTTTGAGTTAGGTTTTAGGACTAGGGTGGAGGTCGTGTTTTAGGAACAGGGTCGAGGTTGAAATCTGATATTAGGAAGGGGGTTAGGTTTCAAGATTAGGGTCGGGTTTCTAGACTATAGCTTGGGTCGAGTTCTAGGACTAAGGTCAAGATCACACACAGGTTCCAAGAAGACATGCCTTGGAGGATGAAAGAATCTAGCTTGTTATGCCCTTCTTTTGAGTTTAGAGGAAGAGTCTAGTATGGCAGGAAGGGATGTAGCGATACTGATGGTTAACGAGTTCAATGGTGTCTTCCCCAACAAGTTACCAGGATTACTGTTGTCCCGAGAGATTGAATTTGGTATTGACATACTCCCTAGGACCGCTTCGATCTCCGCAGCACTGTATCGGATGGCGTCAGCAGAAATAAAGGAATTAAGAAAAAACTTCAGAAACTTGCAGATAGGGGTTATATTCAGAACAGTATGTCACTGTGGGGTGCGTCGGTTTTGTTCGTCACAAAGCATGATGGAACCCTTAGACAGTGGTTTGATTATCGATAGTTGAATCGAATCACCGTGAAGGACAAGTGTCTGTTGCCAAGGATCAATGAGTTATTTGATCAACTATGAGGTTCCCAATATTTCTCGAAGATGGATTTGTGATTCGGATATTATCAGCTTAGGGTTAAGGAAAAAGATATTTCCAAGACAGTCTTCAGGACCCGGTATGGACATTTCGAGTTTTTAGTAATGCCGTTCGGGTTGACAAATGCTCCGGCAGCTTTCATGAATTCAGTGGATAGGATTTCTTGAAGATGGTAGCACCATTGACGCGATTGATTGGGAAAAATACAAGTGTGCTTCCTAAGAGTTGAAGAATCGGTTGACTACCACTCCAGTATTGATCATTCCAAGTTGTCGTTAGCCGTACAAAGTCTACACTGATGCATCGGGACAAGGACTTGGATGCGTGTTGATGCAACGTGGACGAGTAGTCGCATAAGGATCACGACAGCTAAGGCCTCACGAACAGGACTACCTTACTCATGATTTAGAGCTCGTAGCAGTGATACATGTGCTGAAGATTTGAAAACGTTATCTGTATGAAGCAATGTTCTAGGTTTTCTCGGATCACAAGAGCCTAAAGTATTTATTCACTTAGAAGGATTTGAATTTGAGGCAACGAAGATGGATGGAATATATGGAAGACTATGACTATACGTGGCAATATCATCCTAGGAAATCTAATGTGGTTGCAGACGTACTCAACAAGAAGTCTTCTGGAATTCTCGCTTGCCTAGCAATAGAGGATTGAAGAAGAAGTGCTATAGTCAATGAATGGGGACTACAGTACCACGAAGACATCGATCAGACTTTAATGTATCATATGGAATCTACCCTAATGCTCATTCTGTAACGCCCCTATATGGGGGTTAACAGTTTTTAATGAGATAAAATAAAAATAAATAGTAAAAGTAAAACCTTAAAAATAAAATTTACCCGGGACTTAAATGAAAACTCTCAACTCAAAAATAAAAATATAAACGACAATTAAACCACAGTTTAATGTAGCACCTTAAATTTAATAATATAAACTGTTGTCATCATCATTTTAACCCTCATCACATTGTAATACAGTCACAGAAAGTAACAATTGATGCTTACATTATCATGAAGAACATTCTCAACAATTGAAGCAGTCCCAATGTAATATAGCTACATCACTTCCTCAACTATATTTCTCGTAGCCACCTCACACTTAGTGAGTCCTGAAAAGATATAAACATAAGGGAATGAGCAACACTATGCTCAGTAGAGAAAGCCATTACTCACCTCTATCATTACCACATTAAAATCTGCATGGTTAGTAAGTAACATCATATTTCAGATTATGAGGTTTATTATGATCACATCTTATGGATACCGTAGTTAATCATTACCAAGTGTCATAATTACACATTTATACAAATATTACCAATCATCATTGTTCCTAGGTATCCATGTTAAATTGAGTATCACTCAACTCATCGAAACCCAAATGGGCGCACTTGATCACCCTATAAACATTCCAAGGGTGTTCCGGTGAGGGGACATCAAGCCCCGAGTCCTCACCAAATCGATTCCTGTACAGTGTGTTCTGGGACTTTCAACCCAAGGAAGCGTCATCGCCTTCCCCCTACTTTACCTTTTAGGGTATTCATGCCCAAGGACGTAACCGTCGCCCTTTTCATGTCTCACAATTTCTCTATATTAAATCATTATTAATAGAGTTAATTTTCCTAACCATGCTTCTCAATTTATAACATGTGTCAATTCATTATGTTCCTCGCCGTACAATACAAGACGAGTCCATGTCATAGTTTCATATGTGATACACATATAATATCAGTTCAACATAGATATATATATATTGCGGCAAAACAATCAATTTTAATTCTATAAAAACCTCACAAAAGATGAGTAATAGAATCCCTACCTTTCAAGCTTATCAACAATCTTTTAATCCTGGAATCAGTTAACGTTAGCTCCATACTCCCTTGATCCTAAGGCGTGCATAAGGACAATTAAAACTAAAGCACAACATACAACTACATTCATAAATAAATCATGTGTAAACCTATCTTACTAGTATGCCATTAAAGCTTTTATATAAATCTCTTTTGAATACCACAGTAAACAATATTTGTCTTAACACAATATAAAATGTGAACAAGTAATCTATATGTTTTAGTCCCTAATAAGATTCATCAATCACTTAGGATAATATTGGAAAGGTTGCAAGACATTAAAGAATTAGGTGGTGAGCAAAGATGGGTTCTTGGTTCAGGTTAGCAGCTGGTATACCATAACAAACTGGCAGATTTACTAGTTTCCAATACAAAAATTGAATAATTCTTAGAAAATAAAACACAACTCCGATTTAGGTTTATGATAGCTCGTTAGAAAGCCTAGGATGCTACTTTTCAAATATGCAAACCAATTCATAAAATTCATTTTAATTTAATCTTAGAATTTCAAGAAATAACCACTGCCCATAGAGGTATTACAAAGTTTAACAATATAAATTTTCTGTCTAGGGCATATACACTTAGACTTCATACATATGCTCCAAAATAGCAACAAACATATACTTAGGTTTAAGAACGCAAATTTGAATAATCCTTTAGTATAAAAGAAAATTTATAAATGAAAGACTAAATTTGTTCATAAGATTCTAACCTCGGATTATGGTTAGTTGGAAGCTTGAAATGGCTTCAAAACAAGTTCCTTTACTTCGGTATGACTGAAATTCTTGCTCAAATGGAGGTGATGGTGGCTGATTTTTATGGCTGCCTTGAAGAAGTTCTCTAAGTATTTTGCTTCAGCAAAGAAATGAGAAGAAGAGTGTGGGAACCGTGGAAGAGAAAGGAAGAAAAGATGAAGTCTTTGAAGAGAAGTGATAGAAACAATTATAGAGGAGACATGTTGAAGCATGTCACGGAGGAAATAAAGAAAATGAGGGTCAAGAGTAGTTGGAAAAGATATCCTTATGTCTCATCTAAAGACTTTAACACACATAATGTCAATATGACATTTTTGATATTTATTAGAAGTTCTAAGGCTTTTTAGTAATCATACTAAATAAATATAGGAGAATTTTAAAAAAATTTAAAAATAGATAAAAATAAATATTATAAAATAAATTTAAATGAAGCAATTTTTTTTATACATTAAAAATTAATTTAATTACCTCAATACCCGTTAGAAGAATAACGGGTGTCACACATTCAAATAAACCACGCGGAATCAATGGCGAGATCAACATCTACAGTGGATATGGATGCGGATCCAAAATGAAGCACAATTTGAAGAATGGGGAATTCATACAGATGGATCATTGTACTTCGGGGAACGTCTGAAGTACCTACGATCGAGGAAGTGACAAAGACCGTAGTGGACGAAGCTCATAGATTTCAATTCACTATTCATCCAGGAAGCACGAAAATGTATCGTGATTTGAAGAGGTAATATTGGTGGAGAAGTATGAAGAAGGATGTCTAAGAGTGTGTAGCCAAGTGCGTGACTTGTCTTCAGTGAAAGCTGAGCATTACAGTCACTTCCCATTCTAGGATAGAAATGGGAGCATATCACGATAGATTTCCTCATTAGATTGCCAAGGACGGAACAAAGGCATGATGTAATTTGGGTCATTGTCAATAGGTTGACAAAATCTGCACATTTTATACCTTTTAGGCCAATGTGTTCGAGGAGAGTTCTCAGGGAACTATATCTAGAGAATATAGTGAGATTGCATTGAGTTTCATTGCCCATCGCCTCTGATAGAGATACCCAA
The DNA here is from genome assembly GCA_025403435.1 of Artocarpus heterophyllus. NCBI lineage: Eukaryota > Viridiplantae > Streptophyta > Magnoliopsida > Rosales > Moraceae > Artocarpus > Artocarpus heterophyllus. The sequence continues at coordinate 13,964,523 of CM046330.1, forward strand.
TTTAACGCCAAGTATTGGAGGAATTTCCAAGAAGCTTTGGGCACTGATTTAAACTTCAGTATAGCTTTTCATCCTCAGACCAATGAGCAATCTGAGCAAGTCATTCAGGTTCTGGAAGATATGTTATGTGCTTACGCGTTGGATTTTGACAAGAATTGGAAGAAGCATTTGCATCTAGCAGAACTTGCATACAACAACAGCTACCAAGCGAGTATTGGTATATTACTGTTTGCGACACTTTATAGATGACCGTGTTGATCACCAGTGTGTTGGGCAGAACCAGAGGACAAGACCGCCATCGGACCTGAAGAGATTCGTGAGAGTAATGAAAAGGTTACTATGATTCATGATCGGTTAAAAGCTGCTCAGAGTAGGCAGAAGAGCTACGCTGACAGAAGACGCCAACCCCTAGAACTTGAAGTAGTTGACTTCGTTCTCTTAAAGGTTTCACCATGCAAAGGAATTTCACATTTTGGTGTAAGTGGGAAGCTTTCACCGAGGCATGTTAGGCCGTTTGAGATATCTCAATGTGTTGGTACGGTTGCATATCGTCTCGACCTTCCTCCCAAACTCTTTCATGTGCATGGCGTATTCCACGTGTCGATGCTTTGGAAATGTCCGTCCAAGTTAAGCAAGATTATCTTATTTCATGATGTACAGATTTAGAAAGACACAACCTACAAGGAGGTGCAGTCTAGATTATCGATCGAAAAGTGACAAGTCTACGACGCCATGAAATTCTGTTAAAGAAAGCAGTATGTCAGCACCATGGAGCTGATGAAGCGACTTGAAAATTAGAATATGCTATGCAAGAGTCGTACCCACATTTGCTCAGTTTCTAAATTGATTTTCAATTTCGAGGACGAAATTTCTTTTAGGTGTGGAGAGCTGTAACACCCTGAAGTTAATTAAGCATAATTAGTGTATAAATGGTGGATTAGTATACCGTAATGTAAATTTGAAATTAATTTAATTATTTTGTGGTATTTTTAAATTTATGTTATTTTTTATTATTTTCATTGTTATTTTGAATTTTGAAACAAAATAATTTTTCAAATACCGAATATGTCCTTTTTGTGAAAACCACGTGTGGAAGATAGTTTTCACTATGCAAAAACCACCCTCCTTCTCTATTTCACTCTCTTAGCTCACTCTTCTTTCTCCCTCTCTTCCACGTTTCTTCTCTTTCTCTTTCATTTTTGTTTTGAAAAATTTGAGCTCAAGTCTTGATCTTCAGCTGGATTGGAAGCTTAGGAGCAAGATTGAGCCTCCACAAACTCGATTTAGAGCTCAAATTCTAGGTTAGTTACTCTATTTTTTTTTCAAAATTTCAAACTTTTTTCAAATCCCTTGATTTTCTTAGAAATTTGAAATCTAAGTTTGTTTTAGCTTAGAAACCCTTCAATCTAAGTTAGTGGAACCCTAATCATTATGAATTTAACCTTGATTGAACAAAAATTGAGCTAAATCAAGTTTTTTCTGTTTTCTCTATTTTCGGATCTATTTGAAAATCTCTAAGTAAAACTTGTTTAAAAGTGTTCTAATATGTTTTTCTATCACTTATAAGTATTATTCATGCTTGAGAATTGAGAAAATAAGTTAGAAATGAAATTTTGAGTTTGGGGAGGCCAAGACTCGAAGTCTCAGGTCCCTTAGATTTTTCTAGTTCGACAGGTCGATGATGAGTATCGACAGGCTGAACTCATGAGTTCGGCATGCCGGACTCATCTAGTCGGCAGGCCAAACCTGGGCCAATTCGATAGGCAGGTGCTGCATAGCCAGTAGGCCGAACTGTGCAGTTCAACAGGCCAGACAATAAAGTTTGGTTGGCCGATCGGACTTCATGAAATGTTGTCGTTTTCATCTGTTTTCACCGTTTAAAACATATGATATTATGACTATAAAAGGCATACTAAGACGTCATGAAATAGCATAGTAGCGTAGAATATTCTAAGTTAGATATTGATGAAGCTTAGTTACTTTTAAGGTTGATCGTGGTTTCGTGGAGCTAACGTATAGCAGGTTGGGACTACAGTATTGAGTCACGGTGCAGAATATTGATGTAGGACTCTATACATTTTTCTTGGTAGCCAAGTTTTAAAAAAAGAGTTTTGGCCACAAAAGTGATTTCTTTCAAGACGACTTTTAAGAAATGATTAACGTGAACTACAACAAATGATTATAATGAATGTAAATGTGAATACTTGGTAAGATAAGATCTAAATAATGACATAGTGCCAGACGCGTTATAAATACCATTCGGAACGAAATAATAGAGCATGATGCTATACTTAGAGATCGGGTCGTGTAGAGAGCGACTTGGGGGCAGGTTTCAAAACCCAGCTAGGCCACTACAGTGGTGATATTATGGCTTTGCCAAAGGACTAATTAATAAGAACATTTCTAGACAAATAGTGACTTTAAATGGTAAGAATGAATTTAACATGTTCTATTTATTCTTTTGAATTTTTATGAATTCCATTCAAATACAAAAATTTATGTTTAAAATTAATATTTTCTAAACTTAGTCCTACTGAATCTTTCGCTCACATTTTTATTTGTTTTTAAAATCTTTCCCCCTAGATAGATTGCAGCTTAGGACCAACTAACTGAGAGGCGACAAGACAAACACGTGAGTCGTAGGAATGCTATTTAGGTCATTTTTTTATTTCAATCAAGGCATATAATATTTAATACTATTTCTCATATTAGGGTGTGGTTAAAATTCGTTATTGTTGATATCATGTGTGTGCACTAATGTAGGTCCTGTGGGGTTTGACTTATGTTTATCTATCCTTATTATTTTATTTCATTTTATCTGCTCCAATTTAACGATAATTGTTTTAATAGGTTTTAAATTATCACTTTTTATTTAAAATAACCCAAAGTATTTAATTGGTAATTTTAATTAAAATTTAGTTTTATTAACTTAATTAATCCATCACGTCACTACTCGGATTTAGGGTGACGGCACTATTTCAACATTTGATAGTGACAGTTTTATATTTTTGTGTATAGGAGAAGTAAACAAATAATTAACCTCGTTGGGAGAAGTGAAAAAAGAATTTTCACTGATTAAAAGTAATTAGTAATAATACAAGCCCAAGATTCAGACCCTGTATATAAACTTTTCTTCTCATTTGAATTTTCAAGATAAGGACAAACTCGTAGTTATATGTATAAACAGCAGTGCAATTTGCAAATAACAAAATTTAAGTATAATGCACCAAAAGTGGTGGCGGCAAGGTGGCAATGGAGGGGCTACACTTCGCTTCTACTAGGTCATGAGTTCAATTGTTGTTAAGTTTAAAAAGTCCACTAACCATTTGGTAGTATAGACCATGCCTTTAATGTAGACTGTTGAAACCTATAGTGGATCAGGAAAATTAACAATTAAGCTGGTCGCATAACAGCAACAAAAATTAAGTATAATACATATCCTCAAAAGCACCTTAACTTTTCACGGTACCGTACGAGAAAGAAGCACCTAAGTACACATTATTGATTATTAATGCGGAATTGCAGTGTAATTAAGAAAATGTCTCATGATCATCATACATTCTATTAAATAAATATATATTTTTTGCTGACGCATTTTATTTAATAGTTAATTAATCTCATTAACTACTCCAGCGTTTCCCACACGGTCGCCATGGATGACAGACCAGACAAACGGCGTACGGCGCGGCTCTACTCTGACAGTCTTTTTTTATTTTTTATTTTTATTTTTCTTCTCTTGAATTGGCTTTGATAGTCTCAATTTATATCATTACTTCGTCTCTCCTTTTTCCCCCTCAGTTGGTTGTTGCGTTTTTTGAAACTCGACATCCCCCTCCCTTTTTCAGGTCACATTGATATATTTTTTTAATTCTTTTGTGAATGAATTATTTGCATATATGAATATATAGGAGTAATTATATAAATACACTTTCTAATTTTAACTTTTGCATAATTTATATTTTTAGTTTTAGAAAATATAAAAAGGTCTCCTTTTCCTTGCACATTTTGTGAACTAAAACCAAGGAAAGAAGCAAGAGACAAAGATAGCCTTGGACCAAATCTGCTTATGACTAATTGTTTTGGAGGAAAATTTCTGGAAAGTACTTTAAACATTTAGAAACATAAAATTGGGAGATTTTTTTTTTTTTTGGAAGTGTATGTATTGTTTTAGGGTTTTTACATGCTTAACATATTTTCTCAAACTATTTAAGGTGTATTTTGTCTTTTTGTCTTCTTTTTCTTCATTCATAAAGTGTTCAGGACGTGGTTTCAAAAAAATAAAGCGATAAATTGAGAATAAACTAAAACTAGTAGCTATAGTCATTTAATCAACACTACACGCACACACACTACACATGCATATACGCACGTACAAACAAATATATAAGGCATTGATTCAATGTTCTTGAAACATATAGAAATAAGAACCATAATATATCATTTATTTTTTTAGGGACACATGATATTTATTCGGCATAACACATTGAAAATGGGCACCAAAAATTTAGAATCCATTTGCTTTAGTGAAAATTTTCATCAAGTTGGTGTTTAGCAAAAAAAATATATATATATAGTGAAGCTCGTTTCAAACCATGGAATATTAGACATTTTGAACCAAAAAGCAGCCTGCATTCATAAACAGCCTTGTGTTCTTTTCAACACTTTGAACCAATTTTTCAAACCACATATTTCAAACCAAAAATATTTAAGCCACCATGTTTCGAACCAATAAACTAAAAGAACTCTTAATTTTCACTGACTATGTTATATCTTTTTAATGCATGTACTATGTTAAATAACTAAATTAGAAGTGCAACAATAATTTCTAGTAACATCTTTCAAAAATTTGTATGATGTGAATAACAATCGTGTTAGATCAAAATAAGAGTTAATTAGTCCTAATACCACTTTTAATATACTCTAATTCAACCATAGCACTTTCTTTAAGATCTTTGGAGCATATCACTTTTCGATAGTAAAAAATAATTTTACCCCATGTTTAGCTAAACATTAAAACACCACAAATGAACTTTATAAAACACAAACAACAACTATGATTGCAGTGCTGAGATCGACGACAGGCAAAGAGGAGATTTGAGATTGGCTATCAACGAAGACATCAATGAAGGACGGACAGAGAAGATAAGATTAATGTAGACTTGGGGTCAATTTTGTCTTTATATTCTTTGAAAGTGGTATGTTTTAAATTCTCTCATAGAAACGGTAAAGTTGAAAAACAATACCATAGAAGTTTTTTTTTTTTTTTTTTTAAATTGACCATCAAATAACGTCCATTTACCTTAAATAACTGTTATATTGTATAGAAGTATGATCCTTCTAGGAAGACTATAACAAAACCCTTTGTATATGCACAAACACGCCTGCACGTACGCATACACTCGCTAGATAGATAGAAACCCTAGAAGATGAACTCACGGCCATATGATTCTCAATGCACGTTGGTTATTGGTTTTTCCCATGTGGTAGGTGTTAAGAATTATACTCCTTAATTTTATATTACCGATATATACATGAAGAAAATAAACAAAATAAACATACAAGATTTATAGTGGTTTATCTTCAATATTAGAGCTACTTCTATTTTTAGCTATTATAAAAAGTTGCAATGACGAAAAGTTTATAAGATAAAATTGTACACGTCACAACTTTCTATAAGTGTGAAATTTTTAAACCACTCTTAAGGTTGATTTGCGCACGTGTTAGACAATAATAGTCAGGTTATAATTATACTCCACAACTTAATAATAAAAAATCTAAAAAGACGGCATAGGTGAAAAGTTAGAGATTGTAATTTATTGAATAGACATAGTTATATATTTTAATTATTGAGTAAGACACAATAATGATTTTATTATAAGATAGAGACATAACATCATATTTTAATTAATCAAGGGAAGACAATTATGATTTTCTTGCAAAATAAGAATATATCTATTTTTTTTAGAAAAAACTCATGAGTAAAAAATACAAATTTTAGAAATTAATTCCCTCAATTTAATCTAGAGTGGCTCCACTGCTGCTTATGAATTTAATAGAATCCCAAACTGACATTTGGGTGGAGAAATAAAATACCACTTTTGTCCTTTTCAAAAGGAAAAAAATAACAAAAAAAAAAGAGTACTGACATTCACGTACTAGATTCGATGTAAATATTCTAATATTTACAGTCACCAAAAAATAAATAAATCTTATATTTACAAAGTCAAAGATTTTACCTTTATGAGTACCTTAATTATCAACGAAAAGAGGATCAGTAATTATTGTTCAATCACTACAGTTGCATGTATTGCATTACTAACAACACTAGCCCATGTTCAAATCACAAAAAAGATTTTCCTAGTATTTTCAGATCTAAAACGTGTCACATTATCTCTTAATATCCAAATCAAAATATCTTCTAAGCCATTCCCAACGTAGGAATGCCTTAGCTAGGGTTAACTGTTTCTGATCACTATTCATAAAAAAAAAAAGTATTGCTGACCAGCCATTGGGTATGGTATAATCTTCAAAGAACTGTTGCAAATGTCATATTGGTCGTAAAAGTATTTCCTCACAGTACTTCTCCTGATACTTCAATCTTTTAGTACTATACACAGTACTGAAAGTCTGAAACCAATGAAATTAAAAAAAATATTGAAGATGGAAGTGAGATATGGATCGATCAAATAATTATGAGCATAGGGACATAGGTTCTTGTACTATGTACGTATTTTAATCACCTTTTCACCCCCAAAGGGGAACAGGAAATAAGATGAACTGAAAACTTGTTTGTTTCATCGTGGGTACTAGTGGACTAGAAATCTGATAATCAAATAACGTGTAGGCCTCTCTCTCGTGTTATGAATGATAGTTGTTTATTTGTTGAGCACTAAATTCAAACTGTTGCACTTTAAATTGTTTTTTTAATAATATATCTTAAATTTTTAATATTAAAAATAGTTAAAAAACATTAAAAAGTAAACAATTTTGGTCAAAAAATTTGCATGTCGACTTCCTTAAAAGTAGATCTCGGTATTTTAAGAAAAAAATAAAAACTCAACATGTGAAAAAAAAAAACTTAACAAAATAAAAATAATTATTAGATTACCGATTATTTTAAAATTCAATATGTACTATCCTAAAATTAAAAGTTTAATATATATTACGTAAAAATAAATATTTGGGGTGCAATGGTCCAACTTCTTGTTGAGTTTGCATCGAAAACAAAGAGTAGTACCGCTTGTAAAGAGGGACTGTAGAAGTACTGGTGTAAAACTGTGTGTGCCTTTCCTTTGTGTTGTTGTTTGAAAGGAAGAGGTGAATCAAACCCCACTTTCAAGGGACACGTGTCGTTATTATGATGCGTGGAGTAAATACGTCAAGCATTGTTGTTCGTGCTTGATTATCTGTGCGGGGGCTTGATGAGTGAGAGAGTCTGGCCATTCTATATCTATGTGTGTGTGTGTGTATATATATATATATGTATGTATATATAGCCAGTATTTCAGAGCACATGGATTCGACGCCACACGCGCCTGCGTGTCTTTATTGCTTGTCCGTTTCTACATCCACTGACGTAGCTATAGTTATGTTGGAGGGTGTTCTCCTCTGGAAACACTTTAGTTCGGTTCAGTTTTCATACAGTATTTTTTTCTCACTGAATTCAAATTATTATAGAATTTTTATTTTATATTAATAGTTAGAACAATATTTGTAAATATTATCTTTTTTTTCCCTTATTATCATGATCTGAAAGATTAATTTTGATTCACTTGATCTTGATGATCATAATCAACATCTGAAATTTCTTGGCATGTAATGTCATCTTTTGCAATCATAAAGGTACGGACAGTGGAGTAACAGCCGATTTTCATCATGCCCCTAAACCCTTGTGTATAGGCTCAATATGAAAATTACAAGTTGAAAATGAATATTAAAATTATTCATTTACCTTGTCATCAATCAATCTGCAAGAGCACTTTTTGAAGTTAATAAATTGCATGTCTTTTTACACTTTGACAGTATTGTATAAGAGAATTTCATTAACTTTTTCTTTTGGTAGAAACTAGAAAGAATTCCAACAATAATTGATAGTTGATAAATCTGCTCTTGGTCAATATTATTATTGGAGAGTAACTTCTAAACGCGGTCTGTTTTTGTCAAAAAAAAAGAAAAAGATCATGAGCACAAAACTTATAACTAATTTTACGATAATTTTGAGATATTAAAAACTCTGATTTCATGCCAAAATCATGAGACAATATTCTCAAAAAAAAGAACATATTAATTATCTAAACCTACGGAACCAACAACTAGTCCCTTTCTTCTAAATGCCAAAGAAACTTGAAAAATGCAGAATTTGGAAAATATTTTGATGGCCACAAAACTCCAGGTATGATAGTTTTTCAAGTCTAGTCATTATCCAAGGTTTTATGTGATGATCATCAGCAACAGATGCAATTAAACTGCTTCCACAGCCATAATAATAATTTCCTTTTTCAGCAACATGGATCTTCATGGGTCGCATTTAATCCAAGCTTTTGATGCAAAATCTCCTCCAATTCTTAAAAACGAAGGAATCGTTCCGTTAAAAAAATATCGTTTCAACCGTTAATATATTATAGTATAAAATAAAAATATATTACAATATAAATCTTTTATACGCTGCATAAAATTGTTTTAACTTCAGATTTTTTTGCCAAATATGCCGTAAATGATTATATAGCCTCACAAGTGAGATCGAGTCAGTACAAAACTAATGAAACCCAAAACTGCACCAAGGCGGTAGAATTGTCCAAGTTGAAATAGAGGCTCCATGCACCGGGTAATAGTAAAGGCTCTGCATGCATAGGCATTTGAACTCTCTCTCTTCTCTTTCTCTCTCTCTCTGTCTCTCTCTATAATTCTGTGACGTGGGTATATGTAATTTTTTGTTTTTATTTATTTAATCTTTTTCTGAGAAGAAATGACATGAGAGGAATAGAGACAGATGGGATGGGAAAGAAAAGAGATGGATGTTTGTCCCACGTATGGTTCGCACGTGGCTACAACTGCGGCGGGTGGAAGTTTGATAGTGTCACTGCAATATATATGATGTCTGTTTGCTTCACGCAAGCAGCTGCTCCACTCCTACTCCTGCTACTACTTCCACTTCTCTTGCCCTTTCCATTTTTATTCTTTCTTTGCCGTGGCTTTAAAGTTCGAATTTGCTCTCTCTCTCTCTCTCTCTCCCTCTAAACTACTGGTGGTTTTGGAAGAAATGAAGGCGTAGTAGTACTTTGATCAACTACGTAATGTATGCAACGAGTAATACATCATTTTCAATGTCTGATCATGTTGCTAACTAAAGCACTAGGTTAATGAGAACTTCGTACTGTTCTAAACAATTAAATGGGTTTTAGAATACTTTACACAAATTTGTTACTATCAACTGGTTTATTATTTATAGTCAATTGATTTATTAAATCAAAGAACCACATAATGTATATATAACGAGTAATTGATACATCATTTTCATCGCCTGACGATCATATTGCTTACTTTATAATAGCAATAGGTTAATGAGAACTTCGTAAGGTTTTTAAATAATTAAAGGGTTCTTAAACATACTTTAAGAAGATTGGAATCTGTTGTTAACAAAGAACTTTATATATAGCCAACTGATTTATTAAGTCAAAAAACTTTATATATTCAACATATATACTCGTGTATATATGTTGTTGAATGCAAAGGCTTTTACGAAGGACATGTAAAAAAAAAAGATACAACATAATATGACAATAGCTGCCGTAAGAAATTTATCTATTGCAAACGTTACTCTTTGACGTTGTTGTTTTAAAAAATATATATATTTATAGTTATCTACTATTTGTACTTTTATATTTTAAGGTTGGTCCTTCACGAAGGACAAATAAACCCTCTACATGTAAAAATACTTGGTTCTTTATTATTTAAATGATACAATGACATATATACATAAGCTTGGATTTCTTTGCTCATAGGGGAAAAAAAAGAAGGAAGAAAGCCATTTGCGATACAGCAGATCAGTTATTTGGCATCGTGAATTTGCGTTATTTATTCCTCGTTTCAAAACATATAATTTGTGTCTAAATATTGTAGCATTTTAAATTTTGTAAAAAAAGTTCGAACTAGCTTTTTTTTAAAATGTTTCTAGACAAGAGCAGAGTGAGAAAAAACTAGTAAGTAAGAGGGAGAGTATGACTGAACTGAGAAAATAGAGGATGAAATTAATTTTTGTGGGGATAAAATATAATTTTAGGAGAGATAAAATGTAATTTTAGAAGGAACAAAATTTTTTTAAAAAAATTTTGTATATAAAATTATTAAAAAAATTTTAAAGGAACGGCCGTCCAGGTCCGCCATTCTGTTTCCAAACATATTTTCAATGTCTTTCGTGCAATTAATTAAATAGAATTTTTTTTGTTAATTACGTATACTACTTCATGTGTGTACATCCCAAAAGAGAAAGGTTAATGAAAATAAATAAATAAATAGTACTCTTATGTAGCAACTAGCAACTGGGCTTTTCTAATGACTAGCACAAAGTTATTCAGGACCTATTTGATTGAATATTTAAATTACAGTTTAAATTATTTTATTACAATATTTTTTTATAAAAATTTAAATATTTATTTAAAAATTTTATTTAAATACTTAAACCAAACAGGCTCTTAATAACCACAATTAAAAATTTCCCTGACAAAAATCAGACCCTTATAATAATAAACTGACAAACCCCTTCAAACTTATTCCATTAACACTGATAATTCAAACCCACTTTTTTTCTCTTTTACATAAATAATATAAATAATGTCGTTGATGAAGGACAGAAAACCACTTTCTCTCTCCCCCAAGTAGCTAGCCATCTATATATGAATCCAAATCCCACCCAATCCCTTCACTAACCCCCTCTCTCTCTCTCATGTCAGACCCCACAAAACAAAACAAATCACAGAATCTGATCGATCCCCAAAATCCCATAACCCACAAAAAAATGATGAATGGAAACAACATTCATCAGCATAATAGTACTACTACTACTACTACTTCTCGTAGTGGAATTGGATCATATTCACCGTCATCATCATCAAATAATACTAGTACTACTAGTAGTGGGCCTTGTGGAGCGTGCAAATTCCTTCGGCGGAAGTGCGTGAAAGGCTGCATATTTGCCCCCTACTTCGACGCTGATCAGGGCACGGCCCACTTCGCCGCTGTGCACAAGGTTTTCGGAGCCAGCAACGCGTCGAAGCTCCTCCTCCGCATTCCTCCCAACAAGCGCCTCGACGCCGTTGTGACTCTCTCCTACGAGGCTCTCGCTCGCATCCGAGACCCCGTTTATGGCTGCGTTTCTCACATCTTCACTCTTCAGCAACAGGTCATCACTCATCTCTTATATATTACTTATATGTATGTATGATGTATGTATGCATGCATGTATGTGAGCTTAATTTTAATTTAAACCCACTTTTTTTATTTTTCTTTTTTTCCCCTTTATGATCATGCTATGTAATATTGTTTGAGTACATAATCATGCCCAAATTTTCAGGTCGTATTTGATGGAGAAGCCTTTTTTTTTAAATGTTTGTTTTAAGGGGTCGTCTTGCTAACGTGCGCCGGCTAATTTTTTTTGAGGTGTCTAAATGATTTTCGTATCTTGCCTAAACAGGGACGATCTAGCTCTTTGATATACATTTTGGGTGTGCATATATGTTATTTGATAAGTTAAGATCTGGTTTCTTCCCCTCTTTCTTTCTTGTTTTTGGGATGCTTTTGTTGGGTGGTAGTCCATCGTGCTAATGTGCGCGGGTAACCGTTTTTTGGGACACTTTTTTTTTTCCTTCTCTAATCTTGAGTAATTATTTCAAGTTCGTTGAAGGTTATGTGAAATTGGCTAAAGGGTCTCATAATTTCTGCCCCTGAATATATAGTTCTACTAATACATTCCGATGGATTTGATTTATCTTTGTCATGCTTTGGTGAGCACTAGTGGTACTGTAGATGTAACCCTAAGTCCAAAAACTGCTTACGTCGGTCTTTACTGCATTTTCTATTTCGATCTATTTTTCTATATCTTTTCACTTGCATTATTACAATGTTATCATTAAAGATGGTCCAAGGTTCATGGTCAAGTTTTCTGCCTAAAGGTTTTTCTAATTACTTTTTTTTCCCCTTTACGGTGTGCTAAATTTGGTCTTAGATTTCCAACTAATTAACTCGCTTAAAATCCATGCAAACTTGCACTGATTCTAGAGAAAATTTGTAAGTTTATTTTTTCTTTGTGATAGAACTAATAACTACTGGTCTTCCTTTTCCCATGAAAAAAATTTCTGAATCTTATGCTAACTTGCGCCTTGAAACTTTTTCTTTTATTTATATTTTATGAGAGAGCCGCCATGAATATGGCAAAAGGAGTTTTGTTGCTTGCGGGATCGACCAAAACTATAATAATATTTATTGTAGAAGCTCTTCTACAAAAATATTCAAATCTCTCTACTTTTGACTTTCTTAACCTTTTAACGTATCGTTTGCATAGCAAACATGTATATTAATCTCATTGCATTTATGAAACTTTGACGTTTCACCTTAGAAAGTTTGGATGAATATTGATTCCTTGCAAGGATCAAAAAGGGGCCTACGATATGTTGGTAGTCGTGTGGTAAATTTATGATGCCAAAATCTATATATATACATATATTGAAAGGACGTTTTCTTATATAAATTTTATTTTCAGCTTCATCATTGAGGTCGATCCCAAAATCTTTTGCTTGATTTTGTAACAACCTTTTTACTTTCATTGATGACTTTTGTACACAAATATATATATACATATGTAGGAACTATTCTTTTTATTTTTTTATTTTTTTTCCCGTCCCTTTTTCACCGATCAAAACAAATACCATCTAGTATCATCATTTTTTTTTTTAAAAAAAAGAGTCCTGTTCCTTTTAGGCTGTTACATTGTCTTTTGGAATTGAAGATTTACGAAGAATATGGCCTTTGGTTAGGCAAAACTCCATAGAGCCGTGATTGGGCAAAGTGTCACTTAGCTTAAGACGGAACATAAAGCAAAATTAAAAGATTAATCGTGTTTGGCAATAGGGTATAAGATTTACGTCAGCGCTCAGTCCTTGAAAAGCAGTGAAGATTGAGCATCAACTTTTTGAAACATAAATGATCTTTGATTTGATTATACAATTTACCACTGTTTCTGACTTCCCGCTTTCAGTCTCTTTTTCTTTTCTTTTTTTTTTTCTAAAGGTCTATTGGTGTATTCACATTATTAGTAAAACTCCACTGCCTAAGACTTGTGAGTTTTAATTTAAAAAATATATTACATACTATATCAAGCTTTGTTGTTTTGTTTTATAAATAGCAGGAGATTTTAATTCATAAAGATGAAAAGGATTTTTCTTGCTAATATCATAAAGTTAAGTTATAGCTTCCTTCAAAAAAGAAATAATAAATAAATTATGGCTCGAATACTCTTATAACCCTTGGGTTCTTCTACTAATTCATATGACAACCTATGACAACATGCAGTCTAGTCAATGTTCATCAACTCGGTTCATTTTAGCTACGTGGCAATTTGCACGAAAACTACTATAATGTTAAATGGTCTTGAAACGCATCAATAGTAGTTTCTTTAGACCTACTGGCCATTATTTTACAGGGTGTAGTTACAAAGTTGAGTCTTGGATTCTGTGTTTCATGTCCACATATCTTTGTGGTGGCAGGTGGTGAACTTGCAGGCAGAATTGGCTTATGTTCAGGCCCGCCTTTCCACGTTGCAGGGCCTGCCAGCAACACTTCCTCAGCACCAAAGCCCTTCACCCACAAGCATGCATTCCTCGTCAGATACGGTGGTTTCTGCTTCAGATCTCGCCTTAAGTACTTCTAACATTTTAATGCATTTAGATCCTCTTCAACCGCAAGTCTCTTCGGAACTCACGAGCTTTGTCAGTCCATTCGACCAAGAGTTCCACGACGGAGAACTTCAAGTTTTGGGTCGTCAGTTTGTGTCCCGGTATTTGCCTGCTGCCCTAAGGTTTCGATCCTCCAGTTCTCACTAACTAGTTATGTTCTCCCTAACTCCTTTTTGTGATCAACCAATCGTAAGTGTCAACTTCTTGTAAACCAGCTCTTCAAAAAATGTTGATGCCTTTTTGTAATTCTTAAGGAAGTTGAATTGAAAGATTGCACTTTCTTGCGAATTAAATTTTACATATGGCAACCAATACATATGCGCCACCTTTTCTATGGTTTTTGGTTGTTTTCTCCAATCTCCCTATTCTGCTTTAGACCAAAACATTAACAAAGAAGAAAAAGAAAATCAAACTAATCTGCTCCTGCCCTTTGTTAATTCACCTATTTGGTTTTATGCTCTTCTCTTAAAATCGTGCCTTGATAAGTAAATACAATGAGAGAAGTTGATCGTTCTCTTAAACTCCTGACCTTTTAAGAAAATATACAATGGGAAAAGTTGGTGAGAGAAAATCTTGTAAGAAATGGGTCAAGGGGTATTCCTAGACAAAGAAACAAGGGAAATAAACACCGAGCCGAAAACAGACTCTGCAGAAGGGCTTAGGTTAATGCCCCATAAGCATACTACTGCCCAGTCCAGCTGGGGCAAGGCCTGAAGAGGATACACAGAAGATGACATCAACAACTTTCCTGGACTTCCTTTTCCATAAAAAATGGTAACCCGCAAGTTTTCAACGGAAAAGAAAAAACAAAACAAAGCATAACATAACATATCATTTTCCCCAAATTTTTGCATAAAATGGTAATGCACAAGTATTCAAGGTATTCCACAAAAGATGATGTCCACTTTCGTTGTAAGGATTGTGGTAAATGAGTTTCCCAGACTTCCTTTTCCATAAATAATGGTAACCCGCAAGTTTTCAACCAAAACCAGAAAAAAAAAAAACAAAAAACATTGTCCCCAACTTCCTTTGCCATATAATGGCAATCCGCAAGTATTCAAGAAAAACCATGTGCAATATTTATCCTTTTATACATTCTGTTTTTAGTTAATTCAAAAATAATACCTTTAGTTTTTTTATTTAATCGAATATATACCTTCAGATTAGATTTAATACACAAATCTATACATTTCCGCAATCAATAGATGATTTTACCTTTATAAAAACCAATTATCCTCAGTAAAAGAGAAAAAAATTGAAACTTTCAAAAATAAAAAGAAAACAAAAACAAAAACACACAACATTTATTTTCCAAGGTATTTTACACATTTTTGATGTCTAAAACCTTAATAAAGTCTTTTTAAGTTTTTAAAGTACTTTTATTTTTTATTTTAAAGGTATTTTGGGCAATTTTTGGATCAAAATTAAAGATTGATCCGGAAAAAGTATAAACTTGTTTATTAAATATAATTTAAAGGAATAAATTCGATAAGATAAAAAGCTAAAAGTATATTATTTGAATAAACCCAGATACAAGGTATACAAACATAAATAACCCTTGTTTTAGGTCAAACAAAGCCCATAAATATAAATTATTATTTATGCCCATACTAAAACATTCATCTGTTAGCATTCACATCCTTTTGTTGTTTGGTAGATGGAAGACTTAGGAGCAAAATGAGTGGGTGGAGAGAATTGAAGGTTGCTAGAAATTCTGTTGAGAATCGTAATAATCCTTAAATAACTAGACAATCATTTTCTCCAGATGTAAAACCTCCGAGATAATCTATTCAAGCTATCACAATATGATTTATGCAACTTTACCATGAGTGTTTCTTCAATTAGCACATCCAAAGGGGCAAAGAAACGTAAAGGTGATAAAATGTAATAACTAAAAACACAAAAAGTGGGGAGTACAGCAATTGGGCATATAAGAATGAACGAAGAAACACTCAAAAAAAAAAAAAAAGGAACGAACGAACGAAGAACAAAAAATTGTGCAAGTTTACAAACCGAATCAATTATGTTTACCATAAATTGAAAGCCATAAAGTAAGCTAAGAAGCATAAGTTTCAAGTTTCAACATCATTAGCAAGGACCACAATATCATGCGCAATATTTTAAAAGGAACACATTCCTTCCCTACAAGTGTTACCTTTGTTTTTTGGGACTTCAGAGCAACAATGTACATGTTCTTTGTTGTCCATATACTGATACTAGATTGCAACGTCTTCTGCCTGGTAACGCAGCCTTCGGAGTTGGAGAGGGCACACAGGGACGACTTAAATCAACTCCCATGACTGGCAAGCTGCATTTCCTGGAAGACACTCACAAATTGGATAATTCTCTGGAGAACAGAACATCTAAATCATCGTATCCAGGAAACTATAAACTTAAAGAGTATGGATATTATGAATACTATCAGGAACCACCTGATACTGAGTAGTAAGCCCCCGAAGGCTCCAGCTGCAGAGCATACCTAAAGCTCTAACATATGATCAAAAGGCATCTTAGTAGAATGCTGTCTATTTGCAAGTTACATAGGATAACACAATGATAAAGATCGATGCAAGTATGACCACAACACTGACCAAGACAACAAGAAAATTGACCCAAAACATGGCTACGTTACTTTCACACTCCCCTATAATGCATAAAGGGAACCATAATAATAGGAATAATGAGAAGAAAAAAAAATGTGTGCCACCGTTCATGGCATCTACACATCAATGATTCATTAGTAGCACAAGAATTGAAGGCAGATCGCATATAACGCTTGCACATGTAAGCAAATAGATAACAGGGCCACCATGTAATTATCTTCTCTTTTTCACTTAACAGCCACCCAAAAACACTTCCTAGGCCTTGGACACTAATATAGAGAATCTAGTAAGTTTAAAACCGCAGAGATTTGTTGCTACAACGGCAAACAACGGAAACCACAATCGTAACACAATGAAATCTCAAAACAAAAGACCAATTATATATTTCCCCAACGATTCCATAACTTCGTATGAAAACTGGTACAACATCCAAAAAAATAAAATAAAATGAATCAAACAACCATTATAAGGCTTAAACTGCCAGTACAGTATGGTACAGATAGATTCAGCCAACAACAAAATTGGTCACAAAACTTTCAGGAGAGAAAGAGAATGTGTGTAGTGTGTACAACAAACAAGTACAGATAAAAGAGCAGTTACATGTCACGAACATAGAGCTCCATAAGTCTTACAAGTCCACAACGGGAACTGAACGTGAAACTGCACATGTACTGCAAAACAGAATTTCAACTGCAAATTTTTAAGAAAATACTAGCTGATATGCATTATTTGAACAGATGTAAATTGAAGCACCAAAATCTGGTCAACAAAAATAGTTAAGAATACAGTATGTGCAAAAAAGCCCAATTGGGCTATACTTTACAGAAACACACAAAATAAATAAAGGAACCTAAAAGCGTGTCAGAGGTTCCAATCGTCCGTATGCATAAATGTACAACCCACTTCCAGTTTGAGAAGGGGCATCATAAACTTGCGTATGTTAGAGAGACTTAACCAGATTCTTCAAGAAAGGCTTTAAACAATCTCGCCGTGTCTGAAGCCACTATCCCCACAATCAGCACCAGAGTCCAATCCACAAGGAGAATCATACCACTTCGAGTTATCTTGGTAGAAACTATCAACCTGTATGCCAACTAGACCTACATCTGCCACTAACGCCTCATCATGTCTTAAGGGCTTCGTTAGCTTTGTATCTGCACAATCAAGAATGCTCTTCTCGTCAAAGTTGCTGCATTTCAGCCACTTTTCAGACTTACAAGACTCGCTCATCAAATCCTTTTCATTTCTACAATCTGTCCTCATATGGTCCCAAGAAACAACATCCCCAAGAGTTCTCCCAAAGCTGTCTTCATCATCGTCGATCAATTCGGTATCTTTACTGTCCACATATATGCGTTCATGGTGATGATCACTCCAATGAGCTAAATCATCCTCCCCAACCAGCACATCATCAGCATGTGACTTACCCTGCAGCATCTCAATTGGCTTCAAATTATCTTCGCCAATACGCCTAACCCTATTGACAATATCAAATAATTCTCGAGAAACCGACCCCAGTAGCTCTTGCGGTATCTTGGCAATCTTTGCTTCTAACAACCCCACTTCAGCTCTCAATTCATGCACCTGCTGCAGAACTGAAAGATGCAAATCCCCTTCATCCTTCCCAATCATCCCAAACCCTTCATTATCCATATCCTCACTCACCCCATATACCATGTCCTGATCCATCAAATAACCCCCTTTATGCCCCACAACTCGATGCATAATCCTCGCATTTCCATCCAAGGGTCCTGGCTCATGACCCGAATGGACCGCATACAACTTGAAAACAGCCATCCCTTCTTCTTGATAAACAAAAGTCTTGTCCTTCTCATTATAATTGGCAATAGGCACAATAGCACGAATTCGAAACCCACACCCGCACCGCTTGGACGCATACGGTTCCCTCTTCAAAATCTTTGACTTCTTGGCAGCTGGCTCTCCTGCCCTATGACAAGCATAGTCCTTAACCTCAGCCATAAACGGCTTATACCTAATATACTTCTGCCTAATGCAAAGCACAACCTTGTGCTTAGCAGCCAATTGCTGAAGCCTATGGGGCACCTCCTTGGCAGGCACATCAAAAGACTCGGTATACTCGAACCTACGACGCTTACTCCGCCCTGCCCCACTGGATGATGCCGAGGAGCAAACCGGGCAAGCAGCCACACAAACCCTAATGTAACTCTCAGGAATTCCATAAAACTTAGCACCTACAGTCCAGACCTGCTTAATCCTATCAATTGTTTCCTTAAGCCCTAGGTGTTTCATGTCGGTATCGCCATGGAAACTCAAGACGATATCCTGCCACTGATTAACATGGGAAACGAATTGCTGAGAATTGTTCTTGAAGCAGAGGAATTCGTTACCGTTGTGGTCGACGTGAGCTGAGAGCTTGTCCTGGATCCGCTTCCAAGCCGTGAGGTAAGCCGTATCCTCGTTGCGGTCCTTCCAGACGGCGCGCCAAGACTTAAGGACAGCGCGGGGTGTGGCGGCTCGGATCTCCGGCGGCGTGGCGAGGCGGCGCTCGAGGAGGCAGCGGATCATGAGGGAGTGAGACTCCGGGTTGAAGGTGTAGAACTGCGACGAGATGTGGGGCTCGGGGCTGATGAAGAGAGGCTGGGAATTCTGGTTCTGATTGTGGTTGTTGTTGGAGAGAATTGACGAATTAGGGTTAGGGTTTGCGGGGAGATGGGTGGAAACGTCGTCGTTTTCATCCTCGGAATGGGAAGGGGAAGAGGAGGAAGAGGAGGAGCGGAAGATGACGATCTCGGGGAGGGAAAAGGGAGGGTCGTCGTGAGGGTTGGGAATGGACGGCCGTGATTCAGTCTGGTGGTGGTCGTCGTGGTGGTGATTGGCGATGATCTGCGGCGGCGGAGGCGGTGATGGTGGGCCCAGATGGTGGAGAAAGAGATCCTCTTCCGTTTTGCTGGGATTCATGAGGTTGGAAAACAAAGGAAGACGAACAACAAAACGAAAGGGAGTGATTTTTGGTTTTGGTTGGCGAGTGAGGGAGTTTAATGCAATGTGAGTGTGTGGGTCTTTTCTTCTGCTTTTTTTTTTTATTTTTTATTTTTTCTATCTATTTCTAAAGAGTGTTCGGTTTCTCTGACATTTTGAGGACTCGAGAGTTTGTTTCTCTCTCTACTAAGTAAGGGAAGTTGTGGCGGTCCCCTTTCATTTCTTATACTTTCACTCTCTCTCTCACCTTCCTCCTTTTTTTTGTTTTTTTCCCAATTCCTTATACTTTCCATTGTCTCTTCTTGCTTTCTTGTTTGTTTGCTTTTGTTTTTTTTTTTTCTTTTTTCTTTTTTTCCCTGCCCGTGGAGCTATAACTTTTCCCACGAATTGATGACCATTTTTGTGGCAAAGACCGAAAAAGATTTTCAATACATACACTATATGTAAAAATCTCTACGAAAGAGTCCCCTGAATTTTTATATGTCTAAACTTGAAAAATGTATACATATTCTCGATCTCGCTAATCTTGTCATAAGATTGAGTAGTTTCTTCTTAATTTTAAGAATGAAGATGTTGCTGATGAACAATGTTAGGAAATGGATTTTGATTAGTTAATAGTTATTAAAGCATTTTCAATGGAGCGCTCAGTAAGAAATTTTAACATTGTCGTACCATTTTAGCTTACATAGGGTACCTCTTAGAAAGGCTTGGGGTAGTTTAATATTGTTTTTAAAATAAGTAAAAATATTTTTATTTTAAAAAATTAAAATTTTTTAAGAATTTGTGCTGAGAGTGTTTTTAAAATTTTTACCTTAAAAAACATACAAAAACATTTTCAAAAATTTTGAGAACAAAAACAAACAGGACTTTAATATTTTACGTTTGTTATTTTTTAGCTGGGGTAGTTCTATAATAATGAAAGTAGTGTAGTTAATGGTCTTTTTCTTCTTCTTTTTTTTTCCTTCACATCATGCAATTAAGATCTTTCTTGCTATTTTTTCTCCTTCTAGAGAGATCTCTTAAATTATTTCTTCAATATCTCCTTACAACCTTACTACTTGGCTTTAAACTCTAAAGGAGAGAGCAAAAGAATACTACTAGCGATTAGAACAAAATCTTTTGAGGAATTTTGTAGGAGAAAATCACGCTCACCACTAGGGTGGTTAGGCGTGATCTATTATCTCTCTAATAGGAAAATGATATCCTAACTACCTATTTTAGTATAATTTTGTATCCATCCAATATTTGTCTGAGATGTGATCTGTGACGACGCGCCTTTTTGGGCAGTTACTTAACTTTCTTAAACATCATTCTGAAACATTAATCTTACTTACTTAGTGAGAAAAATACTGAAATAAGTTTTTTTTCTTTTCCTTTTAACATTCTTAAAAAACATACTTAAAAACTGTTGTGACATCTATCGCCATTCTAATTGAGACCTCGCTCAACACTTGTCTTTAAAACCATTTCAAATCGTTTTTTAAAACTTAATAAGAAACATTTACAAAAACATAGCTTAAAACTTAACTTTATAATTATATAAAGCATTTCGTAAAATACATCTTAAAACTTTGAAAACATTTCTTAAAACTGTAATTTTCTTAAAACGTTGAAAACATTGTATCAAAGAGTAGATAACCTTTTCTTTGTGTAGCAGAAGCAAACTATGGTGGCATCCATATCTAAATCTTCACATATGCGCTCCGCAACACCGAGCTCTTCTAACGGGTCCTACTGGTCACCCATAGGACTACCTACAGCGTGAAGAAACTTTTGATGAGCTTTCACTCAATAAGTTCAAATAAAACCTCACAAATAATTTTCACATGCTTTAAAAACTTTTCTCATAAAAATCTTTTTCTTAAAATGCTTTTTGTAAACGTTTTTCATAAACATTTCCAAAAACATTTTTCATAAACTTTTTCATAAAACATTTTTGAAACATTTTGCATAAACGTTTTTTGTAAAACATTTCTTAAATGTTTTTCTTAAAACGTCCTTCATAAACCTTTTCTTGAAAACATGCAAATGTTTTTCATAATCATTTAATGTAAAACATCTCTCAAAATGTCTTTCATAACATAACATATAAATATTTTATAAAAAGGAATTCGAGCAAAATCAAAACGCATGATTTTATTTATACTCAATTATAAACTTTTATTTATGAGCGTCTTATGAACATTCTTTTTTTTTTACTTTAATTTTCTATCTTTGTCTAACTTTCCTTATCTTACTTTAACTTTTCATCATTTGTTTCTTAACTTTTCTTATCTTACTCTAGTGTTCGCGCCAACATCATTAATCATAAGATCATAAACATAATGCTTCCCTTGCGGAAGACTTGAGATCATTAAACACCAAGGTTATGTACCTCACATCTTGGAGGTCACAACTTTAACTTTACTTTCAGTACCTCACAACAAGGAGGCTGGTAAGACACTTTTTTTATCGTCTGTGCTTTACCTTCTTTTTAACATTAATAAGCATAACAAATGCTAACACATCATATGCTAACACCTTTGCAAATCATATCTTATACTCTAAAACCTATTGCATAACAAATGCAACTTATTGCATAATAAATGCTACAGAAAACTTATAACTTATACTGTAAAACATTATGCATTAATAAAATGTAAAACATACTTTAAACATAATTATTGTAATTACTTTGCAAACTTTTACTTGATCTTCAAAAACTTTATGCATATTATATGCAATCATGCTTTTAAAATATGTTGCAAATGATGATTTAAACTTTAAAACCTTTTGCATAACAAATGCAAACATTCTTTTAAATCAACTTGTATGCCACTTGCAAACACATTTACAAACATATACATAAGTATTTGTAAATCATTTACTTAGTGCTGTAGGTGAGATTTGAACTTACCTGGACTTAACTCTAACGTTCTCTATTTCGTTCCTGTCTCATTCCTTTTCCTTCCATTAGTTAGCTTTTGTATCCTGATCATACGACACTCGACTTATTAGTTAACTCTTTTTTTTTTGTCAATCTACTCAATTGATAATAAAACTTAAACATTAAATATTCATTCCTTTTTTTCATAACTTGGTATACTATCGGTTTACCCTTTCTTTTCCTTAATTTTGCAACCCATCGGGTTACCTTTCCCTTCGCTTAATTATATAACCGCCGAGTTACCATTCTTTCTATGACGACCTGCCTTTTCGGGCAATCACTTTACTTTCTTAAATATCGTTCTTAAACAGTAATCTTACTTACTTAGTAAGAAAAATACTGAATTAAATTTTTTTTCCTTTTAACATCCTTGAAAAACATACTTAAAAACTGTTGTGACCTATGTCGCAATTCAAGTTAAGACCTCACTCAACACTTACCTTTAAAACTATTTTAAATCATTTCTTAAAACTTAATAAGAAACATTTATTAAAACAGAGTTTAAAACTTAACTTTATAATTATATAAAACAGTCTGTAAACTATATCTTAAAACTTTGAAAATATTTCTTAATACTTTGACTTTATCAAAACTTTGACTTTTTTTTTGCACTTTGAAAACATTGTATCAAATAGTGGGAAAACATTTTCTTTGTACAACGAAAACTTACTGTGGTAGTATTCATACCGAAATCTTTGCATCTGCCCTCCGCAGAACCCAGCTCTTCTAACAGGTCCTACTGGTCGCCCATAAAACTATCTACAGTATGAAGAAACTTTTTATGAGCTTACGCTTAGTAAGTTCAAACGTAATCTCACAAATCATTTAAACATACTTTAAAACTTTTTTCATAAAAACCTTTCTCTTATAACATTTTTCGTAAACATTCTTCATAAACATTTCTAAAAACGTTTTTCATAAACATTTTTCATAAAACATTTCTAAAACGTTTTTCATAAATGCTTTTCATAAAACATTTAACATGCAGCAATCCTCGGAATGTTTTTCATAAAACATCATTTATAAACATTTTCTTGTAACCATGAAAATGTTTTCATAAACACTTAACATAAAAACATTCCTCATAATGTTTTTCATAAGCATTTAACGTAAATACTTTATAATAAGGAATACAAGCAAATTCATAATACATGATTCCAATTATGCTCAATTATGAAATTCAATTATGAGCATTTTATGAACATTCTTTTTTTTTTTTTACTTAAATTTTCTATCTTTGTCCTTTAACTTTCCTTATCTTACTTTAACTTTCCATCATTTGTTCCTTAACTTTCCTTATCTTAGTTCAGTGTTCGTACCAACATCATTAATCATGAGATCATAAACATGATGCTTCTCTTGTAGAAGACTTGAGACCATCGAACACCAAGCTCATGTACCTCATATATAGGAGGTCAAACTTTAACTTTACTTGTGTACCTCACATCTAGGAGGTCATAACTTTAACTTTACTTTCAGTACCTCACAACAAGGAGGCTAGTACAACACTTTCTATTTATTATCTTTACTCTTACCTTCTTTTTAACTTTAGTGAGCATATCAAATGTAATCACATTATATGCAAACATATTTGCAAATTATAATTGTTCTCTTTAAAATTTATTGCATAACAAATGCAATCAATAAACTTATAACTTAAACTATAAAACTTTGTGCATTAACAAAATGCTATCATACTTTAAAAACAATAATTGCAAATAAATTGCAAACATTTACTTGATCTTTCAAACTTTATGCATATTAAATGCAATCATGCTTTAAACATAATAGTTACAGGTACATTGCAAATCTTAATTTAAACTTTAAAACCTTTTGCATAACAAACGCAAACATTATTTTAAATCAACTTGTATACCACTTGCAAACACATTTACAAACATATACTTAAGTATTTGAAAATCATTTTACTTCATGTTGTAGGTGAAATTTGAACTTATCTGGACTTAGCTCTAACATTCTCTATTCCGTTCCTTTTTATTTCCTTAGTCGGCTTCTGTATCCTGATCAAACGACAGCTGACTTATTATTTAACTTTCTTTATTATCAATCCATTTGATTGATAATTTAACTTAAACGTTAAATATTCATTCATTTTTACTTAACTTGATATACTATCGGTTTACCCTTCGTTTACTTAAACATCTCTTATTAAATCTCTCGTCACACATAACGGTTATGTTACTTAACGTATTACGAAACATTTTTCATCTAAGGATATTTTGCTAGTTTGGAGTGTTAGACTCTGTTTTAGCCATTTTCTCATAAATGACGATTTTACCCTTAACGGGTATTTCATCAATTTCGTAACTTATAAACACTTTACTTAACTTTTTCGTTCCATTACCTACATATTACAAAAAAAATTCCCACTAAGAAACGTTTTTTGACATCGGGCGTTTCGAGCCCGTTTTGGCCTTTTTTCAAATAATGACCATTTTGCCCTTAATCTTTTTTTCTTTCACTAATTCCTTGCCCGAACTTCAATTTCTTTAAAACTTAGCATCTATAATTACTTACTGCCTACAACAATGTAGGAAACCAACGTTTCCTAGTGAAAACTCAGTTTTCACATAATTTCACGGTTTAGGCCTAAAATACAAAAATATTTACATTTTTGCCCCCGAAATCAAAAATAATCTTTCTAAACCATTAGTCCTCATTTTTCAAGAGGATCAAATTATCTTAAAGTACCTTACCCAAATTCCTCTTGTAAAAGGACGTTTTTGCCCCTTAAAGATTTTTTCCAACTTTAACAAATTTTGTAAAATTCATAACTCTTAAATCAAGCAAAATTTTAAGAAACTATCCATACTATTTTAATAGTTTTGATGAGTTCTACAACTTTTATGTTGTAACTTTTTTAAAATTTCAACGTTTAGGGGGACTTTTTGGCTGATTTTTAAATCTGTCGAGACTTTATAAAACTTTACAATTTAGTTCCTTTTGAAATTTCATCAAAACCCTTACTTTTTTCTTTCCATCATCAACATATAACATAAAATGACCATGCCATAATGTCCATATTACATGTCATAGCTTAAACATTTCATCAAACACTTTGTATACATAAAAGCATACACTTTTCAAGTATAAAGTTTAGAATTTACCTAAACTTTGTCAATCTTTTTGATCCTCTACTTGTGCAATTAAACTTGCTTAGATTCTTTTGTCATAAACCATGACAAAATTCTATCAAAAACCCATCCATAACTTTCAATAAAAATCACTAAAACCCTGAGAAAAAGTTTAAAAATTTACCCTTAAAGTTGCAAAACTTTGTACTAAAACATTTGACTTGCCTTAATCATGATTTGGAGGCTTGTATTTATCAAACTTTGATAGAAAAATTACCTAAAGGGCTGCCGGGTTCATGGGGAAAAATGGAAAATTTTCTTTTCTTTTCTTTTCTTTTCTTTTCTTTCTTTCCTTCCTTCCTTTGCACGTTTTGCTCCCTCTTTTTTTTCTTCTTGCACGTTGGAGACCCAAAATAATGGTCTCTTATATCATGACTTGATTCACCTTGTTTTTTTCTTTTCTTTTCTTTTCTTTTTTAAATAAAAAGGTGATGAGTCACCTAGTAATCAATTAGGTTCCTTTGGGTGGCCAAATGTGACTGGGCCCCATTAAAGGATGTGGTGGCCCAATCAAAACTTTCAAGGTGTCCTATTAAACTTGTTACGCAGTCTAAGTTTATACTGACAATATTTTTCTTATACTGCTAGTATTCTTTTCCATACAATTCATGAGGTCTCATAAACTCCAATACTTATTCACATCCATTGCATATGAAATTCTAATATTATCTAATTTTATACGGTCTAAATTTATACTAACAGTATTTTTCTTATACTGTTGGTATATTTTTTACAATGCTACAACATTTCTTATTCATCCATATTCTCTAAATAGTATTATTTCTACACTGATTTAACTTAAACAGTCCAATTTATGTACTGCTTAACCTTGAACAGTCTAATTCCTGAATTATATTACTTTTATAGTGTAATTTTTATACTGTATAACTTTATTAGTGTACTTTCTTACACTGCATTATTTTAATACTGTATAATTTTCTATATTATTATATAGTATTTTTTTTAAATTGTATTTTTGTCTTACATAATCCTTATTTTATTGCATTTTTAATGTATTAAAAATGCTCGGGCGTTACATGATTTTAGTTCAAATTGAGATATTATTTATTTTTAACTTTTAAAATAAATATCATTTATGATTTTCTTAATTATTTAAATTATCTTATAATTCAAATAATTATTTGTAGAATCTATTTCAACTTTAAAAAAAATATTTTCCTACAACAAGATAACAAATAGATTACATGAAAATCATAAAAGATATTTGTCTCTTAAAATCATGGATGTGAGGCCAACTGCACTCCCAGAGTTCTAACGTGTAACGCCACATATAGTCCAAGTAGACTATTGTATGAATTACCATTTTGCCCTTGTAGACAAAATAAATCTAAGAAAATCTCCATTGATCTATCTGAAAGAATATTATGGAGCTAGCTAGGGACCAATGGATATATATAATTTAAATTCCAATAATTACTTATAATTTAATTATCTGATAATTAAATTAATAATTATTATCAACTCTGATTTGTGTTACTATAAAAAACTGAGGTTGCACTCTTAAATTATATACAAAATTATATAGATCTTTAAACATAAATGTTGACAATAAGGTTGTCTATTGATATAATCATTTGCATTGTGATACCCTCCACAATAATATTCATAATTAGAGCTTGGTTCATAGTTTTTTGTACAACCTCTCTAGTTACTTTGTCCATGAGTTCAGTTAATTCTCTAATGGATGACCCTTTTATTTACAAATCATAAACAATGATTTAGATAATGTTTGATATCCCATATCAAACAGCAAGATCTCTCCATTCAAGTTCTCGAATTAATACTCGTAGGAATATTAGCCCAACATCCTATTTTGTAGGAGTTGTGGATTCCTTATTTGTGAGTAATGTTCCTATTGATCATGGATGTTATAAATCTCACTCATTAGCAATAAAAAAACATAGTAAATAAATGTATCCACTAATCACCTCAGGAATCCATAAAATGATCAAAATGATAAAATTCTAATGTCTTGTTACGAAATTATACAAGAAATTAAATTCTATTTTGGTCTAGGTTTAATGTGTTTAAAACACACTAATGTTTCTATCCAATAATCATCATTACTATAATCCAGATAAGATTATACCACCGATCTAGGAATAGACAATATCACAATCTTAAACAAGATAAAGTGTCCAGCTTTATCTATTAATTGTAAATGAAAAGTCATACTAAGTATACATAATTATATCCTCTATATTATGAACATTTCATATACATAACCATGGACTTTTACAAATATTAGAATCTTTATGATATTTGCATACATATATATATATATATCAACATATATATATTGTGGAGAACAACAACGAATATCATTTATTAATAATGTTATACTTTATTTCTCACAATGTCCAACTAGAATGAAACGATATGCTTTAAAAGCACCAATCCCAATAGTTGGTATCTTAGTCCTTTTGTACCTTTTTTTCAAGTTCAAAGGCAACTAAGCTAAAGAAAGAATAGGGACCAACAAGTCACCTTTTTAATAGTTCAGGGACTAACCGAGCAATTTACTCTAAAAATTAAATTAATTGAATTATATGTAATGGGAAGTAATAACAATAAGTAGTTATAAAAAAAAAAAGCGCTCTCTCTCTCCCTCTCTGTTTTTTCTTCTCTCTCTTCGTGGGGCTAGGTTTTTTTAGAGGACTTTCCTCTTTGGGCCAGGATTTAGAGCTATCACTGGCTAGTTGCCAAATTCTCAGCCCCTAAGATGAAGTCCAAGGTTGGACAAGGCTAGGCAATGATTGTTAGGTGTTGCTTAGTGCCATAAGAGGCGTAGATCTAGTGTGGTGGAAGCCGATGGCACCGATGGTTTGAGGCCTTGCCTCCCTTATCAATGGAGTACAAAGGAGGGATGGTGAGCTCCTCGTGGTAGCTAGTACCAAAGGTGGATGCTTAGTGGCTCATGTGGTTGTGTAGAAGGGGATTTTTTGGTGGTTTTATGGCAAGGGAAGCCGAGGCCTGGTGGTTTAGTGATTGTCCAGGCTATTCTTACAATTTGGTTTATTGACGGTAACTATGTTCTTCTTGCGGCAACGACTCCATGCTATTTTGGTCTCTTTGACTTCTAGGGCACGGTGGTCAGCTTCATGTCAACGGTAGTATGACTAACACATCTCGTTCTTATTTTAGTGTTTGTTTGGTTTTAATAACGGCATTGATGTTTCCATCGATTAGATCTAGTGTTTTTCTATTGTGTTGTTGGATATTTGTTGTAATAACAAAGGTGGTCTCCCCATCTTTCAATGCATTTTTTGTGTTTGACCCGCAAGTCCTTGTCTTTTTGTGTTTATTTCTCATAATGTCCAATTGGGATAAAACTACATGCTTTAAAAGCACAAGTCCCAACCGTTAGGTATCTTAGTCCTTTTGCACCTTTTTTTTTCGAGTTTGAAGGTAATTGAGCTAAAAAAGAACAAGGACTAATGAGTCACCTTCTAAATAATTTAGGGACTAACCTAGTAATTTAGTCTAAAAATTAAATTAATTGAGTTATATGTAATGGGAAGCAATAACAATGAGTAGTTATCAAGAAAAAAAATGCTCTATCTTCCTCTCTTTTTTTCTTTTCTCTCTTCATAGGGCTAGATTTTTTTTAGAGGGCTTGGGGCTGGGGTTCAGAGCTATCACTGGCTGGTTGCTAGATTCTCAGCCCCTGAGATGAAGTCCGAGGGTGGACAAGGCTAGCTGGTGGTTGTTAGGTGCAGTTCGGTGCCATAAGCGGCGTGGATCTGGTATGGTGGATGCCAATGGCACCGACAGTTTGAGGCCTTGCCTCCTTTATCGATGCAATTCAAAGAAGGGATGGCGAGCTCCTCGTGGCAGCCAGTACCAAAGGTGGATGCTCAATGGCTTATGTGGTTGTATGGAGGGGGATTTTTTTGGTGGTTTTATGATGGGGGGAAGCTGGGGCTGTGGTTTAGTGATTGTCTAGGCTATTCTTACGCTTTGGTTTATCGACGGTGACTATGTTCCTCTTGCAACAACGGCTCCACTCTGTTTTGGTCTCTTTGATTTCCGTGGCACAATGGTCGACTTCATGCCGATGGTAGTGTGACTGACAAATCTCGTTCTTATTTTAGTGTTTGTTTGGTTTTAATAATGGCATTGATGTTTCTGTCATTAGATATAGTGTTTTCGTATTGTGTTGTTGGATTTTTGTTGTAATAACAGAGGTAGCTTCCCACCTTTCAATGTATTTTTTTGTGTTTAACCTGTAAGTCCTTGTTTTTTGCAGTGTTGGGGTAAGCCTCAGGGTTTTTAGTCTCTATATCTTGATCAATTGGAGTTATTGTTAGAAAACGAATATGTAGCGGATTTCAAAAATTTTTTAATTAAAACTTTTTTCGAAAACAAGTTAGACATGCTATATATACAAATTAATCTAAGATCTCCGTACCTCTTGTAGATCGAAAACCATACTTTTGACATAACGATATTGTTCAGAATTGCTACGAGAGAACCGCTACTGGAAGAGCCTCAACCAACTAGACTTCCTTATTATATTCTCTTTTCTATGATCGAAATGCAGGTGATCACATATCATTTAATCTTTCCTCAGGCAAAGTCTACTTTAACCACAAAAGAAAACTAAAAGCTAAGGTTCGTGATGATAAACAGTATCCCTATGGGAGTTTTAAAATCTTCCCAACAAAATACTCTTATCTAAATTTCTCAAGTGATTAAAGAAATAATAGAAAAATGTTTTCTTTATATAGAATTCAAATGGAGACACATTCTTATTAGATTAGGTTTCTAAATTTGAGTTTGAGTTAACTTTCGTAGCTAAAATCGCATTTGACACGGATCAATGATGTGGCAGAGGGGTCGACCAGACTACACTATATCTACTCAATGTGGCAGACAGGGCCACATGTTTTCCAGCTCCTGGAGAGCTATCTGATCTACCCATTTGAACCGAGTAGATAATTACTATTTTATTTTACCATGGTATCCTTTATAAAGCCTCAGTTTTAATTCAAATGATCTGATACAGAAGCTATCTGATTAAAACAGTCATATATAATTATCTAGTATGAATAAAATATATACAAATAATTCAACATGTTTATTTTTGAATTAATTCAACTAATAAACTAACATAAATTATTAAATCTAATTAACTGAATTTAATCTAATAATTAACGTAAGTTACCAATTTGTAGGAAAAAACTCCATATTATTACAGAAAAATATGTGAGCTAGTAAAGGGGACCTGATGAACATGTATAGATCAAGCTTCTATAATTATAACATAACATTTCCCCGATACATACATTTTATAAATATCAACTCTAAATCTATTCCACTAAAAGCTAAGAGTTGTACTCTTAAACTATGTATAAAATATGAAACTATAATAAGTTAATCGTCTATGACATATCATAATGTACAACATCTTCATAGGATATTCACGACCGACCTAAGGATAAATTCTATTTTATCTTCCTAATCATATTTTTCTTGTGTTTCATTATCTCACCATTAGAATACCTATTCATAACCGATGCAAATGGTAACTATTCGGTTATACAGATGTATCAAAATAGTTGAGAACTCTAGTTTCCAATTACAAGATAACACTTATAAGATAATATCATTAATTCTATATAAGATCTATGGTTTTCATATCTATGAATAACAAGTTTACGTCAATCAAGAATCATGTCTCCAACGTACTGGCATGCATACCTTTATATAACTCAAGATGTCACCCTCTGGAACATCAAAAGACACAAGTCAAGAATACAAACTCATCAATTCATTTCGGGATTAAGATGTAACATATATTATTATATAAAGTGAATTGATTTATTCAAAATAGAATTATTAATCAAATCAATTCAACTTTAGTCTTGATCCAATATATCGTTACTAGTGACAATATATCAATATCTCTATTCATAAAGTCCTACTCCGATAACTAAGACAAGTCATCTCACGTAAGGGATGTAGACAATATAACAATCTTAATATGAATAAAGTATCCAACTTCATTCTCTCGATTGTAGACTTATATATTTAAACTATCACCATAAGATTCATGTCTTTTACATAATTTGTCCATCATATGCATGACTTTAATGGTTTAGATTAACAACCTTAAACTTTTGCTTACTTATTATACATTTAACATAAATGAAAATAAAAGGGACATATTTAATGTATAAAAATAATTCTCGTTATTAATTAAATGTCTCAAAAACTATTACATCATTTAATCATTAGGGCACGTACTCTAATAGTTATCCACCGTCTATAATGGTGTATTTGAAATAGCCATTTGTATGCTCAATTAGTAATGTGGTTTTTCAATTTCTTTTCATCGAAACTTAGTATACATATTACACCTTGTATGTTTCAGTCGAACTTGCTGGTGGTACCACTCTATTTTCAGGGTTGGGTCACTAAATGTGCATAGTCTTTCGTATTAGAATTAGTGTTTATACTTCTCTAATTTTGAAATGAAATTACCATTTTCTAAAAAAAGCAATGAGTAGTTATCATAAATACTAGCTAAAAGAAGGATGATGATTACAAGAAATTTATCAATATTTAACAGGTAGTAATCTAAGTGTCATAAAGAAAAGGCTAGGGGAAAAAAATCAAAACTTGCATTTTAAATATTAAAAAAAAACAATTTCTAATGTATGCATAGATTAAGCTAAGTTTTGTAGACTCAAGCTAAAATTGGTCATTATGTGCTGTATATGGATGGGATAGTGGGAAAAAAAAGAAGAAAAAAGGAAATATTTTTGTTTGTGAACCGGTCCATCATGCTCAAGAGCCATACTTCCTTTTTTGGCAAAGCTACAAAAAAAAATCTATGGAGACACTCTCCCATGGTTTTTGTGGTATAGACTACGGCTTCAAGAGCCCTAGGAGTAACCCCTATCTCTAGCTAGAGGAAGAGGTTAAGGATTTGGTGGAAGAGGGGCAGCAACCTTAAGGCAAGAGATAACATAGCTCAAGTAAAACCAATAGTTCTTGAATTGTCTCATCATTAATCCTATCTAGGTTATAGCTATTGAATAAGAGATAGATTTATCATGGTGTCCTCTTAAAACACAATTGACCAAGATAAATGACAAAACCTCATTTGATAAAAATCAAAAGTCCTCCTGAAGGTTATCCAAATCATTCCATAACTACAAAATCCTCTTATAACTCAAATAATTTGCTTTAATCAAAATGTTGTTGAACAATACATACACTTTAATCATATCCTTAATACTCAGTATCTGTTAATATATACACTATTAACACTACCAAAGGTTTTGAACATAACTAACCTTGAAATCAATACACTTTCTATCTTCCATCATAAACCACATCAATGAGCAAGACCATTGATGTTACTACTTAAGGACATCTTCAATCCTCGCAATTCCACTTATACAATCTTAATTTTTTTTTTTATAACAATACCTCAAATAACCAAGAGATTTACATCTAAACATCTACAAGTTAAACCTTTCATTATAAAGGTCCAAAACCATCACAGGTACCTTAAGTATTATGATCTACTTAAGGAAACTTCTATTGATTATTTTCACACTGCATCTATTCATAAAAATCATTGACTTTACTTAAACACAATGTACACAACAAAATATTCCAACCTTGAAATTCAGGCATTTTTTGCCTTTACACCGTCTCAACAGACCAAAAGATCAACACTTATCTCACTCAAGGTTCAATACCACAGATTCCTAACTTATCTCATATTTCTCAAGCAAACAAAATCTCTAAGAAGATTTATCAAGACTTGAGTACTCCATCGAGTCCACACATAATCACTACATGGTTTGAATCAATTATGAAGAATTTAGCACATCTATGCCAAACTTTAAAATTAAGAACTCAAGCCTTATATTTCTTATTATTTCTCATGAGGTAAAAAGCTCTTAAATCCTCGTATCTATATGGATTTCTCATCATTCTATGCGCGTTAGAAATGCTTATAGGTTCTAGTAACCATATGAATCTCTCATGAGCATTCTATATATAAACTCATTCTATATAATTATCATTCCCACATAACCATTAATACTTTCATTCTAGGGCATTTCTATGTTACATCCTTCTGGACTGTATAAATCAACCTGAAGGTTCATTTTGATGACGACACAAATTTTAATACAGTCACAGAAATTAACATTTGATGCTTACGTTGTCATGATAGACATTCTTAACAAATGAAGCAAAACCAACGTTATACAACTACATAACTTCCTCAACTATGTTCCTTGTCACCACCTCACACACTATGAGTCCTGAAAAGATGAAATTATAGGGGAATAAGCGACAACATACTCAATAGAGAAAACATTACTCACCTTTAGGTTTTTACTATTACCATATTAAAACCTGCATGGTTAGTTCATAATCATTATTCTTCAATATTATCATGTTTAATTCTGGTGGATATCTTATGATCATTCTTACTAAGTTTCATACATTTATATATACATATTAATTCAGGATTCAATTATGCTCGTTTATATCTATTGTGCAATATAATATCATTTCACACAACTCAACAAAACCCAAATGGGCGCACCTGACCACCCTCCAAACATTCCAAGGGTGTTCTAGTGAGGGGACACCAAGCATGGTTAATTCTGGTGGATATACATATTATTCTTACCATTACCATATTAAAACCTACATAGTTAGTTCATAATCATTATTCTTCAATATTATCATGTTTAATTCTTATGATCATTTTTACTAAATTTCATACATATATATACTTATTAATTCAGGATTCAATTATGCTCATCTATATCCACTGTGCAATATAATATCATTTCACACAGCTCAACAAAACCCAAATGGGCGCATTTGACCACCCTCCAAACATTCCAAGGGTGTTCTGGTGATGGGACACCAAGCCCCAGATCCTCACCAAGTCGAATTCCTGTACAAGGCGTTTTGAGACTTTCGATCCAAGGGAGCATCGTCACCTCCCCCTATTTTACCTTTTAGGGAATTCATGCCCAAGGATGTAACCACCCTCTTTACGTCTTACCATCCTCTATAATCAATCATTATTTACAAAGTTAATATTCCTAACCATGCTTCTTAATTTACAACAATATATGTGCAATCAATATATTCTTCGCTATACAATACAGGACGAGTTTATATCATTGTCTCATATGTAATAATCATATAATAGCAGTTCAACATACATATATATCTTACAATAAAACAACCAATTTTAATTCCATAGAAATCTCACAAAAGATAAATAATAGATTCCTTACCTCTTGGTGAATACTATGCAAGAACTTCTAGCTCACAAAATCAAGCTCATAACGTAAGCTCCAAGTACTCCGTCATCCTACAACGTATAGAATAGCTATACTTTAACTAAATTCCTAATCCATAATCATATCGTTTTACCATTTATTCTTATTAGTGTGCCATAATCATTTATATGAAATCCTTGGAACATTTGGTAACACAAAATGATGAAAAACAAATGATTTTGGACTACTCGATCAGCCTACAGATCACTATTTTCGGCTTACCTATCAAAATTGCTATTTTGGACCTCTCTGTTGGCCTATCGGTACTGTTTATTGGCCTGTTGGTAATAGTTATCGACTTGTCGATATTGTTCATCGACCTGCTGAACTCAACAGTTTGGCTTGTCAAACTTTCTAGTTCGGCCTGCCGAGCCTGTCGGCTGTCTCGACGTACCTATTTTGCTCAATGAATTTGACCGCACTATACTATACGCGGTCGACCATGTACCTCCAGAACTAGGTTTTACCCAGTTCGTCGCAAAGTGAACAGATTTGTTTTCAAAAGACTATTTCGACTCCAAATCGATTTTGAATGTATAAAACTCGCTTAAAACACTTTGAAAACATGTTAAGATGTAAATAAATAAACTTCCTTGAATTTTTATACTCAAATCAAAATTTTCATATCAAAATTCAACTTAGAACCAAGGTTAAAAGTTTTAGAAATTTAACCTCAAAACTTAGCTCAAATCCGTTGTTTGATCTTGAAAATATTTAAGTTTCTTCGATCCTTAAGCTGTGAAAAGTTGTTTATGAACATTTTGTGAAAGATTTGTTTAACTTTTCCTTTGGTCTCCCCAATTTGCTTCTTTGTAGAAGGTAAGATGAAGAAGAAGAAAAGAAAGAAAAAGAAAGAGAGAGATGCAGGGTGTGAGAACTAATATGAATGAAGGGGAAATAATTGAGAGGGCAAGGTGGTTGGCTAGGTCTTCTTCGGAGACTTCTAGACACAATGCTAAAATGGCATTTTCGTAATTTATTATAAATTCTAAGGGCATTTCGGTAAATATACTAAATAGGTATTAGAAATTATAGAAAATTTAAAAATAGATAGAAATGAATAGTATGAAATAGATTTTAGAGGAAACAAATTTTAATTGGTATACTAATAATAAATTTAATTACCATAATACTCGTTAGGAAAATAACGGGTGTTACATTTATAGAAGATGGTCTATATAAAATGATTGTGGATGAGACTGAACTTGCTATGCTCGGTTCTTGGTGTTGATTTCAAGGACACAATCTGTGAGATCTATCCCACATTGAATGATTCAAAGGGTGTAAAGGACATAAGCAATAACAAGATTAAAAGTTTGACTGGTGCAGTAGCAAGATTGATAGAGGTCAAGAAGGAGAGATAAGGAAAGGTAATATAGTAATTTTTGTGGTGTTTGTTGTATTGCCTTGCTCAAAATAGATTAAGGTTCATATGAGAGGCTTTCTTTGTGCTTAACCTTTCAACCTTGGGCTGTACCAGCTTCAGAGTTTTTCAACTTCTTTGTTGGAGCTGTGGAATCTGATGGATATAACTATGGTGGAGCAAAATACACTTCACAATGTAACTAGTAAAATCGCAGCTTCTGTCTCCGAGATCACTGAACCCAACATGCTTTCTGTTAAATTCCTTAACCATGTGAGTATGATAACTTAATTTGAGAGCTCTTAGAACAGAAAATTTTCATATTTTACTACTTCTCAGATCACAGTTCATGTCGGATAATGCACCATTCTTTTCATCCTCAGGTTGAAGCAGCGGTGTCAAGGTTGGAGCAATTTAGATCGAGTAAACTCAGAGACCTTGTTATGAAAAAGAGTTTGGAACTGGATGAAATATGCAGACGAGCACACATGGTAGCAGAAGCACATGGCAAAACTGAGTACTCAGCTGAAGGTATAGAGTCTGGTAGAACATCTATATGCTTTACTAAAGGTTACGAGCCTACGGCTAGTGATGTCTCCCGTAAAGAAAGTGATTCTGTTGTGGAGAATTGAACGAAAGCATTGTCATGAATAAACTAATTAAATTCCAGGAAGAATTTTGTATTAAGTACAGAATTGTGTATTTGTGAACACAATATCGGTTCATTCTTCTCTAGTTGATAGTATTTCTACTACTATTTTGCAGAAATCTTGGATCCTGAGTGTCTGTTGGCACAAATTGAACTTCAAATTGCAAGGGCTGAAAAGGAAGCCTTAAGCAGGAAAGAAGTACTGGAAAAAGTTGAGAAGCGGTTGGCTGCGTGTCAAGAAGAGTGCTGGCTTGAGGAGTACAACAAGGTACTAGAACGTTTAAAATGTCCGTTTATCAACTACTTGTGATACACCTGTCTAGAGGTTGGTGCTCTGTTGGGTTGTCATAATTTATCTGTTCATTCTGATCAGTCAAGTTTTCAGACAAATGAGAGTTGGGTTGTCTATTCTTCTAGTCTTGTTTAGCATTCCCACATATTGTAATTTTTCAGGATCATAAGGGTTATCACGCTGGAAGGGGTTCTCATCTTGCTTTGAAACGTGCCGAAAAAGCTCGTGCTATGATGAAAAAAATTCCTGGTAAATATTTTGTTTTAGCACACTGTTATTTCCTACACAGGTTTTTGGACTTGTTATGCCTGCTTCATTTGTATTTGTGTAAATTCAGGTTTTGAATCAAGTACAACTCTTCTAAAGCTGCCATAAAGGATTTTATTACGAAGTCTAGATATACCACCAAATACATCATGTGTTCCCTGGTCTCTATGTAATGATTTTCCTTTTTCTCTATTGCTATGTATGGTACTTCAAGCAGCAATGGTGGACATCTTGATCTCGAAAACCAAGGCTTGGGAAACAGAAAGAGGAGCGGAATTCTTATATGATAGTGTCAGAAACTTGTTATACTCAAAGGCTCAAGTTGATCCATGCTATACCGTATTCTGCTGAAACTTGCATCAAAATTGTTCAGGCTTTTCACGGCACATTTGTTGCTTTTGATTTGTTTTTGGAGGAACGACTTCTTTCTATGCTCTAACGGTACAACATTTTGAGGCAAGAGAAAGAACTAGAAAGGCAAAGACACAGAGTATGGACTTCTGATCTCTTATCCCTTTAGATCATTGTTAAAGAGTATTCCTACGAACTTTGTGACACCTACATTTTTTTTACATCTAGGACCAGAAGAAACTTGAAGGGCAGCTGATGGTAGAGATGGAAGCAGTTTATGGGACAAAACAAAGTCCATCCAGTAGTGGAAAGAAGGGTATTAAAATAAACTTAACAGGTCCTGCAAATGATAGGAAACCCTCCCTCGGCGGAGCAATGCTTCAAAATTCAAATCCTGAAAAAACTGCCCCCTGTCGGCACCCTAAGAAGGCCGAAAATTCAAATCAAAAGAGCCCCATCAACCGCCGGCAACATGGTGGCTTTGTGGCTTCATTATCCTCTGGTATTTTCCATGATTTAGTTCTATCTTTTCTTCTCTTAATCTAGTATTTGTAGCAATGCTGAACAGATACCCGTTACAAAGACCCTTTTTTCAAGTTGGGCACAATGTAAAAACTCCTCCTAAAGTTGGCAATTGTTTGTGACATAATGCACCATATAGAGACGGAGTTATACACAGACAAGATAGGCTGTTGTTCCCTTAATTTTTTTATTTCAATATTGTATATCAAGTTTTATAAAAGTTACATTCAGCCCCTTTTAAAATTCTGCCTCCCAAATTATGTTTCACTCGTCCTATTGTTGTTTCTATCTCTCCTTTGATTAATTTTTCCCAACGTTATTAGCATGCACTCCGTCCGTCTTGACTAATTTTTCTGATGAGGTAACTATTTTTGTTTTTTTGTTTTTTTTTTGGTAGGAAAGAGAAATTCAGAGTTTCCCGGTTATTCGCCTCTTATCAGAAAGCCCTTTACTCCGGTCTCTTCTAGAGTATCGTCGAAGGCAGACATTGCAGCAAGTCTACTTGAAGATGATAACAAGAGGAGGCTACAGAAAGAGAATACGACAATGCAAACGACAATGCAAAGGAAACTTCTTAGCACCAGAGAGAAGAACAACCAATTATGGAAAACACCCAACAAGCCAATTGTCGTTTATGGTGGTGGTGAAACGGAAAACAAAACCCCTTCAACAATGCCAATTCCTATGCCCAAAACCCCTTCTTCAGCAGCCTTAGCTGCCATGCTGACACTTTAAACGCCGCCAACGCTGCCCCGTTTTAATTCTTCTTGTTCTTCCTTTGATGGGCCAATAGAGTACTCCTATGAAGAGGTAAGCGCTGGTTTTATTCGTCCTTAAAAACATCTGGGAGAAAAGGGGAAGCAGATTTCTGAGTTTGAGCAAACGCCAAAAGTTGTTACTAGGGCTATGCAGAGACTGCCCACACCCGCCAACTGTCCGTGCCCGCATCCGCTCATCTCAAAAAAAACGGTTTACTTTAGCAATTTATTGGCGAGCGGATTGAACCCACCCGCCAATATATTCAGGTGGACGGGTTTGGTTTTAAGTTTTTTATGGTAAGTTAACCCGAACCCGCCCGCCTATATATGTAAAAAAAAACTTATCATTTATTTGATTTTATTCTTATTTTAGAGATAATTGAACAATTCAACACTCCAACCACGGGCTCGGCTGCCTCTTGACATATTAGAAACTGAAAATTTTCCTATTATTTTGTGAAGTGATCAAAATTCAAATCAAGTAAGTTAGTAAAGAAAACCCTAAAAAGAAAAAGAACACTTTGACTTTGTTTATCATTTCATTCGTAGCATTCTATCATTTTCGAACCCAGTGAATAGGTTTTAATCTTTATGGACTCTGAATTTTGTTCATCACTTTATCTGTAGTTGATGTTTCTTGTTGCAATGAATGATTATGTTTCTTAATTTGTATTTTTGAATATGGTCACTGTCTTTAGGCATCAAACTTACTTGTTGTTAGAAATGCTTTATGTATTATCATCTTATATTTTCTATAAATTTTCTTCACTTTCTAAAAAAAATGTCTGAAAAATTACATTGGGCAATAGCATAGGTTTAAGTCGCCTCAATCTGCCCGCAACCACCCAAAACCAAACCGAAACCACCTGCCATGTGGTGGGCGGTTTGCAGGTTGGTTAATCGCTGACCTGTCATCCAAAAAAACCACACCGTATCCGCCTAAAAACTGTCACACTGCCTACCGTTCACCTCTAGTTACTTAGAAATGAAAAGGCTATTTTGGACTTTCAAGTTTTTTTTTTTTTTTTTTTTGTTATCCCTGCGCACATTAATTTTATCGAACGTTACCCCAAACAACATTCGAATGAAGCTTTTTGTTCACCCAAATGAACAGTGAACCTTTTTTGTTCATCCATTTTGCTATTTGAACCTTTTTTTTTTAATTGGTCGTTTATTTCTGAATGAGTGAATGTATATCTTGACTGAATGCTTTAAAAAGAAACATGTGTACATATTTTTTTTTTAAAAAAGGCAATGTCACGTGTCATTTAAATTAAATTGAGCAAGAGCTGTTTGAATGTTTTTGGTTTATTTTGGTTGGGGGTTTAAAGGCTGACAGTCGCTGTCGTAACAAATAATTCATGTGTCCGACTCTTGTCGTTATCGTTTTGTTTTGAAACAAAACTCCTTGTGTTTTGTTATATTTTCTCTAATTATAAAAATATAAAAAACATAGTATTTTTTTTTTAAATTTACATAAAATATCTCTGACAAGATTAAACTTCTAAAAAATCAAAACTATTTTTTTCTAATCTTCATTAAATACAATTTGTAACATTATCAAACAAATATAGTAAATAAAATCAATAATAAAAGATTAAAAACTCTCAAAATAATTGAAGTATTTATTTAATTGAAACATTTATTTGAATATTTTAAATAACATTTTCTTTAATTTTTAAGTCAAGTCATAGTTAAAAAAAATACCTAAAACACCTTTTGTGTTTTGTCTAAATATCACTTTCACTCCTCTTATTATTTGAATGTTTAAAACACCTTATGTGTTTATAAAATCATACTCAAAATACACTCTAAAACAATTAATTTTTTTAAAATTTAAAGATTACCCTACCGATATATATTAAATGTTTTTTTAAATATGACTTGATTTAAAATTAATTTAAAATGTTTGAATAAATATTTCAACTAAGCAAATAGTTCAATTATTTTGAGAATGTTTAACTTTTAAGATTATTTTATTTAGTATTTTAGTTTAATAATATTTCAAATTATATTACAGATTAGGAAAGGTAATTCTAGCATTGTTAAAAACCTGAATCTTTTTTAGGAGTATTTTGTGTATGATTTTAAAAACGTAAGAGCTGTTTTGAGTATTTTTATAATTAAAGAGACAAAAGTAATATTTTAGTAGTGTTTTAAGTATTTTTCTTATTTTAAAATAACATTTAATATATATTAAAAATAATAATCTTAGAATTTTTTAAAAAATAACGACCTTTCTTAAACCACCCACCAATCAAATTTTAAATTTTGATTATTACTTGTTACACCTCTCTTAAAATTCCAAAAACTCCCACATCTAAGATTTTACTATTTTTCCTATTTCCACCCATCCACCAACAAAAGTTACCATTTTTTTCCCAACCGAATGACTGTTTTCTTCAATTCCATACTACCATATCAACCCTTATATACGATCCCAGCACGTACACCAGGCTAACAGTATATCTTTTTCAACCATTTTTATTATTCTGCAACATTCAAGTTTTTTTTTTTTCACGTGTTGTTCTTAGACTTTATTAAATGAGCAAATAATTATAAAGAAACTTTCATTTGTTATTCTCTAAGTGAAATTCTCAAACTCTAGATATAGCTCTGCGCATTTTAAATAACCTCGAGATCTTCCAAGAAAAGGAAGTCAAAAATCTTCGAGACTAGATTAAAAATATAAGGGAAAATCCCACCAGATTAGAACCACTGTACCAACAATATAAACAAATTTACATTGGATATAATAGAATGGTTTATTTATAGGAAATAACCAAAATTGAATAAATAAACAAGAGTTTTAAAGAAAAAATAAATCACATGTTTTTTAGAGAGACTTTTTTAAGTTGAAAACCATCCTTATTCTTTTGAAAAGAGTATGGCATAATAATTTTTAAAAGAATATATTTTTTAAGGTGGGTGTATAATAGATTTTTTTTTCTAAATACCTTTGTTTTTGAAAGTAATTTTATTAATAGGCAATTTATTAATGAAATTTTATTAAAAATGGGAGTGTGAAAAATAGAATGAGTGATACCAATAAATGCATAATTTTTAGAGTATGATTTTATTAACACAAAAGGTTTTAAGCATTTTAATAATAAAAGAAACAAAATTGGTATTTAAATTAAACACGGAGGGTGTTTTAGGTATTTTGTCTTTTTAAAAAGTTTAAAACAATGGTGAACATTTGATGCAAAAATTGAAATTAAATGCACTTTTTAATTAAAAAAAAAAGAAAAAGAAAATTGAATTAAATGCTCGTTTGGTCGGTTGGTCTTTATTCACATGCCCATGTCCACATCTTCCCCATGGCCTTTTACATTCTTGTCGGTTTCTTTACTTTATCTTCTTTTATCCATTCGTAATGAATTTTCCTTGTTTTGTTTTCCTTATCTTTTCCTAAAACTTCACAATTAGCAATAATAGCCATTTAAGCATATTTGTCTTTCGGTAGAATATCATGATTAGCAATAATTTCTTCGCTTATGGTTGTATACACAACATAATTACAAGATTATATATTGGAGCTTATGTATTAGGAAAAATTATGAAATCTATCCTCTTTGATTTTATTTTATTTTATTTTATGTATTTTCCATTATCTTGATTCAGTCCTTAAAATGATCATATAAAAAAATAAAAAATAAATTTATAATATTTTAGAAAAAGCATATAACTTTATGGCTCTTTTACAAAAGCATTTCTTATGTTATCTCCCACAGTTCAAAAAAATGTAAAATGTTTAGTAAATTCTATCATAATTTCGTGGGACCTAAATATCAAATAAAACATAACAATTAAGATGTTTGAAATAAGAGTTCTAATAGAATGTATTTGGGAACCAATTACTTAGAGAGTATTTCGAAACCCAATTGGAACTTGAAATTAAAACTTAATAAACATTATAATATGTGAGAGTTATTGTAGCGGTTAGAATTTAGTTTTCAAATATTCTTTCAATACGAATTTTTTGTCTTGTAATACTCTCACATGTTAAGCAAAAATATGTTGCAGTACTAGAGTTTCAACTATTCTCCTAAAAACTCAAAAAAAAATTAGACTAATAAAATTAATAATGCTTAGGAATCAAATTCCAACACAAAGCTTCAACTGCTACATGTAACGCTCTTATATATTACAGTGTAAAGTAAGAATATCCTTTAATATAAAACTCATATATGCTACAATTTTAATTTTAAGTTTTAACTTGATTTCAAACACTCTGTAAGTAATTTTTAACCTGTCTAAATTTTAAAATCAGAACCCTCTTAAGAAGAATAACGTTACTAATGTGGTAATGTTCCCTAATCCGAGATTGAATGACCGTTAGTTAACGAT
The DNA here is from genome assembly GCA_025403435.1 of Artocarpus heterophyllus. Lineage (NCBI taxonomy): Eukaryota > Viridiplantae > Streptophyta > Magnoliopsida > Rosales > Moraceae > Artocarpus > Artocarpus heterophyllus. The sequence continues at coordinate 14,008,016 of CM046330.1, forward strand.
GACATTGTTAATTTTGTTTTCATGAAAAAGTAAGTTGGTTGATCTCAAAAAAAAAAAAAGTAGAAAAAGTTAGTTGGTCAAAGAAGAGACAAAAAGTTTGACTGACATGTGCGTCTAAGGAACACGAGGGTCTTATAATCAAACCTGACGGTCTGATAGACAGCGCAACCTCGGACAAGTTTAACGGTTTCTATAGGGACCCGTTGCGTCTGGACCGTCCCATGCTTCACTGCCTCACTCTGCTGCCATCTTCTCTTTGCTCAACTCCCAAGGCTATTATGCACCACCCCACTAGAAATAACAAAGAAATTCCATTTCAAAAAAAATAAAAAGAGAAATTGAACCAAAAAAAAATCTATGGTAGGACCTAAAAAATCCACTACTAATAGTATTTTGTTTTTTAAGTAGTCAAATTTGTAGAAAAAGTTGTTTATTTATACATATTTTTTTATTTTGATATTATTTTAATAAAATTTAAGAATTAAAAACGTGTACTACTAATAAAAAAGTGTTATGTGATTTTTTAAGAATTATACAAGGTGATTTTTTTTAAGAAGTGAATTATAATTTGTTTTTGTTTTACAAATATCGCGTATATGTTTTTTTTTATTACATATATTGAAAATCCAAAAACATCCTCCAAATAGACTTTATCATGTATTTAATTTTCTTTTTAATAAATCTTCTTGTTTTTCTCATAGTTGAATCATTGAAAAAAATAATATTAAAGAAATACAAATATAATTACTTAATTACAATGTAACTGAAACAAAAAAATACAACAGTGTAATTTTTTAAAAAATGCAAAAAGCACTAAAAATAAACATTATTAACTTAACGTAATATTATTTGTATTACCAATCTATGGTGCTAGTACAACCTAAATAGAAAGTATTATTATCACTTGAAGCCTTAAAAAATGAATGTTGTTAAGTATCATTATCATCGCATATCATTAGCTTAATGAATTTTCAATTATATAATCTATATGACACACAAAAGACTTAATAAATACTATTTGATTAATTTAATTACATATCACAAAAAAAAAACAAAAATATCATTACTAGTCTTAAAAAATAAATGTCATTACATAATATTATTATTACATATTATAAACTTAATGAAATATCAATTATATAACATAAAAGAAATACAACAAGACTTCATAAATACTGTATTATTTATTTAATTACAACTGATTCCAATTTGTCAGTAAAATCATAATTTCAATTTGTCGGTAAAAAAATTCTATTTTTTAGCTGAGAGAATTTCAAAGTCGTTATTTTAGATACCAATTTAAATTTAAGCAATAAACAGCCTAATTCTAGGATTTTTTTAAAATATAATGATATTATAATTCATTTGAAATCTTAAATACGTACATTATCATTATTCTAAAAAAATAAATTAAAACTAACAATATTATTATTAAGATTATTAATGTCTTTATATATAGACATTGGGATATATAAAAAATATTCATAAACTGGAAACATATTTGAATTCTACAAATAAAAAAGGGTCACATGTCTCATTAATCTATTTTATAAAAGAACAATCCTATCTAGTCTCACAGGTTAAAACCCCGTTATTCACAAAACATTAAGTTCTAGTCTAAAAAATACACTATAAACTAGACTAGATTCTATTGTTTTATGAATAGTAAATCCTATGGGGATGAAAAAGATTTTTCTGTATAAAATCTATCGACTGTAAATTGTTAATTAGATGGTATTTTATATAAGACTAACTAAATAGAAAAATACACGTTTTGAGTGATATCGTGCCACTTAATTTAAATTTAAACATTGCAGTCGAGGTATTCATAAATAATGCTGCCCTTGCCCATAGTAAAACTTTTCTAAAGTTAAGTTTTTCCTTTTTTTTTTTGTTTCATTTTTCAATTAAATTGTTAGGTATAACTTGAGAGATGTATACTTAATATAGTGATAAAACTGACGGAAGAATAAAAGAGAGAAGACCTTATTTTGTTACGCATGAACTTTAGTTTATTATTGTTTCTTTTAAATACAGTGGCATATTTATGTATAAAAAATTAGTTGAATTGCTTAGCATATCTTAACTAGGTTGACACATTTATGCAATACTGTAATTCCTAACTTGTATCATTGTTTCTCCTAAAATATCCTGGAAAAAAAATCCAGCTCCTCTTTTTTTAGTGGGATAGGTTTTCAGGATTTCTTATATAAAGGAAAAAAAAACTAGGAATGTTTTTCTTTTTTTATTTTTTTCTGAATAAAAAAGAAAAACTGTTTTTCTTTTTTCTTTTTTCTTTGTTCTTTGTTCTTTTTTTTTTGGCTGAATATAATTTATGAATTATTTTCCTTTTGAGAACTATAAATTAGGAGTACGGCTAAGCAGTGAATGTGACACTAGAGTATAAAATTTCCAAATGTTATCTGTAGGACAACCAAGGGCATGTGTTGGCTCAATCAAAAGTGAGAAAAATTTAGGCAACTCTTCTCAACCACTACACCACCAATAATTGAATTTATTTAAAGGGAAAAAAATACAAATATTTCACTTCCTGGATATGCTCATAGAAGTTTATCTTCTCAAAATATATGAACTTTTTCTTGTGGTCAAACACTAATGACTAAAGAGCAGCATGACATTTTAAAACTAATAAATTATTAATACACCCAGAAATGCATCTCATTCAAGATTTTGTAATTCGAACCTGGCATTTTTAATTGCAAGTATAGCCATCCCAAAAAAAAATAATAATAATCATAATAAATTGGCATATCATGCCTTAAAAGTGTCAAACATGTAACCTTTTTTTTTTGGTAAAAGATTCTTTTTTTTTTTTTCATTGACCAAAGGATCTATATCTTGATAAGGGACTTGTTTAGAAATACAGTTTTAATTATTATGTGGCTTAAACTAATTTTGTTATAATATGTTTTTCAAAAAATTTATTTTTATGTAGTTTCAATTTTATTCTCATAAAATTATGGGTTTCGGTTTAATATATAGTATACTTTTTAAACCATTGACTTATTATTTTGTTAATAATAAAGTTGTAATCTTATTGGTTAAAAATGATTGCCATTAAAATTTAAATAAAAAGTTAGTCAAAGTCACAAAATATGATTCCAATCATATTATCAAATAGTCACTTAATAAGCTATTAAGCAAGTTAATTAAAACTAAAATTTTAAGTTTAAAAACTATAACATATAAAAATATTATACTAACAACTTTTTATTTTTGATTTTAACGACCGGAAGTTTTAAACTATTAAAATTAATTAGTTTTAACTCATACTTTAAACAAATACGGCCTCTAATTACAAATTCAATTCTTTTTTTTTTTTTTGGCTAAAGTTACAGGAAAAGAAAACTTACAAAGTTAATTATTCGTTGGTTCAGAAAATCCATGGGCTCGCAAGCGTTAAAAGGTCATTTATCAGGAACAGTGCAGAACTGAGATCCGTCATTCTCACGTGCCACCCAGAGGCTTATCCAATCAGATTCCAACAAATCGGATCTTCCACCCTCACCTGCAGGTGACGTAAACCCTTGCCGTCAAGCCTAACCCACAAATTCTCCACTTCTCAGTGGCACGTTTCGTAAATGTTACAATTAAAAGAGGGCATATTGGTAATTTCGGTCATATACTAATGTCAGAAAAAGACAAAAAGCAGGTCAGCGGCAACAAAAAGGACCGGCTCCATGGCATGCCAAATGCCTTCGCAGCTTGGAACGGAGAACAAGTTAAAAAATTCGAAAAAAACAGAAAAAGTTAATTACTTTTTTATTTTTTAAACTTATTATTCTCAACTTTACCATTTTAACCATTTCTTCCTCCTTTTTAAATTCAAAATTTCTCACGGACGTGAAATTTTTTCTTAACCAAATTGTATTTATCGGGTTTAGTAAATAATTTAATATTATTTGGTAAAATATTTAAGTTCGGTATTTACGTTCTATTTTCCAAGTTTTTTTTAATATTTTAATTCATTTTCTCACCCTATTGTCTCTGTTTTCAGACAGCTTTGGAAAAAACCGGCTAGTGGTCTTCCTCTGGAACTACACATAGAAAGAAAAAGAAAAGAAAAAAGACCTATTTTTCTCACTCTCAATTTTCTCAGGAAACAAACGTTTTTTTTTTTTTCATTTTTCATTTCTCTTTTATTATTATTAATATTATTATTATCATCATTTTTTTTCCTTTTCCGTTTAGTTTTGTGTTAGGAGTGTTTTGTTGGGGTCTGATACTGTGAAAAGTAAAGCTCAGACAGGTTAGAGCTAATACTGGAGAGTGACAGTCACAGTCGCAGGTTATGTTCTTTTTAATTTTCTCACTCGATGCTTTCGTTTTTAAGCTTTTTTTAATTTTTTTTTTGTTTTTTAAATACTTCAGTGTTTATTCATTTAAAGTTTTTTGTTTTTGTTTTTATGTGGGAGGCTTTGATCTTGATAAACTTGGTAAAAGCTGTATTTCACCCTTTTTTTTTTCTTGTTCTTTTTCTTTTCTCTCAAACTCGTCTTGTTTTTGCCATCCATGAACTTGGCCTTTTTTGTTTTTAATCCTTGAAGTTTTGATCTCCAGATATTTTTTGGGATAAAATGTTAACTTTTTATCATAAGTTTCTAATTTCTTGTTCTTAAATTTGTTTTTTTGGTTTAGAGTAAAATACTTATGAAAAATTTTGTTATTTTTTACCCCTCAAAGCGGGCTTTTCTTTCTTTTTTTTTTTTTTGCCCATTTTCTCTAAGTTACATCATGCTAATAAATGTTAGGGCTAATTTAAAAAAAGTGCTCTATGAAATTCTATGTTGTGATATTATTCTTTGTCCTACAATCTTTGGTTTTGGTTTCTGGGTTAGCTTGCTTTGATCTATAGAAGGTTAAAGAAGATGTGAAAAAAGCAGATTACTTTACCATTTTCCGCAAGGACGCTTTTTTTTTTTTTTTTCTTTTCATATCTTAAAAATCATTATTCTGTTACTCCCATGTTATCTAAATCTTTTTCTTTTTTTGAATTTTTGTTTTGTTGTTAATGTTGCAGATGCTAGTTACTTTCTTGGTTTTGTGAAGTTGTTGTTGTTATATGCATGGACTCAAGGGAAGGTATTAGTTCAGGGGTGACAGTTATAGGAGCTGAGGCTCCATCAGCTTATCATGTGGCTCCGAGGATGGAAAACCCCGGCCAGCCTGCTGCAGGCGATCCGGTTTCTGCTTCTCCAGTGAGTGCAGGATTGGCTGCAACCACTGGGAAGAAGAAAAGGGGTAGGCCCAGGAAGTATGGACCAGATGGTACGGTTGCCATGGCATTGTCTCCAATGCCCATATCGTCTTCTGCTCTGCCATCAGGCGAATTCTCATCCGGTAAGCGTGGGAAGGTGCGGTCGGGTGGCTCTGAGTTTAAGCAGCATAAGAAAGTTGGATTGGATCATTTTAGTGGTGGGTTCTTTGAGTTCAATTATTAAATCACATTTAATAGCAAGTTGTTGAGCGTTTAGTATGATGTGTTTTTGTTTATAGCAGAAAATTGATGTTGTAGATATGCTTACTAGATTTTGATTTGAAGTATATGATTGTTTTTGTTTCGGAATGAACATTTATAGTTTATTTCTGTTTATAATTCTGAATTGCTACTTTAGAATTGGATTCCAATGTTTTTTCCCCTTTTTTTCTCACCCTTGGATACCTAATTTAGGATTTTGGATGATTTGAAAAATTCAAAATGCTATCTTTGAATAATTCTTTAAAGGAGTAACCTTTATCAATGGTTATCAAACTTTATGTGGGACCTTGTTAGGAGATGCTTTTATACATATTTGGAACTAGAATGCTGGTGTTTTGAATAAGTTTATCGCGCTTTTTTTGGATTGGTTAAGAGTCGGGAATATTCCTTATGTGGCCAAGGGTTTCTACCTCTTGCCTTTTCCAAAGGTTCCAAATTATATGGAAAATGGAATGTACTGTGATAATGAGACGTCTTGTATTGTGATTGGTGATTCCTTTTAGTTAGAAGTCTTGACGATGAGTTGTATTGTATCATATTGGGATTGGTTAATCTTACTTTGATTTAGATTTGTTTGACATTGGAAATTTATGCCTTCTTACGTATTTGCATGGTTCCTCTAAGTATTTAAGAAGATTCTAAATAATACTGTTTGCACATGCTGAAACTGACCATCTTTCCGGTTCCAGTTTTAATGCATACGAGATACAGTATAGTGTATCATTTCTATGAGGTGTAGTTATACTTTGCAATTGACCATAGAGCAGTAAGAACTAAGCAGTTTACTTAAGCTCAATTGCTATGGTTTCTTGCAGTGAAGAAACCTAGATAGACTGAGAGTATACTTGTAACTTTATTGATGCTTCCTAGATTATCCTATGATTCCTATAATAATACTTCTTTTTGTTCAATGTATCAAGTTAACTTTATCCTGGTTTGTTAGTAGCTTTGTTAATAAAAAAAAGAACCTCATTTGTTGTTCTTGTTTGTGAAATTCTTTTGTTCGAGTATCATACAGGCTACTTTTGGCATGTTCTTCTGAAAGATTGTTGAGCTAAGCACAGTGTTCTTTGTTTTGTAGGTGAATGGAATACCTGCTCTCTTGGTACAAATTTTATGCCCCATATCATCACTGTCAATACTGGCGAGGTGCTTACGATTAGAAGAGATAAGGAAATTAGTCATTTACAAGATTTTTAATGTGCTTCTTGATTTTAGAGGACTTGCATTTTGTCTTCTTAATCTTATTTTAAGATAATGACATTAAAAATGCTCTCCAGTTGCCACTAAAAAATTCTTTGAATAAGAAAATATTTTGCTAACATAGTTTTTAAACCTATTCTGCTTGTATTCTATATTCCATGGTGAAGACGCAATTATTTCATTTTTGGCTCTTATAATTGCTTAGTTTTCTATCGTTTGTGTTGATGCTTATTTTATCATTTTTTAGTTCTGATTCTTCTTTTGTTAATAGGATGTCACAATGAAGGTGATATCATTTTCTCAACAAGGACCTCGAGCTATTTGTATTCTGTCTGCCAATGGATTAATTTCCAATGTTACATTGCGCCAACATGATTCTTCTGGGGGTACTTTAACATATGAGGTATTGTAAATTTGTAATATTCCTCCCCTTTAAAGATGCCTTCTTTTTTTATTAATTTTCCTAGTTCCTACAACCTTTATAACATTTAAATGCAATTATATAGTGTTTGTTGCGTCTCTAAAATGTATATGTATGTATGTATAGGTATATAATTGCATGGTTAACTCTTAAAGAACAATACATACACTTACGATCACGTGGCAATATGTGTGTGTGTGTGTGTGTGTTGGATATTACACAATACTAATGTTGCATGCAAGTGTATGTCCTCGCTGTTTTGCATTTATTGTCAGGTGATAACAAGAATATTTGATCTCTAAGGAAATTATGCTGGCAAATACTTGTTATGAGTAATCAATGATAACAATAATTCAAAGTAAGAAATTTTTGTGCTAAATTTTACGTAGAATTATCAACTAAGTCTGAAGTATTTTTCTTCTTGCTTTCTTCTTGATTAGTATTTCGTATATCTGTATCCGGATCATAACAGTAAGTAATTCCATTACCATTTGAATAAAAGGTGCCTAAATTACAGCCTCATAATTTGCATAGACTGCTTGGAAATCCTCTGATCTGCTTACTTTGTATTTTATTGTTGGAGAACTTTTGAGGTGTTGAAATATATATCGACAGGAGACCTACCAATGCAAATGCAAAAGTTGTTTACATGGCCTAAGAGTCTTAGCTTGTGCTGTTGTAGCAAATGAGCTGCCCCATGTTGGGATAATCTCTGTCAGATCCATCGTGTTGCTATGCTAACTATTTCTTTCGCTTATAGGGTCGTTTCGAGATACTCTCCTTATCTGGATCATTCATGCCTACTGAGACTCAAGGAGCAAGGAGCAGGCAAGGTGGGATGAGTGTCTCACTGGCAAGCCCTGACGGTCGTGTTGTTGGTGGAGGTGTTGCAGGACTCCTGGTAGCCGCTAGTCCTGTGCAGGTAAACTATATTCGTTTATCCAGTTCCTGGGTATAGACTCAAATTAGCCGTTCCCTGGGAATTGGCAAAATTTACTCTTACATTGGCATGAATTATAACCTGGTTAGATTTACTCTTTAATGCTTTCTATCTCCGAGAATATCAGGTTGTGGTAGGCAGTTTTCTACCCAGCAACCAGCAAGAGCTGAAGCCAAAGAAACAAAGGACTGAGCAAATGTCCTCGACTGTAGCCCCGGGCTTCTCAATGGTGCCTCCAGTTTCCAACGCCGAAAAAGAGGATGGCATGAGTCATGGGCATGGACACCAAAATTCTGGTGCCCCAAGACCAAATCTTGCATCTTCTGCTCCGTTTCAGAGAGAAAACTGGCCCGCCATGAATTCCATGCAGGATTCCAGAAACTCCGCGACGGATATTAACATTTCTCTGCCCGGAGGTTAAAAATTTGACAAGCTGCCTCAAGCAGCGAAAGCCCATTTGCTGACCCTGCATTATTGATCCCTGATATTATTCCGCACCGAGTCCTGGTTTTTTTTAATCTCAATTCATCTTGAATCTATCGAGCAGCCCCACAGGCTGAAGTACGAGGCAGTAGTTTCTCAACGACCAGCTACGTTTATACATTTAATAATTCTAGTAGGACATCTGATTTGTAGGCTGATTTAGTAGGTTAATTTCTTAGCAGTTATAGGCTGGATTTATAGATGTAATGACATTTTCTTTTTTTTCTATGTATGGCTGAATTTATTGCTTATTGCTGAAGGTTTGCCATTAATTATTATACCCTAAGTTGGATGCACAACTAGCTAAACATTTTTTGCACGTCATGTTTTCTAGTAGCATTTTCTTTGCATGGAATTTTAGAAACATGCTTGACAGGAAAATAAACAATATTATATTTCAAAAGATATTGTTGTTAACTATTTTTCAAAATGATATTGTTGTTTTTAAGTATGATAATAAACTATATAGGATATGAGGGTAAATAGTATTTTTAAAAGTACTTTTAACTATGTGAAAGTAGATAAATAATCATTTATCAATGATAAATTTTGTTAAACTCGTATCGAGCTTATCATTAATAAATAATTTTTTATTTAATTTTAAAAAATAATAATTATTTATTTTAAAAAGGCTATTAAAAAAGCAACCTAACTCATTTTTTTTAAACAATGTTACATTTTAAACGGGGAAAAAGATGTTGAGGGTGAACTTTACACTGGTTTGAAAGCTACATTTGGAAAAACGTAATTGGACGGGTCAGAGTTTTCGGCAGCTGGGTCTACATTGAAACCACTCGGTAGCTGTCTTTTCCTCACTTCTTTATGCTGTCTTCCAAGAAGAGTCGGCATCAACATTAACACACAATTTAATCAAACGCTTTCTCACTTGGAATGATTGAACTCAAAAACATGACGCTGAATCTGCCATATAGTTACCATCAACGTTATAAAATAACAAAATTTGAACTTTATGATGATGGTGATCTTCTTCCTCTTCTTCTTTTCTTTCTTTTTTTTTTTTAATTTATTTCCTGGAAGTAACAGTGATCATCTTGTACAGGTGAGATCATGCATTCAACTAGATCATTTTCTTCTTGGTCTTGTGGGCCATTGTGGCAACGTTACTGCTAGGCCTAAAACCTTAAGAGAGAATTAATTATTGGGTTAACGAGACAATTGGTCCAATTGAAATATGACTCTAATTTATAAAAATTTTACAAATGTCTCGTAATGATATTATTAAAATTATTTATATGTAATTATATAGTATAATATATAATATCATTAAGATAATTACTATATCATTAAACATATTTTTAAGATATTTTAAATATTGTGTTAGATTTTAATTTCATAACAATAATTTTAACACATGTTGTAATTTTTTCTTAATTCTTTGCTTGGGTAGGCGCGAAAAAGTCGGGCTTAGGTATGAATTGTCAAATATTCATCCAGTTTTGTCGAACCATCTTTTTTGTTTTTTTTTTTTTAAATCTAATATAATCCTATGTCATGTAGATGTAAGCAAAAGCATTTTTTTTTTTTTTTAAATCTGAATATGTAAGCAAAAGCTTATGAATATGAGAAAAAATAAATGAACAGAACCAACCACAAGTCGATAGTTTTGTTTTTTTACTTATTCAATCATCCCGTGTTTTTAGATTTCTTCAAGACTTTTTTTTTTTCCCTTATTTCAATCTGTTTTTTTTTTCTTTGGTCGAAATTACCTTGAAAATGTCAGCTATAATTGGATTTTGAATAACTTTTTGTCCTCTTGAACCCTCTTCTGGTTCAGTCAACGTGGTATACCTCGCGATAAAGGAGTGTTTGACAGTTGTGGATTAGACTATTTTTTTAGTTATAATAATGTAAAACTTTCACATGCTACATTAAAAACAGTTCTAACCAACGGTTTTAACCACCTTGTTAAACACTCTAATAAGTAATGCCACGCTAGCTAAAGTCTACGAGATGGCCTACAGAGTATTGTATTAAATCTCATATATATATATATATATATATATATATATATAACTGTGTGTATAAGCTTTTCCTATGGTCCATCGAATGTATCATATAAAAAAATTTTCGTAACATGACATCTTGTAGACATGTAGCATAATCAATTTTATATTTAATTATTACTAAATTAGTGTCAATGTTACATTTAAAAGCTATAATATTATGTCTTTTTGATCTATATGTTATGTTGAATGGACCGTAACAACACCTTATATACACAGTAATGGAGCCAGAGATTTTGATTAGTGGGTTTTAATTGCTAAAGCAAAAATTTATTTAAAATTAAAATTTATTAATGCACAATTGTTCTAATAGATTTTCATGTCCATTAAAATTTTAGAAAAAACGATATTTTTAATGGGAGTATAAGTATTTTAAATTTTTACGTTATAAAAAACTGAACTTTTAGTCACAACTATTTTTTTAGCAAAGCTTCTAGTCAAAACTAAAAAGTTGTGACTAATGTGCAATTAGTCACAAACTTTAATTTAATTTTGTTGTGACTAAAACTTTTAGCCACAGGGTTTTTAGTCATGAAATGTTCCCGTGGTAAAAATTTTTAGTCATAACAAAAATTGAATTAAAGTTTGTGACTAAATGCATATTAGTCATAATATTTTGCTGTGATTAAAAGTCAAATTTTTTATATTGCTAAAGGGGGAATATAATACTTATTTCTATACAAAAGATTTTTAAGCACAATAAATTTGAGTGGGGTTCATTGGCTCCGTGGGAGAATATATACACACGCCCGCGCACACGTGTATATATATATATATATATATGCATATATGAGAAGTATTGTATATTTTTCGTACAACGCAAAAACTGAAACTTCCAAGTAGTATATAGTGAGCTTGCCCTATAAAGAACTAATTGTAAAGATCTCTTCGGAATAACGTCTGTATGTATGTAACTCATACATACATACATACATACATACATACATACATTTATATGCAAGTAATACAATGGAATTACGTCATTCCAGAAGTAGACTTTTAGTAAGTTTCCTACAAACTTTCCTGACGGTATTTAACAAAAATTAAAGTTAAAACAAATTCAGCTATAAAAGCATGAAAACCTCAAATAAAAAAGTCTCCTAGAAAATTAAGAAAAAGTAGAAACACATAAACCAATTTGGATTTTGATTGGAAAGGAATGAAGAAATATGAAGTATCATCAGTTCCTACACTCTTATCTTTTTCTTACTTTGAATCCCATTTCAATCCTCTTAGTTATCTCCATCTCTATTTTGTCTTTCTCAGTCTATAAACACCACAATAACTTCTTCCTCTCCATCTATGACTTCATCGTCGTCGTCAAATCCAGTCGTGTCGCTGTGTTTTTCATCTCTAACGCAATTGTTATCGCAATCTTCTTCCGAAGTTTTAAGCCTAATTTTAAAAAAGACCATGATCATTATTGTTGCATTCCTGTTTCGAGCACTCCAGCTGATTATCCAGCTTATCATGATCATCAACACGACGTAAAAGAAGAAGCAAATGGACAAGATGATTATGAGGATGATGAAGACTATTTTAGTGCCGAAGATGATTTGTATCATGGCAATATTTCTGATGGCTATGACGAAGACGACGACGACGACGACGATGGCGGTGATGATACTGATGATTCGCTATTCGGTAGCGAAGAAGATTATGGTTATGATGATGAAGAAACATATATTGATTTGCAAAGAAGAAGTGAGGAATTCATTGCCAAAAACAACAAGAGGTGGATTGAGGAATTGAGGAATGAGAGGTTTCTTTACACAGCAGCTGCCACGGAGGTTCTAACACCAAGCTCTATCTAGCTAGCTTCACTTCCAAGTAATTATATACCATTATTGGCCAAGTTTTAATGCAAGGAGGAGTTTTGATCATAATAATGACCTTTTGCTTTTGTTTTTGTTTTTGTTTTTTGTTTTCCTCTTTTTTTTTTCTTTTTTTTTTTCTTTTTGTGTATACACATTTGTATGGTTGGCAATTCGAGTCAACGGGTCGGGTTCGGGTCGGGTTGAGCCCTTATATAAACAGCCAATCCGAACCCGACTCGTGACCCGACGGGTCAAAAAAACCCAACCTAGACACAATCTGATGTGTAGACGGGTTGACCCGACCCGACTTGTACAACCTGTCAATATGCTACTTTGTGCATATTCGTATTAACACAACACACTGACCCGTTAAACCCGATAGACCTGCAACACGATAGACCCAACAATAAGCCTATAAAATAAACAATAACCTAACAAAACAAAACCATCAAAAAAGTTAACAAAACTTTGTATAAGTTTAACAAAAATAAATATGCTAAAAATTAGAATCATGTCAAGTTGTATATACAACAAATGTCAGACTAATTTGACACATTAAAATTAATTTCAGGTTATATGGGTTATATTAAGGTTACACGAGTTCAATTTGGATTACACGGGTTTGATTAACAATTTTCAGGTTAATTTTCAGGTCAACCTTATTTCGACATATTTTTGGCGGGTTATTTCATGTTGATTTCGTGTTGATTCGGGTTGACCCGAACCCAACCCATTTTTTGTGCGGGTCAGACGGGTTGACCCAATTCCAACCCAAGGCCTATTTTTTCAACCCTAACTCGCATTTTTCGTGTCGTATCATCGTGTCTGACCCAAATTGCTGGCCCTATTTGTATCTATACTTCTTAATTTTGCTTCTCCTTTTTTTTCCGCCTTCTTCAAAAGTTTTTATTAGTATTGTAGGATGGGGTGAATTGAAGGTTTTTTTTATTATTTTATTTTATTTAATTTTTTGTCTAATAAGTGGTGAATTGGAGTTTGATAAGGTCTTGATGGTCCTGTGTTTTTTCAAGGGCACTGTTGTTGCAATATGGAGCCAAATCAACCTAGCAAAGGAGTCTGGTTTGTTGCGAAATTTTGAGTTAGAGTCGAACTCAAACGCCCCAAAAAGGGGAAACCACTAGGGTTTCCCATTAGTTGCTATTTTTCTCCTCCTTTGGTTATAAATAGACATAAGGTGGCTAGGGTTGGGTGTGTGTGAAAATTGTGAGTGGCATAATTTTGTGAGAGGCAAAATTCTTGAGAGCTCCATCCTTGAGAGAGAGAAAAAAATTCCCATTGGGTGTTAGATAGAAGAGAGTTTTGGTAAGCACAATTTGTGAGTGTGTGAGAAACCGCTCTTGTAATCTGTAATCTCCTTCATCATAGTGGAATCTGCAAGGGGCAGAAACAGGACGTAGTCTCAATTTTGGACGAACCTGTATAAAAATTTGGTGTCTCTTTTTCTTCTTTTCTCCTATTTATTTTCTGCAATTGTTCGTTCTTGCGATCCTTGGAATTAGGAGTCGCCTAATTCCCCAACAACTGGTATCAGAGAGGAGGTTTTGATCAAGAACGATGACTGGAGAAGAAGGTATGGCAGCCGGCATCACCAAATTTGATGGTTCAGATTTTTCCTATTGGAGGATGCAAGTAGAGGACTACCTATACAGCAGAAAACTGCACTTGCCCTTAGGTAATAAGCCCGAAGGCATGAAGGATGAGGAGTGGAGTCTCCTTGATAGACAGGTACTCGGTGTGATCCGTTTGACTTTGTTAAAGAACGTTGCCCACAACGTTGCGAAAGAGACCACTACAGCAGGGATGATGAAGGCTCTGTCAGAGATGTATGAGAAGCCCTCAGCCAATAACAAGGTACATCTCATGAAGAAGCTTTTCAATTTAAAGATGCCTGAAGGTGCCTCGGTGGTAGAGCACCTGAACAGTTTCAACACCGTCCTAAACCAATTGGTCTCGGTAGAGATTAAATTCGATGATGAGATCAATGCTCTAATCCTCTTGGCCTCGTTACCGAATAGCTGGGAACCCATGAGGGTGGCCATTACAAATTCGCTTGGGAATGCCAAACTAAAGTTTGTTGATGTCAGAAACTCTATTCTGGCGGAAGAAGTTCGCAGGAAGGACTCAGGTGAAGCCTCTTCGTCGAACTCGGCCCTTAATGTTGATAATAGGGGCAGGAAACTTGACAGGCAATCCAACAGAGATAATGGCAGGAGAGGCAAGTCGAGGAATGGGAGAAGCAATTCAAGGAATGGAAGGACCATGGAGTGTTGGAACTGTGGGAAGACGGGCCACTTGAAAAAGAACTGCAGGGCTCTAAGGAAGAACGAAGACAAGACCAATGACGCAGCCAACGCCGCCACTGAAGAGCAACAGGATGCCTTAATCTTGTCTGTCGACAGTTCTTTTGATTCGTGGATGATAGACTCAGGAGCATCATTCCACACCACAGCACACCGTCATGTCCTGGAGAACTACGTTGCTGGAAATCATGGTAAGGTTTATCTCGCTGATGGAGAATTTTTGGATATAGTTGGCATTGGAGATGTCAGTTTAAAAATGCCTAATGTGTCGGTATGGAAGATTCATAAGGTGAGACATGTTCCTTAACTAATGCGCAACTTGATTTCGGTGGGGCAACTAGATGATGATGGACATAAAGTAACCTTCAATTGTGGAGGTTGGAAAGTCACGAAAGGAGCGATGGTTATTGCTCGGGGACGCAAGGCTGGAACTCTCTACATGAACTCAAGTTGCAAAGATATCCTAGCAGTTGCTGATTCTGCTGCCAATACCGAGCTATGGCATTATAGGCTTGGTCACATGAGTGAAAAGGGTATGAAGGTGCTTCACCGCAAAGGAAAACTGTCGGGTTTGAAAACTGTTGATCACAGTTTGTATGAAGCCTGCATCTTTGGTAAACAGAAGAGAGTCAGTTTCTCAAAGATGGGTAGAGAGCCTAAGTCCAGGAGATTGGAGCTAGTTCACACAGATGTGTGGGGGCCTGCGCCGGTGACTTCCCTTGGTGGCGCAAACTACTATGTGACGTTTATTGATGACTCAAGCAGGAAGGTATGGGTTTACTTTCTGAAAAACAAATCTGATGTGTTCGATGCTTTCAAGAGATGGAAAGCCATGGTGGAGAACGAGACAGATTTGAAGGTGAAGTGCTTGCAGTCTGACAATGGGGGAGAGTACCTATATGAAGATTTCAGGCGGTACTGTGCTGAGAATGGGATAAAGATGAGGAAGACCATTCCAGGGAAACCACAACAGAATGGGGTAGCTGAGAGGATGAACAGGACTTTAAACGAGCGTGCCAGAAGCATGAGGTTGCATGCAGGGCTACCAAAGATGTTTTGGGCTGAGGCAATTAACACAGCCGCTCATCTGATAAACAGAAGTCCATCCACACCGCTGAAGTTCAAGCTACCAGAAGAAGTATGGAGCCATAGACAGGTTGATCTCTCTTACTTGAGAGTGTTTGGTTGTGTTTCTTATGCACATATTGATTCTACTGCTAGAAGTAAACTGGATGCCAAGTCAAAGAAGTGTTTTCTGGTTGGCTATGACGGACTTGAGTTTGGTTATCGTCTCTGGGATGACCAAAGCCGGAAGATTATCAGGAGCAAGGATGTGATCTTCAACGAAGGTGTTCTGTACAAGGACAGAGACAACACGGACTCCAGGGGTTCAGGTTCTGAAGATAAGAAGCCTGAGGTGATTCCATTGAAGGATCTGCCTGAAGTGGAGGTGCAAAATCCAGAGGTTGAAGACCAGGAAAACATAGCTCCAGAAGGAAACCAGAGGACTCCTGCCACACCAGTCAGGAGGTATAGCAGGACAATCAGACCACCGCAGAGATACTCCCCAACTCTGCATTATATCTTGTTGACCGACAGAGGTAAGCCAGAGAGCTATGATGAAGCCATGGAGGCTGGAGATTCGGTCAAGTGGGAGTTAGCCATGAGGGACGAGTTGGATCGGACATGGCAACTGGCAAAGTTACCACAGGGTAAAAAGTCCTTGCACAACAAAAGGGTATATCGGGTAAAAGATAAAAGTGCTGGCAGCAAACGGTATAAGGCAAGGTGGGTGGTAAAAGGATCCAAAGATATGCTCGCCAAGATGGATCCGATCGAGAAACTGAAGTTGTGCGTAACTTCAGTTGGACTTCTCCATGAGGCGTGAGAAGTCGTGGCCGCTGCAGTTGGAGACATGGTGATTGATTAGTCTCCAAGTGGGAGATTGTTGCAATATGGAGCCAAATCAACCTAGCAAATGAGTCTGGTTTGTTGCGAAATTTTGAGTTAGAGTCGAACTCAAACGCCCCAAAAAGGGGAAACCACTAGGGTTTCCCATTAGTTGCTATTTTTCTCCTCCTTTGGTTATAAATAGACATAAGGTGGCTAGGGTTGGGTGTGTGTGAAAATTGTGAGTGGCATAATTTTGTGAGAGGTAAAATTCTTGAGAGCTCCATCCTTGAGAGAGAGAAAAAAATTCTCATTGGGTGTTAGATAGAATAGAGTTTTGGTAAGCACAATTTGTGAGTGTGTGAGAAAATGCTCTTGTAATCTGTAATCTCCTTTATCATAGTGGAATCTGCAAGCGGCAGAAACAGGACGTAGTCTCAATTTTGGATGAACCTGTATAAAAATTTGGTGTCTCTTTTTCTTCTTTTCTCCTATTTATTTTCTGCAATTGTTCGTTCTTGCGATCCTTGGAATTAGGAGTCGCCTAATTCCCCAACAACTGTTAGGACTCAGCATATTATATATTTACGTGTAATATATGTGATTTTCATAATTTCATCGAACGTACTCAATGAGTTATTTTATTTATTATTTTTTGGTCTTCAATTTTCATTGGAAAAACTAAAAGTTCTTTTTGTTTGATACATGTTCATGTTAAGGAATAATGGTTCAGAGTTTTAGTTCTTAACGCAAGCTTAAATGGTGGGCAGCAATTTCATGGAAAAGAAGAAATGATCCCCACATATGTATTACAAACTAGAAGACTAATTCAAAGTACTTTCAATTTTCAATTATTTAAAAAGAAGTTGCGGCGCTAATAAAATTCAAGTAACATATTATTCCTTATGACTATGGAAAATATATAAAGCGTTTGATTATTTCCACTCTCACTCTAATTTTCTTCCACAACCTGTGGCCGGACAGAGTATTAATCGTCAACAGAAATTAGCAATCAAGAAAAAATTTCTCAACAATTTTTTTTAAAAAAGAAAGTAATCATATAACCAATTTCAACAATTTAGAACGATCAATTTCGCGAGGCCATATATAATTTATTTTTTTTTTAGGGGAAGGCCGAATATAACTTGGAGATATATTAATATGGTAAGTTAAGTAATTATACTTTATAGTTTTATTTATTTTTAATTTAGCCTTCTGTTTTAAGAAATTATAAAGACATTCTTTGAATTTGAAAATATTGTTTTAATTTTATCCTTGCAAACTTCTTGAACAAAAAAAAAAATGAAGATAAGACAGATACTCTTAATTAGACAGAATTTGTTCCAAAAATAAAATTTTCTTCTTGAAAAAATTAAAAATAATTTTAACATTTAAAAAGTCATAAAACTTAAGAACCTTTTTTTTTTTTGAAATTTGATGCTTTGTTTTAGGATTTTTTACATTTTTAAATTTATAAAATATTTTTCATAACTGTTTAAAGATAGCTATATTATTTTTGACAAATTTTTTCTATTCATAAGGATGAAACTAAATAAGTTTTTCTTAAATTCAAAAGATATATTCATAGTTTCTAAAAATAAAGAGGTAGATTGAAAAATAGTTAAAACTAGAATACGTATATATGCAATTAACCCTATATAACACGAAACTCATTAATAATTTTCTTTGTTAAAAAGATCTAACTATAATAGAATATTGGAATCCACTTATGTACAAATATATCATGAAATGATGCCATTCTGTTTATTGGTGCTTTGTAATTTGCATTATTTTTTTCGGTTTTTATGTTTCTATGAAGGTTGCTTTTGTATTTTTTTGATTAATTCCATTTTAGTCCCTAAATTATTAGCTAAATTTCATTTTGCTCCATGAATTTTAAAATATTTTAGAATGAGTACTTGATTACTCCGCTAAGTCTATTTTAGTCCCTAAAATATAAGGTAGATTTTATTTTGGTATGTGAACTTTAAAACGTTATGAAATGAGTCCTTGATTACCAAGTTGGCCTAAATTAGTCTTTCTATCTTGATAGTTAAAATATTGATAAAAAAGGATAACTTCTTTTTCAATTGTCGTACTCTAACATGTGAAATCATCAAATTAACATAAGACAATTTGATAAATCAAACATTTGTTCTATGTTTTAAAAGTCAAAGACCGAATTAAATTTGACCTATTTTGAGGGACTAAAACTAAAATTTATCCTTTTCTTAACATGAAACTTCATGAGAATCATGACATCAACTTGTTTGTGAATCTTAAATATTATAAAACATGCTAGTATATTTAATGAAATATAACTAATTCAATAAAACACGGGCTTTTGCAATGGTTCTCGTAGGAGGACCATACTTTCACCATTACATATGCAACAAAAAAATTTTGACGTTTATTTAGCGTATTTCTAAATGTTATTTTGATGTAACATGATTGTGATTTGACGTAACACGGACATTAAAAAAGTGTAACATCAAGAAATTTAGTTATCCTAAATTACTGCCACACATTTAATTTAGTTATGTAATCTAATAAGGATGTTAGAAAGATGTAACGATCATTAGGGATAACAAAATTTCTTGATATTGTCCATTTTTGATGTAAGTGTTACATTGAATAAATATCATATTACGTTTGATACCTTTATATCTTATGGTGGATGTGTGGTCCTTAGGAGAAAAATAGCAGTACTCTAAAATATTATTAACATGAAATACAAATGGTCCAGTATTACGGTTCTTTACCTGTACTAATTTGAAGTGTAAATTAGACTAAAATCTTCACAAAAAATTGGTACATTCAAATACGAACTCTCTACTAGACTTATTCTTCTAATTCACCCGAATCTTATCAAAGCTTTTTCGCAAGAGGGAATTTTCATAAATTTCATATTTTGAAAGTTATTATCCTAGAAATGCTACACATGTTTAAAACTTATGATGTCATTCAAAAATAATCATAGATAAGAAAGAAAGAGTAGAAGAGAGTCAAGTGAATGTTAGGGTTTTTATATTTGAATTAATTTGGGAAAAAATAAAAATTACAAGACATACGATATTTTTAAAAAATATGCTTATTCATGCCATACTTAAAAAAATTATGTCATGTCACTATTCATGTTACATGTTTAAATTGTGTTGCGCTTGGCTTTTTTTATACCCAGGTTTGAATTAGTATGATTTAAAACTTTATGGTTTGAATTGGTAGTTTTAAATTTATGTAGTTTAAGTAACGGTTTTGCATTGACATTTGAAATGTACAAGTTTGAATAAGAGATAAAATATCATATTAGAGAATTAATGTTTTAAAAATATATGTTTTATAAAGAAAAAAGAAAATGAGAAGAGTTTCTCGTAGAAAATGATTCAAAAAGCTTAGAATTTAAGAGGGGAAGAGGGAGTTTTAAATTCTCAAAACTGATAATCTAGCCCGTCTTAAACCATTCTTATCATTTTGAACCATTTCTTTATTGCATATACCATAGGCATGTTTTTGTTAGCTTATATGTTTAAAACCACTTAAAACATTCTCAATACATGTACCAAACAACACATCAAACATGTATGAAAAGTAGGTTTTGCAAAATGAATTTTATGAGAATTTCTCATTTTCTCTTTAGTACATAGGCCGAATGCAAAACTCAACCCAATTTGGATCAAGCATGAAAAGTAAAGAGTGTACTTGAGAATGTTATAGCTTTTATATGTAGCATTTAATAGCTTTATATCATAACAGGACTTTCCCAGGCACACCCAAAATTAAACCGGGAATACGGGTTTCACCATTAGTTTGAACTTTCCATGACGCCCGACCACTCAAAAGATTTTTGTTCTCTCTTCTGGGTGTGATTTAGAGAAGTACAAGTAGACTTGCAGACATATTATAGAGACTTTAACCACAATTTTCACGCCAAAATGGTATAGACAAACAACTAGACTTCAAAATAGCATACAACCTAATTAACACTTCTTTTTTGCTTTATAATAATTTGGTTGAGCAAATTGCCAAAAAAAAGATTAGCATAGTTTTTTGATAAACAGTAATAACAAGGCAGTCTCATGAAAAAAAAAAGAAAAAGAGCAACGATTAGTTTTTCCACGAAACTAATAATTAGAAAGGATCGCTCATTAACACCTACTTCTACCATTAGCTGCTTCGCATGGTGAATGAGAAAACTAAAGCTACGAATCAAATAAAGGATTTCAATACACAAATGCAGATGATAAACATGATTGTATCAACTGATTAATACAATCCGACATATTAGGCGTCAAAATCCGGCCTAAATTTACACAAACTCTGATTCGCTTCTTGAGATTTTTCCTGTTCACCTGGCACAAGCATAAAACTGTAAGCAACGCATTAGACAGGAAATAGCCTTTGTGGTAAGTATTGGGCATCAGGGTGCCCGCCGCATAACTCACACAAGAGGGGATCCCACGTTGTGGTTTTGGACGAACAATGCTAGAGGTACCATGTACTAATAGAAGACAAGTCCCACAGATGGAGCCAACTTTCTATTAGTTGCAGTGCTCCTAAAAATTTTTAATTTTGGACGCCAATAACATCCCAATGACATCCTTTTATCATTTTTCAATAACTAGTAACAAGACATGAACAGCACAGCAAGGAAAGTTTAAACATGAAAGGCACGTGTTGCATGGATTTTCTGCGTTATTGAGCGATTTTGAAGAAGTATAAACTTACACTGGGCATACTCCAGAAGAGAAAGAATGCCTGATCATTCTTCATTTTCATCTCCAATGGTGTATAGCAACCTGCAACATAAATAACCATGAAATGAGTAAACAGTTTCTTGTAAAAGAACAAACAAATGGCTGTTTTCTGAGAGCACAAAAGCGTTTATCATCATATTACCAACATAGAGAAAAAATGAATACGATAACAAGATAGCCCAACTTGAAGAAGCGTATATTTTTCTCCTGGTTCAGTTGGCTATAGATCTCGGTAACATCTACCAAGTGCTTTCTCTGCATGTACCTGACCATGGAGACAGATCATGTCAGATTGGCAGCCAAAAGTTCTGAATATAGCACCTAAAGGATGAAGACTATTCATTTCTCCAAATTATGCATTTTCTGTTTATCAATCATACTAAGCTTCGACGAGAAAAAAGATCTCATCTCATGCGCTCCACAACACACAAACCAGAGACTTGGTTTTAATTTAAAGCGAAGTGTTGTTTCCTACAAAAGACACAGAACCCACTAGATACCTATCCTATTAATTGACAGTTCATCTAAGCATTAAAATGATCCCGTAAAATAAAAATAAATAAATAAATAAAACATATAAAATAGATATAAACTGTTGCGTGGCTATATTTTCCTGTTGGAAAATATTCTGTAATTAAATCAAATAATAGAAGATATGGGCGCGTAAATAGAGAAGATTGAGTCAAATATAGAAATAAGGAAATAACTAAGCGTGATTGATTTTGTACGCTTGTTAGTTTCCTAGAATAGCTTTCTTGCATTCCTATTTTAAGTGTACGTTGTATACTAACTAAAGATCTAGTAATACAATTACATTTTTTCTCCAACATCTCTGATACGGTATATTTTTTTGAGAGAAAAAACCCTAGCTGCTCCCGCCTAAACTCAGCCTTTGAGCGAGACAAAAACCTAGCCGTTCTACAATTCTGCGTCCGCCTAATCTCAGCTACTAGCCACCATGTCTGACATAGTTTCTGAGTCCACAAACACTCCTGTAAACGGACCTAAAGCCACTGAAACCCAAGCCCCCACTTCTGAATCCCACTCCCTCCAGATTACTACCATAAGACTGAATGGAAAGAACTTTCTGCTCTGGTCTCAGTCTGTGCGTATGTATATCCATGGCAGGAGCAAAATTGGCTATTTGACAGGAGAAAAGAAGGAATCTGCAGTAGAGAATCCTACTCATGCAAATTAGGATGCTGATAAGTCCACGGTGATGACTTGGATAGTGAATTCAACGGAGGAAGATATTGGCTCCAACTATATGTGCTATCACATGGCTAAGGAGCTTTGGGACAATGTCAACCAAATGTACTCTGACTTGGGAAATCAGTCCCAAGCGTATGAATTGAGGCTAAAACTTGGAGAAATCCGCCAAGGTGAGGATAGTGTTACTAAGTACATTAACTCTTTGAAACGCCTTTGGCAGGATTTAGGCTTGTTCAATCATTATGAGTGGAAATCCCTAGAGGATTGTAATCACTTTTAGAAGACGGTGGAGGACAACCATATGTTAAATTTTTTATTGTCCTTAATGTTGAGTTTGATGAGTTTAGAGGAAGAATAATTGGCAGGCAGCCCCTCCCACAACTGGGGAAGTATTTTTTGAAGTCCGTTGTGAGGAGAGCCGCCGTCTTATCATGCTCGGCAAGAAGAATCTTGGCTGCACTACTGAAAATTCTGCTCTTGCTGCCAGTATTAATGCTGGCCGAACCACCTCCACAAAGCCTAATGAAAAGCCCCGTGTTTGGTGTGATCATAGCAATAAACCAAGCCATATGTGTGAAACCTACTAAAAGATTCATGGTAAACCAACAAATTGGAAGGGTTCGCATGAAGGCCGGTTCACTCTCTCTCTAGCTGCACATTAGGCCCAATCCGTCCCCCTTTAACAAAGAGCAGATGGATCACCTTCTGAAGCTCCTGAAATCTAACTCTGATTTGTTGGCTACTCCTAGTACTTCTCCAGCTCATGCAGGCAATGAATCAAATGCCCTATCTTGTCTTTTTTCTTCTTATTCTACTCCTTGTATCATTGATTCAGGAGCTTTTGACCATATGACAAACTTTCCTTATTTGTTTCATACTTATAATCCTTGTTTTGGAAATGAAAAATTTTGTATAGCAGATGGTTCCTACTCGCCTATAGCCGGTAGAGGTTTAGTAAATTTATCTAAAACCATCTCTCTTAAGTCTGTTCTTCATGTCCCTAAACTTGCTTGTAATCTCCTATTAGTCAATAAACTGTGTAGAGATTCTAACCATCATGTCACCTTTTTTGAATCTCACTGTGTTTTTCAAAAACAGAGCTCGGAGAAGATGATTGGAGTGCTAGAATGATAAATGGTCTCTACTATTTTGAAGATGAAGACTCTACGAATAAAAAAGCTCAAGGCTTAAAGAGGCATCAGTTCTATCCCTGTTAAGGATCAATTATGCTTTGCCATTATAGGCTTAGGGCATCCTAGTTTTCCTTATCTTAAAAAATTATTTCCTAGTTTATTTTGTGGTTTGGATTATTCTAAATTTCATTGTGAAGATTGCATTTTATAGAAAGGTCATAGAACTGTTTATCCTTCGAGGCCCTATCAAGCCTCAAGACCTTTTTATTTAATCCATAGTGATGTTTGGGGTCCCTAGAGGATCAATACTTTTTCTGGAAAAAAAAGGGTTTGTGATTTTCATTGACAATCATACACGTTTATGTTGAGTTTTAATGAGTGAAAAATATGAACTTGAGAACTTATTTAAAAATTTTATTCAATGGTAGAAACCCAATTTCAAACTAAAATTGGACTTCTCCATACTGATAATGGCACAGAGTATTTTAAAGAAATTCTTGGATTTTATTATGAGAAAAAGGCATACATCATCAATCTGCTTGTGTTCAATCACCTCAGCAAAATAGTATTGCTGAGCGCAAAACTAAACACTTACTTGAAGTTTTACGTGCCATTATGTTTTCCATGCATGTTCCAAAATACCTTTGGGGTGAAGTTGTTTTAACAGCATCCTACTAAATCAACAGGATGCCCACTCGTATTCTCAGCTATAGTACATCCCTTGATTGTTTTAAAAAAATATTTCCTGAGACACATATTCAATCTAACCTTCCCCTTAAAATTTTTGGCTGCACTCTTTATCTAGTAAGCAGCGGTCAAAGCTTGATCCAAGGGCTAAAAAATATGTTTTTATTGGTTATGCACCAAATAAGAAGGGGGTATCAATGTTTAAATCCTAAAACTAGGAAAACTATTGTACCTATGGATGTTACTTTTCTTGAACATCAACCTTACTTTCAGAAGAATTTTCTTCCGAGGGAGAAACAAAGAGAAGAAGAAAATTTTTGGGACGTTATTCCCACTCTCCTTCCTAAAATCATGGATTGTGAAAATGCAAATAGCAATTGAAATGTTATTAATGAAAAGAAAGCTATTCTCCCTAATACTATTTTGCCAGGCATTGTTGAATCCTTGATCGGGGGAGAAATACTATCTACAGTTCCTCGAGAACGTAACTCAAAGCTTCTTGTTTATTCAAGAAGAAAGAATCATCAAAAGAGTAGAGAGCCTACTGTCCCTTTTGCACAAGTTCAATCTGATGTCCTCGGTAATGAACCTATAAATACTTCAGGTGCTCTAGATTCTTCTTTACCTAATGTTGTTTCTGTTCCTGATAAGTTATGTGTACAAAATGACCTTGATATTCCCAAAGCTATTAGGAAAGGAACCCGCTATTGCACTAATCATCCCATTTCCAAATCCCTATCCCACGGTAAACTCGCAGGGAAAAAATAGAGCCTTTATATCCAAAATCTCTAACTTGTTCGTTCCAAGAAATATTCAGGAAGCACTTGATGATCATGATTGGAAATCAGCAATGATGGAAGAGATGAATGCTCTGAGAAAAAGTGGGACATGGGAGATCATTGATTTACCTAGAGATCAAAAAACAGTTGGGTGCAAATGAGTGTTTGCAGTAAAATGTAAGGGAGATGGAAGTATAGAGCAATACAAAGCAAGACTTGCGGCTAAGGGGTTTACTCAAACATATGGGTTAACTACCAAGAAACTTTTGCTCCAGTTGCCAAGATAAACTCTATCCGTGTATTATTATCTCTTGCAGTTAATTTCAACTGGCCCTTACACCAGTTAGATGTTAAGAATGCCTTTCTTCATGGAGATTTAGAAGAAGTGTTCCTGAGTTTGCCACTGGGATTGAGATTTTTTTGGCCAAAATAAGGTCTGCAAGCTCAAGAAATCTCTTTATGGCCTTAAATAATCTCCAAGAGCGTGGTTTAAATGCTTTGGAAAGGCGGTGAAAAGCTATCGTTATCACAAAGCCAAGTTGATCGCACTATATTTTACAAACATTCCGAGAAAGGTAAAATTGCAATCCTAATTGTCTATGTGGACGACATAATCCTGACAGGCGATGATCCTGATGAACGGACAAGTTTGAAGAAAAAGATGGCAGAAGACTTTGAGATCGAAGCCTTGGGATCGTTGAAGTATTTTCTCGACATGGAATTTGCAAGATCAAGAGAAGGCATCTTTGTGAAGCAAAGAAAATGCTTTCTTGATCTACTTGGAGAGACGGGACTTTTAGGGTAGAGCTGCTAAAACCCTGATTAAAGCTAATATGAAGCTTAATCTTGCCGAACCTAAAGATGTGATTGAGAGGGAAAAGTTGGAAGATTAATCTACTTATCACATACTTGTCCCGATATAGTCGTTGCCGTAAGCATGGCAGGCCAGTTAAAGTACTCACCAAGACAAGACCACTTTGATATTGCCCACAGAATTTTAAGGTATCTAAAGGGAACCCTTGGAAGGGGTTTGATGTTCAAAAGACATGGCAACCTACAGATTGAAGTCAATACCAATGTTGATTGGGCAATCAGTACTACCAACAAGCATTCAACTTCAGGCTATTGCACCTTTGTTGGAGGAAACCTTGTTACGTGGCGAAGTAAAAAATAAAGTGTTATAGCTCGAAGTCGTGCTGAGGCAGAGTTTAGATATCTAGCACATGGATTTTGTGAGGCAATATGGATATAAAAAGGTTATTGGGAAACTTGAAGACCTTAGTTTCTCTTCCTATGAAAGTCTATTGTGACAACAAGGCTGCCATTTTGATTCCTCATAATCCAATTCTACATGATAGAACAAAGCATATCGAAGTTGACAAGCATTTAATCAAAGATAAGATCGAGAGTGGCCTAATCTGCATTCCCTATGTACTCGCTAAAGGACTACACAAGAGGCAGTTCAAATTTCTAGTCAGCAAGCTAGCCATAGAAGACATCTACAAGCTAGCTCAAGGGGAAGTGTTGGAAAATATTCTGTTATCAAATCAAATAATAGGAGATAAGGGCATGTAAATCGTGAAGATCGAGTCAAAGATAGAAATAAGGAAATTACTTAGGGTGATTGATTTTGAACAATTGTTAGTTTCCTAGAATAGCTTGCTTGTATTCCTATTTAAGTGTACGCTGTATACTAACTAAAGATATAGCAATACAATTACATTTTTTCTCCAAAATCTCTGATATTTCCTTGTGACAAGTCATTCACTTGCATGCTCGCAATGGTTAACCTGAAAGCAAGAGCCTACTAGAGTAATCTGAAACTAAATCTCACTAGAGAAAATAACATGATCTGATGCATGTTAAATTTCGAAATATAGTATTGATGAATTTTATTCATGGCCTAGTATAAATGGTATTTTGATGAGTCTTATTCATGGCCTAGTATGAAGATCCATCTTTTAATAACGTTTAAATCATTTAGTTTTACCAAACAAAATGTAGATGGGTAAAAAGAAACTTACTGTCTCACGTTATAAAATAGGTACGGAAGGGACAACAAAAACACCGCCCAATGCCCTGTTATAAGAAGAATAGCGCATAAAACTCCTTGAGTGATAAACTCCGGCAATACGACCTTGTTTATCCTAGATGCTGAATCATACGGGTTGATATAATCATACTCTAAGTCGATCAAGCACACAAGCTGCATCAACGCGTTCAAGAGTTAGATCACTAAGTTCGACGTATCCTTGAGAAACACCAACATACATTTGTCAATGCTCAACACCTAAATTGCTCCTAGAACTTAAAACACTTGTTCTATTTCTGTAACTTGGCAGTTTTTGTGTCCTGTAAACTCTTAACCAGTGTCTCCACTTATTTTATTATTATTATTATTTTTTCATAAGAAAATGAAAATGACTTTATTACTAATTAGAAGCAGAACATATAAAGGTGATGGATGAGAAATCCATCACAGCAAACAAGGAAAATCTAAGAATTTACAATCAACACCCCTGAGAGAGTTCAAAGAAACACAAAAGCAAAACTTTTCCCTCAAAAAAAAAAAAAAAAACAAGCAAACTCAAAACATAACCATGCCACCCTAAACCAATAAAACTTTCCCAAAAATCTTGCCCTCTTAAGAGAAAAAAATCCCACATTCCAAAACTTAAAATTCTAATTATCTAATCATCACTCTGCTAGAAATACAAGCACTTTAGAATATAAATTAGCAAAGAAAAACATAAATAGACATAATTAGCTCTTACTGTATTGATTACCTAGTCGCATTATAAGGTTTTCAAATTTGCATAACACTAACAAAAAGTTCAATAGTTATTAAATTTATAGAAGAAAAAAAGGGGTCTTGATTTAATTATAGAGCTTCCCTTATAAGGTTTTCAATACAACTGTATTTTTAACCAACTTCAT
This sequence comes from Artocarpus heterophyllus, assembly GCA_025403435.1. Classification (NCBI taxonomy): domain Eukaryota; kingdom Viridiplantae; phylum Streptophyta; class Magnoliopsida; order Rosales; family Moraceae; genus Artocarpus; species Artocarpus heterophyllus. The sequence goes on from CM046330.1 coordinate 14,036,117, forward strand.
CAATCATCGATAAACCCCATTTAATTTATCATTAAGCCCACTTATTTCTATGCTTGATTAAAATTCCTCTAAAAGCGTAAAGTTTCAAACTTTAACTCGTTTGGCAAAATCACAGAGTAAAAAAAAAAAAAAAGAAGAACAATTACATATTTAGACAAGAAAAAAATGAAAAATGAAAATGCTTTCAATGGGTCATAAATTGTAGATATAACCTAAATCTGAAATAATGAGATTTACTTATAATAACTGGTTAGAACATTACAATCCAATCACGAAACAGGATGGTAAAATTATAAAGCAAATAAATTTATAAAAAAAAAAAAAAACACCTGAAAACCGACAATCAAAAGGAGAGCTAAGATGAAGAAGAAGGAGATAAGCCACGTCCATAAGACCCACATGGCTTTACTTCTCGATCGTCGGCTAAGCTATCGAGTGTTTTGTTTAGTTTCTCTCTCTAACTGTGTTCGTGTTTGCGCTGATTTTTGCCCCGGATGTACTTCTGTTTAGCTTGATTTGTTTTCGACTTCGAGTGTTTATGCTTTTTTTTTTTTTTTTTCCCTCACTTTTTCTAGCAGACATAAAATTGTAATTACTGTAACGGGCTGACAGCCTGGGCCTCGTTTGAGTCTGAGTACATCGTATAGTCGTACATGGATTGACTTTTTTTTATTTTTTTAGACAAGTATAATTATAATATATTAGATTTAAAATTTTATTTTTCTTTTGAAGAATTTTTCTAAAAAAGTGAAGAATTTTATAATATATTTATTTAGCTATTAATTTAGGGCGTACGAGGGAAATAATCATTTTTGATTGACTAATTAGAATTAACTCTTTTTTCAATTTTTTTTCTTTCTCCTCTTTCTTTTCTGTCCCTCTTTCTCTTTGTGGTCTCTTTTCCTCTCCCTCCCCCTTTCTCTAAAAAACTCCATGCTACAAAGTTCGCCAGAAGTTAATGACGTTGTCGTGGTCACTCTCTTCGCACCGTCGCCTATTGAAGCCCCCTTAACGTCGTAGGCCATCATCGTTGTGCCAAGGGCATGTTGTCGTCGGCTTCATCGCTAGTCACCATAGCCCAAATCCAAGTTGTCATCATTGGTCGTGCCTCATCAAAGGCCAAGATCTACGATCATAAACCATATCTATCGTCGCTTGTCAAAGGCCAAGAGTTGCGACCACCAAATCGTCATCGATAAAGCGAGACGAGAAAAAGAGAAATGAGGAGAGACAAAAAAGGGTGTGAGGTGAAATTGAAGGTATTTTGGTCTAACAATTATCCAATTGAATAAATGGATTAATTTATAACATTTGTTAACATTTTAAAATATATCTGACATTTTCTACATTTTTTCTTAATTTTATGGAATATATATTCTAATTTTAAGTCTACATATTTGTTTAATGTGGGTTCCTTCAATTAATTGCTTTTAGTTTTATGTGAAGAAAATTACATAGACTGCCTCCTAAATGCTACCTCTATTAAAACTGTCATTCTTTTTAGTTTTCATAATTGCCTCTTATTTCTTTTTATTTTTTATAATTCTATTTTTGTTTTTACTTTTTTGCCCTTCGTTAATCAGTTTAAGAATGTAGGTTTTTTTTTTTCGTTTTCTTTCTCTTTCTTTGTCTTCTCTCTTCGTTTTCGAACTGTTCTCTTCCCCTCTTTCTCTCTGTCTCTCTTTTCAAACTGCTCTCTTCCTCTCTCTCTTCGAATCTCTTTTCAATTTCGCCCCGTGTTGCTATTCGTTAGCCTTTTCTTTTTACCGTTTGATTTCTGATGATCGTCATTTTCCCTCACCGTTGTTTTTGGCGTTTGATTTCTAGTTTGATTGTCGGTTTTTTGTATCGGTTTTGCACGTTTCTCCATTTGATTTTGCAGTTTCAACACCTTCGTGGAGTTTCATCATCTTCGTCTGATTTTGTTTATTGGTAAGTTTTTTTATTTTTAGTATTTTTTGTTTGTAATTTATTTTTGTTTTTGTTTTTTCTTTATGTTTTTTATTCTTTAGTTTTCAGATTTAGTTTTACTCTATGATTTAGGTTTTTCATTATTTGTTATTAATTTTTTTGTTTACCAATTCTTTTGTGTTTGGTTGCATTTTGATTTTGCTTGTATTCCTTGTTATGAAATGTTTATATGTTATGAAAAACATTCTGAAAAATGTTTTACGCTAAATATATATAAAAAAAAATTTTATGTTTACAAAAAAAGGTTTATGAAGGATGTTTTAAGAAAAAAGTTTAAGAAATGTCTTATAAAAAATGTTTTAAGAGAAGGGTTTTTATGAGAAAAACTTATAAAACCCGTTATAATGATTTGTGAGATTATGTTTAAACTTACTAAGCAAAAACTTATTAAAAGTTCTTTCATACTGTAGGTAGTCCTATGGGTGACCATTAGGACCTGTTAGAAGAGCTGGGTGCGGTGCTGCGGAAAACAGATGCGAATATTTGAATATGGATATCACTACAGTATGCTTCTGCTGCTCAAAGAAAAGGTTTTCCATTATTTAATATAGTGTTTTCAAAATTTTAATAAAGTCAAAGTATTAAGAAATGTTTTCAAAGTTTTAAGATGTATTTTACGAAATGTTTTATATAATAATAAAAATAAGTTTTAAGTTATGAATTTAGTTAATGTTTCTTATTAAGTTTTAAGAAATGATTTGAAATGGTTTTAAAATCAAGTGTTGAGTAGTGACTCAACTTAAATTGTGACGAAAGTCACAACAGTTCTAAAGAACGTTTTAAAGGATGACGAAAAAAATATTTATTTCAATATTTTTCTTATTAAGTAAGTAAGATTAATGTTTAAATAATGATGTTTAAGAAAGTTAATTGACTGCCTGAAAAGACAGGTCATCACATGTCCGATGACGATATCAAGGTTATAGCATTTTCATGACTTGAGATAAACTTTAAATATTATTCAAGTTTATGTTAGTTTCTTTAGTCTACCTTATATTTAGGTTGAAATTTTCCTAAAATTTGAGCACTTAATCTTGCATTATGATATGTTATATTAATTTAGAGACTATTTATGTTAGTATAATCTGGTTTATTTTCATAAAATCTTATAACTTGTTTAAATCCCTCTTGAAGAGAAATCCTAGATAACACTAAGTTATAGATATAATTTAGTCATCTTTGGATTGTTGGAGCCTTTTGAATCTAACATGTTTACATTCTATATCCCTAGTTACCCTATTAAGCTTAATATTTCCAATTTTTCTTTGACACCCACATATTTGGCCTAACCTTTTTAATAAATTCATAATCTTTTCTTTTACCTTTCACTCATAAGGCATTTGATCTTTCAAGTGTAATCGAGTTTATGCCAATATTAAGGGAGGTTGGGATGGCTTAAGAATATCTGTTTTATCTATTATGTATGTAATTTCAATTACTTTTTAAGTTTGTTATGTTGTAATCTTTATTTATTATGAATATCTGTTAAAAAAAAGTTCAAAAGAAAAAAATAAGAAAAAAAGGATAAAAAAAGAAGAAGAAAAAAGGGAGTTGAATAAAAGTGGTTGCCAAAGAAAATTTCATTTCAAGTTCAAGATTATAAGCTTTGGGAATTAGATTGTATATTTTTAAGGTTCAAGATCTTTGAAAGTGTTTTATTAGTGAACTAAGCCTCAAATATATCTTTCATCCTACCTTTTACCTAAGCCTTACATTACAAGCTGAATAAAGTTTTAAAGGTCTTTAACAAGGTGTTATTCTACATTAGTGGAGAGAGGGGCGAAAAAAAACTTATAAGAATTTATTTAAATAAATTAGCTTATATTAATGTAAATTTATCCGGTTAAAATGCATTGATTAGTAATAGAAAATCACACACACATAGGAAAATTCATCTTAAATATTTGACATATTCTAGAAATGAATCATAACTTAATGAATATTTATACTTTTACTTTGAGACATGAAAATGAGGTAATTCCTAATAAAAATTAGCAAGGAATCACCAACTTTTAAAAAATCAAAACCTTGTGTCTGCGTTAAGTTTTATTGCTTTAATTGCTTGGGACTAGTAATAAACTAGTTGGGGGTGTGATGAGACTTAGAAAAAGGCACTTTTTTTAAGGTTAAAATCAATTATTTTGCATTAATATTTCTCGTAAAACTCCATTATTATAGCAATTTAGTGATAAATAGTATTTTATTATCTTAGTATGAAAGTGTATTTAAAAATGTGTTTTTAATGTATTTTTATGTTTAATAACATTTTCAGTAATTTTTACAGGTGTTTCAGTGTGTTAACCTCACGTTTAATATGCAAATAGTAAAAACCATAAATATAATAAGCGGTTATTTTATTTTGAGTCTTAATATGTTTGATAATATGTTTTATATTTATAAATATATTCTTTAACATTTTTAGTAATTTCTAAAATTACTTTTATGTCTTAAAAATTATATGTGTGTCAAATTGAAAAAAGTTGAAAATTTTAAAGGTTTGTAATAATTTTTGTATGTTTTATTGAAGAATAAATATATTTAATTATTGAAAAAATTATGTTTGTAAAATTATTAATTTTGGTTTATTTATTTTATTTTAGATTTAAAATCTAGAGAAAAAAAAGAGCAAAACAGCTTCAAAACGGGCAAAAATCGAACATCAAATGATCAAAAAAATATTAAAATTTTGAATTTTGAATTCAAGTGGACACGTGGCTTTTTGTGGATCGTCGATCGTGCTACCAAAATGATCCAAACCGTCCGCGTGTCGCGCCCTCAGCCGCCCTCAGCATTGTGTCGTCAGTGTGACAATCAAGCAGCCGAGTCAGAAGGGAATCTCGGGCTATCTCTGATTTGGTGCTTTAGTCCCATTGAACCGGTGTCTCAGCCGCACAAATCAGCATTCTAAGAATGATCTTGTGGTCTTGGCTTTGGTCCCCCTGGCCTCGCTTTTCTCCTTAAAATTTGGATCATTCGATCGCACTTTGTAAGCCCAGGATCGCGTCTATTCGGTAGTGCCTGCTGCCGCGAAGCAGTGGATTGTGAACTCAGATTTGCACACTGACGACGGCCCAAACGCGTGAAAAACTCAGCGAAACGAATCTTTTTTGGTAAAGATCTTAATAGCAAAATAATTATGAAATGTTGCAAATAGTTTCTTTTAAGGCATTGGAGAACACAACCCCTTCTTGCAGCATAATAACACTGCTACTTAATAGTTCGTTTTTAATATTTTAGTTTTTAGTTTAGTTTTTTGTAAAATATTTTTTAGTTTATGTTGTAAAAATTATTTTTAATAATTAAGTAGTATTTTATTAATTAGGTCTTTTTTGGTCTAATTGTTAAGAATTCACAATACCCTTTATAATTAATATTTAAACATTATCTTAAATTTTACTAAAAAATTAAATTTAGAGAAAAGAAAATATATTTTTTGAAAAAAAAACTAAAACTTAAAAAATAAACAGAATTCCAAAAAAAAAACAACAAGAACAAAAAACTCTCTTTTATCCCCCTTTTTCTTTGAAGCGGTCGCGGGTCCAACTAGCACAAGAAAAGGCAACCAAGCAGCAACTCCTGGCATCCTATGAACCAAGCTGGAGTGTACGATTGATAAGACTAGTTCTACCCTAGATCAATCTCACACCCCTGTTGTCTACTGAGGATGCTTTAGGTATTTCAAAAATTTTAACTCGTTAAAGAGGTTTTTTTAACTTTATCTATAAAACATAAGGGATAAATTTTGGATAGTTTAATTAAAATATGTGTACTTTTTGAATTATTAAAAAAATATAGAGAACGTCATATTTAGCTAAAACTCAGATTTTTCAAAACAAAATGATCCCTTGACTACGAAATATTCGATTCTATCTATAAATTTTTTAGTAGAGGCTGAATGTTGAGATCATATAACCATTCCCATATTGAGAAACGGCAATAATAAGGAAAGTGATACATTAAAATTTGGCAAAAAGGAGATTAATATCTACTATGGCTTTGAGAGAATCAAAATCTCAAGGCAATCTTGGAAAGATGTATAAAATCACTAGCATAGATTGTCCATCTTCATGGAATCTTGAAGACTAACCTAAAAACCTCAAACACCCAATTCAACTATTCTCTGGAGGACAGACAAGAAATCATGTTGCAGCCAAAAAGGAGCAAGATTTTCTGGTATAGGAAGAAACAGAGAAATGGGCTTTGGCTAGCAGTTAAACTAATCGTCTTCTTTTTTTTATTTATTTTTTATTTTTTATTTTTATTTTTTGGTGTGTGTGGGTTAACCAATCATCACTAAAAATAACTATGATACTGATAAGTAAAATTTTTAAAAAAAATTGTTTATTTATTATTTATTTTGGTGTGCTTCTTATAGTTATACAACTGTTGAAAACGATGCATGCATATTAAGAGCAGCAAAACCGGAACCTGCATGTGCCCCTAACATGGTAGGACCAACATGGCAGACTTTAATAAATATTTTTTGTTTTTCTTAGTTTTCTAAACAGTTGTAATGTTAAATTATTTTCTTAAAAAACTTAGGATTTTGATTTTTTCTTAGCTAAAACTTTGCCAAAATTACGATTTTGATTTATTGACGACATAGAAAGTACGGATAATGCTTGGGAGATCCTTGATTAGTTGTAGACAGATAATTGCTCGTAAATGCTTAACTTATTATCTTGATTGTTATTTTGGTTTAGTTATGTTGAAATGTTGCCCATTTATTAAGTTATATTTTTGCTGCATTATAGACATTGAATGGCACAATAAATGTTTGGTGACTCTTAATTTATTGTTGACATAGGATGGCAAAGTGTATTTTTAAACCAACTAATAAATAAATAGAAAAACCAAAATATATTTAATATAATTGCTAGAACGAAACCTTTAAACCTTGGCCCTGTTATAATTGTTGTTTTACTTCTTTAAATTTCCATTTTTATTGTCGTTACTCTACTTAAGTTATTTTAAATTATCTGTACTTGTTCTATTTTTATTTACCTACATTTCTTATTAAAGTTTCAAATTGTAAAAATTTGAAAATGAAAAATAATGAAAAAATGTGTAAATATTGTAAATATATTTTGTAAATAATAAATATTAGTTCTCAAATTTTTTAGCTTAAAATGAAAAGAAAAAGTTAATATAATAAATGTATAGAAACTAAATAAATCTTTCCCTGTGGGTTCAACCACGGATTTACTGAGTAAGTATTACTTGAGACAACCTTATACTTGGAGTTATTTTGAAGTATGTTTATAGACACCGAGTCAGGGACCATGGGAGTATTGACTTTTTTAATTTTTGCCCCATATTCTAAGAAAATTGATGCTGAACCTTTTGCTAAGGATGCAGTAGGTTTACCGAATGGTATTATAGGGGTTATAAGCCTAGGAACAAGTATGGTATTGAACTATTTGTTTGTTTTTTCTTCTTTATTCTTTATTCTTTATTTTTTTTTGTTGTTTTAATTTTCATTTTCTTTGTTGCCGGATAAAGAAATGGGCAAATGGTAATTATTGGATTTTAAAGTTGACACAATTTTCAACAAATATTAGTTTTATGAATTGGTTAGTCGTATGTAGTGGCTTTCTAACTCTGTATGTGTTTTTTCTCTTTTTTTTTTTTTTTCTTTTTGTTTTCTTGTTTTTTAATTGATATTTAAATATGAGAATATCATAGCAACAGTTTTGAAAAAAATGTGCAGCTAAATTTTCAATAAAAAATACTTTAGAATCCAACAAGTTCTTATTTGTAACCTGATAGATTTCAAAGTTCAATTTTTATAACCTTATAGGTTATTTATATGAATTAAACTTGCAGATATATTGTTTATTATGTCATTTTTTTAAGCAGATTATTTTCTCATTGTTATGTTTTATTTTATTTTTTAGCATATTGACGTCGTTAATGTTTATAAGTAAAAGGTGGACTCAAAGTGCATGATCCTTCGACAACCACTTTGATTCGAGGATCCGGGGCTTATGTATAGTTAATAATAAAAAAGTTAATTGGAACCAATTTGATTTTTCAGTTCAATCTGTTTTGCAAGACTACTTGTTGGGCAGCGTACCATTTGTTGAAGTAGATGATCTCTTCATCTCGGTGTTTGTTGAGTAGGAAAATCATTGGGTGTTGGCTAATCTCGCTCAATTACTATCGATGATTCAAATGATAGTAAGAAGAGTAGGAAGGTAGTGAAAGACAGTAATGCGCAACAACAAAACGGGTTAGTTAGTTTTCTTCTTCTTTTGTGCTTTCGAATCTTCCAGGTTTTCTAATCAATTTTATGGAACCGGATGGATTCTAAGTTGAAACCTGTCAATTTTTTGTCAATTTTTTTTGGAACCTATCATATTCAAATTTAGAACCTGTCAGCTTTGAAATATGTACTTGGCTGGTTTTATTTATTTATTTTTTTTTGGAATTTGTCATTTTTCAAGTTAGAAATTGGTTGGTTTCAAATACATAACCTGCTAGTTTTTTTTAGTCTTTTTTCCCTACAATTTGACAGGTTTCAAGAAGTTGGAACTTACTATATTTCAAAAAAGAGTTTGAAAAAAATAAAATTGCTACATTTAATATTCAAATAGTATTTTTTTTATTATTAACCGGCTGTTTGGTTGAGTGGTGGGAACCGTGAACTTAGTTATAAACAGTATAAAGCTCTCACATGTTACAATAACAATAAAAAAAAATTACTACAGTGTATAAGCTCTCATATACTACAGTAAAAGTGGTTCTAACCGACGGTTTCTACCACCCTTCTAAACACCCTCTAAGTGAGCAATTAGTCCCTGTTCAAGTATGACATTTTGTTTGAACTTGTGATATTACAAGTATCACATTTGTTATGGTTTGGTCAATTTCAAAGATTGCTTTTGTTTCTTAGTTTATGCAGTGGAGACTGGGGTATATTTGTGCTTAAGTTCACTGAGTGCTTGATGGAAGATAAGGATCTGTATTTGTTGGAAGAGAAAGGAATGGATTTCTACCATCGCAATATTGCTATTCAACTTTTCGACCATGCTTGGCGAAAGGTTGAGTTTCAGTATTTGGGTGACGATAATAGGTGCGCAAAATGGAAAATGCAGCCTCGTGACTGTGATGTATGAGGGTTTATAGATGCTTCCAATTAGACCGATTAGATTTTAAGTATCCAATCTCTCTTGTTTTTGGCTATTGGTTGTTCAGTTTTGCATTTGTTATATAATATTAGATGAATTGTTGGTGTATGTTTTTTGTTCAAGTGTTGTTATGTTCTCATGATACTTTATTTCTTTTTTTGGTTTATTGGTAATTTGTTTGCTATTTGCATATGCAAAGCATAACAATGGGAAATGTAAATGAGAGATGATGGAGAATTTGCATATATGTTGGCTGTTGGCCTTTTTGTGATTAATGGCGTAGTTAATTAGTGATTAAAAAAAAGAAAAGAAAAGAAGAGACGCATTTTGGTCTTTGTATTTTCTTGATTTTTGTTTTCATTTCACATTAGCTTGTAGATAGATTTTGTCAATTGATTTTTCTATGTAATTAAAACCAACTTTTTTTCTTTTCATTTTATTTTAATTTTTTGTTACTGGTATAAGATTAATTTTTGTTTGAGCTTCCATTAATATTGTACTAGATAAACTTTTTAACTAAAATTGTGGATAAATTGGCATTTTTTTAGAAATCTGTACTATTCCAAATTGAAATTTGGCAGGTTATATGTTGAAGTGAACTATTTTCTAGCTTTTGGCAAATTGGTTTTTTTCTTTCTTTTCGTAAAGTATTTTATAAGATGTTAATAATTAATAATTCATTTTATTAGTACTTTTATATATTTTGACAAAATATCTTATGGATATTTATTTATTTGTCTAATGATTTTAATGATAATTAATTTTTTTAATTATAATATTTTTTTAATTTAAAAGAAGAGTTTGAATTTTTTATGAATTGGATTTAGCATTCTTTATTTGGAAACTGCAAAATTCCAAGTTAAAAATGTAAGTTTTTTATTTGTTTTTTTTTTTTTAAACCTGATAGGTTCTAAGTTAGAAATCGGTGCTTTCATATACATTATCTTTCAAATATTAAGTCATTCTATTCAGAATCTGTATGGTTCCAATTAAGAACCTGGCAAATTCCAAATAGACAATTAATTTATAAGTTAAGTCATCTTATTTGGAACAGACAAAGAAAAGCCTGTCACTTTATTTGGAATCTGTAAGGTTCCAAGTAAGAACCTGCTAGGTTCTAAATAAGGAAGTATCCTAAAAGCTTATCATTTATTTGAAAACTGTAAGGTTCTAAATAAGAACTTGGTAAGTTCTAAATTCAATATCTTTCAAATAACAACTAGTACATTTAAAAATTGAATTTAATCTATGATTTTCATATGAAATACTAAACAATTAGGGTAAGTTAACAAAATAGCAGCAATTATGAATATGAACTATGCAACAATTAGAACTATTTTTAGTTTAAAGGCATGATAAATTTGCACGTCTTTTTGTTGTGTCCTATCCTTCCACAACTACTACATTTAGTTTTTATTTTATTTCCCTCTCCTACAGACGGAATTCTTTTGAACCTTGGTCTCCCCGATGGAAGCTTTATCAATGGTGGCAATACTTTAATACTTTAATATACAGGCCATGATCAATGTTCCGCCATACTTGCACTTTAGAGACATCCCATCAACCACAATAGCCGGCCTATAGTGTGCCCATCCTTGTATCGATGAGCCAATTGCCATGAACATGTAGAGGGACTAGTTTTAATCGTTGCAAACAATGTTGGTCACGGATCCTAGATTTGTGTCCTCCAACATATGCAAAAAAACTGGTATTTTGGAATATGATTCATACGGGATGCCTTTAACAATATCTAATACAATCTCTCTAGCCCTATAAGCCTTTTGGTAGCTCACATCAATGCCTGTTTTAGAACATTTTAAATTCAGTTATTGAAATTGATAAAAGAAATTAACATTTATGCATTGGAATGAGATACTCATGATTAAAGATGAATTCGTATCTATAAGGTTAGAATTTATGGAATCTTCCAGGTTATCTTTTTTTAGAGAATCTCAAAAGACACCATTGTTTTCTAAACCTAAAAGAGTTTCAAACAAGTAGTGGTTTCCATGTTGGAATCTGATGGCATCCTAAAAATCAATTGCTTAGCAATTTTAGAATCTGCCAGGTTTTAACTTGGAACCTGACGGGTTCCAAAAAAACATATAAGACAAAAAAATAAACAGATTTCATCAAGGAACCTGGTTTAAAACCAAATCGCAATTAGACCAGATATGTGTATAAGTGATGAAACCTTTCAGATTTCAAGCTATATTAAAAAAAAAAAAAAAAAAACAAGGAAGCATTTACCGTAATCATTCTTCATGTCTTGTATGATGTTATTAGGAAAGTATGTAGCTTTTCTTGGATTTTTGTATTTCCTCTCGATGCAATCACTATTAACTTGGTTGCTAGTTTGTTTGTGGTCTGATTGTAGGAGATCTAGAGAATGTGTGTATATTATCGTAAACTATCACTTGAAACATCTTGGTCTCGTGACATTTTGAAGCTCTGATCTACCATTTGCATTTGTCATCTACACAGCCCATTGTTATTCTTGATTTGTCTGATTTTTTTTTTAACTTTGTACTACTACCTTTCCCTTAATGGGTTCAATGCAATACATTTCTTCGAACCCTCCTTTGATCTTAAAGAGTTGGTCGACATAAAAGCTGTCACACTCTATTTTGTGCATTACCAGGACAATCTCTATTGTTTCTTCCATAATTTGCTTCATCTTTTTTTTTTCTTCTTCTTTTTAGGAATAAGCTTGCTGCCAACTTCTACATTTGTAGATTGTTCCCCATCATATTCCTACGTGGCTTCACTAATATCCATTTGAGAGTGTTCCTCACCTTGTAGTATGACTTCTAACTCAATGTTTTCCACCACATTTGAAGTTTTGTTTATTGGTGAAACTTGGTTGCTGCCCACATTTGAAGAGATGAGTGGTGTTGTTTCCACAATTACACATAAGGGGAAGCATCTGACGTCTTCCTTCTTCTTTACGGCCAAATAAAATTGCACATCTGTTTCATTTTTTATCAGAATTCTTGGCGATGCTTCAATTATTTGGTACTCCATCTTGGTTTCCTAATCCTCAGTATTGAAGCTCAAATGATTTTTAACCATATCAAGAAATTCGTTGTATTTAGTGTCTGTGGGAACTAGTATTCCAGTTGCTTTATAGTTGATGTAGATTTTTTTTATTCCATATTCCTTCATAATTGATGAAATGTTTAGGCTTTCTATCTGTTAAAAATAAGAAAGCAAGAAAAGGAATTACATTCAATGCACTTCATTGGTACCTTACAGATTTCAAAGACAAATCACACAGACAAACATCTTATTTTTATTGGAACCTGCAAGTTTCAAATTTTGGAATCTCCATATTTTGAAAACCAAATCACACACAAAAACATCACATACTTATTGAAACCTATAAGTTTCCAATGTTGGAACCTGCATGTTTTCAAGGCCAAATCACACAGACAAGTGTCTTATTTTTATTGGAACCTGCAAGTTTTTAATGTTGGATCCTGCATGTTTTCAAGGCCAAATCATAAAGACAAGCATCTGATTTTTATTGGAACCTGCAAGTTTCCAATATTGGGACATACAAAAACATCTCATTTATTAGAACTGCAAGTTTCTAATGTTTAGAACCTACATGTTCTCAAGGCCAAATTACACAGACAAGCATCTCATTTTTATTGAAACCTGCAAGTTTCTAATGTTGGAACCAGCATATTTTCAAAACTAAATCACACACAAAAATATCTCATTTTTATTGGAACTTGCAAGTTTTCAATGTTGGAAACTGCATGTTTTCAAAGCCAAATCACTCACACAAGCATCTTATTTAATTGGAACCTATAAGTTTCTAACATTGAAACCTGTAGGTTTTCAAAACTAAATCACTAACACAAGCATCACATTTAATTTGAACCTGAGATGGAAACTTGGACGTTCCAAAATCAAATCACAAACATAAGCAGTTCATTTTGATTGGAATCTGGTTCCATAGTTTAAAATCAAGTATCTCATTTCTTGTTTGAGCAATTTGTGCTAAATTTCATTTGATAAAATCCATAATCGAAACCTGATTTCTAAATTTTAAAAGAAAAATTTCAGAATCGAATTAAGCTTTGATTAGATCGGAACCTATTGCCGTTATGTTGATGTTGCCCTCGACATCAGTGGTGAGCTATGGAAATCACTGGAAATCAATGGAAATCGGAACTGAGTTCGATTTTTTTGGAACCAATTGCCGTTAGAGTCGCAGTCTTGTTTTCAAAGTTCGATTTCGGCTGTCGTTGTCGTTGCCGTCGAAGTCGGAGTCGTCGAAATCGCAGTCTTGATCTCGATCTGGTTGTTGTCGGTGGTGGTTGTCGTCGCACGGATTTGGAGCTGAGATTTTTGAGCTCCAGGGAAAGAAATGAATATTTATTGAAGGCATTTTTGTCCTTCAAGCGATAAGCGAAAATAAATTGATCTTGGAGGGCAACGTTGATAAGTAGGGGCATTTTTTTTCTCCTTCTTTTATGTTTTAGAGAATACTCCATATGGAAGGTCAGTAAGAATATAAGATATGAGCCTTGTTTGTTTTATAGATTGGGCCAATTCATTGGACTCGAGATATACATAATTAAGATATGGGAGTTTTCGTAAATGTGATTTTTAAGATTTGTTTTTTATAAATGCCATACATATTAATTTACGGTATAACTTAACATATAATATAAATAATAGTGTGATATAAATTTTTCTAAATGTGACATAAATAAACATAACTTTTAAAAATATGACATAATATGTAATTTTCTCATTAAGGTAATAGCCCAAATGTTCATCTGGTATAGTCAAAATCTAAAAATCTAAATCAACGAAATCAGATCAACGTGGCTCTGAAACCATTTCTTAGAGTTCTCCCCCCTTTTTTCAAAATCTCTCTCTCCTTTACTGAAGGAAAAAATATCATAATTTTTTTATTTGATATCTGATAGAAACAATTCTTCTTTTATTGCGTTTATAATGAAAAGAGGAAAAATCAAGGCTTATGTTATATATTTTAATACATTAAATATTAAAGTTTTGTTAGATTTGCTAATAAATCAAAACTTTTTTTTTCCATTATCTATCCAAACATTAGTTTCAATTTTATTATCTATTTAGATTAATACTTTAAATATACATCTAAACGTATATTTAAATAGCAATTTAAATCACATAATTTAAAATACACAACTATAATTATTAACTGTAAGAGTTTTATGAAGCTTCCTGAGAGTAAAAAACAAAAGCGATATTATTTTGAATTAATATATGCAATATTTTTTGGCATGCCTTAAGTTATCGTACATTTAATGAGATACTTCAAGAGAGGGTCTTATCCTTACCAACAGAGTATATTTGAATATTTCGTATTTTGCATAAAATTCTTCAAAAAAAAAACGAACACACAAAAGTACAGTCAAACTCTTTAAAAAAAAAAAGTGTCGTCAAATCACTACATTTGAATTAAAGATGGAAAAAAAAGGAGGAAATTAAGTCATTATTAATTAAAAATAAAAATACATAGATCAAAATGTAACCGTTTTTATAAATAATCTAGTTAAATTAAAATAAAATTTATTTTATATAGAATAATATAGAGCAAAACACAAAAAAAACAAAGAAAGAATAAAAAACAATAACAATAACAAAAACAAGAAAAAAATGGAGAAGAAGAAAAAGATAATAAAATTAAAAATTTTAGTGTTCAAATGCGACATATAATTTCAAAAAATTCTATGTATTAAAATATTTTAAAAGTATGCTTTTTACTTATATTAAGAATTGACATTGTCATATTTGAAGTCATTTTTCTTAAAATAAAAGAATAAAAATAAGAGTCAATGCGGTCCTCCCAAAGGGCTTTAACGTTATGGCCTAATAAGGAGTATTGACATTAAATCCCACACATTGTTCATTAGGATTGATTTATGCTACATCCTAAAACTATTTGAAGGTAGGCCACAATGACATAATTAAAATTTAGGCCCTTTTATTTTTGTTCTCAAAATTTTTTAAAATGTTTTTGTATATTTTTTGAGGCAAAAATTTTAGAAACACTCTCAACATAATTTATAAAAAATCCTCATTTGTTAAAACAAAAATATTTTTATCTATTTTAAAAATAATACCAAACAATCCTTCAGTGTTCTGACTAAAATACCCTAACTTCGACTTGGATTTTTTTTCCTCACTCTTTCCAACCTTCTCCTCCCCTCTCTCTCTTCCCCAATTTCTTCTCATTTCCTCTCTCTCAATTCGCCATCCCAGTTGTGCAACTTCACCGATGACGTTGTTAGCAGAGCAACATCCCTCCGTGCTCCACTCCGCGCGGAACAACCACTCCACGTGCACCACTCCACCACTCCTCCGTCGAGGCTATGTTTGACTTGGCCGCGCAACAACCATTGTTCCTTCAGCCACCCCTCCTTCCTCCAGTTACATATACCGACAGGAAACAACGTTGGCCAATCCATTAGGAGCCGTACAACTAGCACGACTAACTTTGGGAGCTGCGTGAGTAGCACAGCTAACTTCGAGAGCTACGCGACCAGCCATGGTTGACTTCGGGAGCCGAGTGACGTCCATATCATCTTCGTTCTTCTCTTACGGCAGATTCGGCGTCTTCCGCGGCAGATCTGATGCCCAGTCCCCCCACCGTGATGTGGAGGTCCACGAGTGATTTTCAAAGTAACTGCTAGAGATCCAGTGTTGGATTTTTGTTTAATATGTTTTATCTGATTAGTTTTTTTTTTATGATTTATATTTGATTATTATGGTTGTTGAGGATATGTTTGGTATTATAAAAAATATAACATGATGATATGGCATGTCATTTTTACAATTAATTTTTTTAGTAGCATAAATCAATTCCTGCTCTTTTTGGTGGTAGATATGTAAAGATTCCCCTAATAAGTTGGGCAATTTGGGCCATAATACAGTTGAATCCAAACAGTCCCTCTGCACTAAGTATCTTAGTGTAAATTGTATTGTTGCATCCTTAACTATTTATTTTTTACATGATGCATCTTGAATTTTCAATGTTGGCGCAATGCACCCTAAACTTTGAAATCATTAGCAATTGATGTATAATACGCTTACATTTTATTAAGTACTTTTTTTTATGTGTCAAGCTTTAATTTTTTCTTAAAATGATAAGCTCTATCCTTATGAAAACTCATGTATATATTTTGTGGTAAAAATTATTCATGTTTTTTTAATACTCGTTAGCTATTAGATTTTAATTGTTAATGATTTTAAAATTTAAGGTGTATTTACTAAGATTAAAAGTGGGGGCCATGGAATGTGAAAAATGAACAGTTTGAGATGCAAAAGTGAAATTTACTCGAGCATCCCGTTTATGAGAAACGACGCCGTCCTGAGCTCTCGCTTTTCCTTTTCTTGAAGGGAAAGACAATTCGAGATCTGATAAATAAAACGAGAAAAAGCTCCAATTTCTTCAAATTCTTCCCTTCTTCTTAAGGCCCTAATTCACCAAGCTCTCTTCTTCATTTTACCTAACCAACGACGATCCACCATGACCAAACAGCAAGCTAACTGGTCTCCTTACGACAACAATGGCGGGTAAGTTGTTTCCTTATTTCTCTGCGTAAAGTTGAATACTTTTCTTTTTCATTTTATTTATTTATTTATTTTGGGTTCTGAAACAAAAATCGCAGATCCTGTGTGGCAATCGCTGGAGCCGATTACTGTGTGGTCGCCGCCGATACTCGGATGTCGACCGGTTACAATATTCTCACCCGTGACTACTCCAAAATCTGCAAACTGTAAACCTTTGCCTGTACATTTCCTTTTTTTTTTTTTTGTTCCTTATTTGGTTAAGATTTTAGTTTCGAGCAAAAATTTCACTCGGAGAATAGGTTTTTCTCTTTATACTCAGTATCTTTTTAATATTTATTTTGGTAATGCTTTGTTTATGTAGGATTTCTGAGTTATGGTTGTTCTTTGGGGGGTAAATTTTGCGTTTTTTAGGTTTACTTTTCGGGCTTATGATGAATTTGGTTATTTCCATTTTGGGTTTCACTCTATTTCCTTTACGTTTCAGTGATTTGCAAGATCAGTATTTAAACAGTTGCCCTAAATTTAATGGATTGGAAATGTATTTAATTGATTCGGGAACTGCTTTTTCTGGAGCTCTAGAAAACTGAAAAAGAATTATATGGTAGTTCCTTTGGACAATGGTGGAAGCAAGCTTAGTAGTTACATATACATGATCACTGTATGAAATAGTGGCATATTTAGTGATAGATAAGCATAAAATGGATCTTCTTCCTTTTGTGCGTTGGTTGATTTTTGATGACCTGCATGTTGTAATGTTGGGTGTTGTTTTGGCAGAGTCTTTCATAGAGATGGGAATATACTTTAGGTTGTTTATTAAGTGCCTTGATGATGGGTTTGCATAGTGTATTTCCGTAACTTGCTTTTATCTTGCAGAGCTGACAAATGTGTAATGGCTTCATCTGGTTTTCAAGCTGATGTAAGAGCTTTACAAAAGCAATTGGCAGCTAGGCACTCGGTAAAGGCTTCTGATAGCCAAATGAATAAATTTGTACTTTCTATTATCTCAACACTTTAGATATCTCCTGCACATGTAGATGTGAAGTATTGGATATTTTACTAGGTAACTACGTCCTAGCCTTTTTCATCTCTGTTAGCTCTTATCATTTTTTTGTCAGATTTATCAGCATCAACATAACAAACAAATGAGCTGCCCTGCAATGGCTCAACTGCTCTCCAACACCCTTTATTACAAGCGTTTCTTCCCTTACTATGCCTTCAATGTTTTAGGTGGTCTTGATGATGAAGGTAATCTTTGATGCTCTAATTTCTGCTGTTTGATAGCCTCACAAATTGTTACTAACTTATTATCCTAATTCCACCAGGCAAGGGTTGTGTCTTCACATATGACGCCGTTGGGTCCTATGAGAAGGTCGGATATAGTGCTCAAGGTTCTGGTTCCACACTTATTATGCCTGTTCTGGATAAGCAACTAAAGTCTCCCAGCCCTCTCCTATTGCCTGCTCAAGTATTCTCTTGACTTCATGCCTACTATAACCTATTTTTTGCTACTCGGCCTCTGTCTGAATCTCTGATTTACAAATATTTAATGTTACAGGATGCTGTTACACCGCTTTCTGAAGCAGATGCCATTGACTTGGTGAAAACTGTCTTTGTAGCTGCTACTGAGAGGGATATTTACACTGTAAGTTTCATCTCCCTTTTCCCTATAAAGTTTGTCGAATCCTTGTTTGAATGTCATGTATGTTTTGGCAGGGAGACAAAGTTGAAATCGTCGTCCTAAATGCTGATGGCATTCGACGCGAGTGCATGGATCTGAGGAAAGATTAATTGTCTTCACAGAACCATGTTACGGGTCTGATGAAGCATATTGTGGAATTGCATGGTACCCTCGAATATGTACTGATCATTAGGTCATTCACTGTTCTTATCTCTCTGTGGTTTTGCTTTTTGGTGAGTAAATCCTATCGAACAACTGCATTTCCTTCTTATTGGACTTGAGTTTCTTGTGCCAGATTGTGTTATAATGCTGCAAAATGCAGTTGGATTTATCTATCGTATACATCTTGAAGAGAGTCTCTTGAATGAGATTGGATTCATTATTTTATGCTTTCTTCTTACCGCTTAATTTGAATCCTATCGGGGCCTTAAGTAATTTTAGTCGCTATTGCACGTTGAAATTGTTTATCTGAGGCCACCATTGTGACAAAACGTTGAGTTTATGCAAATAAAAGCACACCCTGAACACCTTTCAAATTGTATATTTTTTTTTTCGTCTAATTCTGCTTGAAGGGGAAAGCTTGCACTGGATGGTTTGATAGTGAAGCTGCAGTGAAAATGTTGACGAGTCTTAAACAAATCATAATAATTGATCCTTGCCCTGATAAAGATTTTTATGTGAGTTGAGGTAACCGAGCCAAAATAATAATAATAATAATATTGGACCCCACAGCGAACTGGATTAGAAGGAGACAATTGTGAAAGCAATACAAGAGCTTGAGCAAAATGCAGCAACTTATATTTTCATCCTCCTTTGGGCAATGAAAGTTTTGATTATCGTTCAAAGAAGGAAAAAAAAAAAAAAACACACACACACATTACCCAACAGTGGCATGTTAATTTTCACCGTGTATTTGCTGACAAAAAAAAAAATAAAAAATCGGAGATTCTAAGACTTGGATGTCATTTTGTCTTCTAACTGTATCACAAAGGCCCTTCAGAAGCTATCTTGAGAAGCCCATCCTATCTTTTCCAACTCTAACCGCAATGCCTATCATGAGCATTTTTACAAAAATGATTGAGCTTTCATTTCAAGCAAGAAGCCATAATTGAAAATAAACATCGTAGAAAATGATGATTCTTCGGAATGCTATTCACCTTGATTCTCTTTCTGTTGTAATCAAAATCAAAGTTTCCCAGCCGCGATGCAGACCGATACTCGACCGTCGAATCCTTGCCCGGCGGAAACCAAAACTCGACATCATCCACAAACTGCATGGATCAAAAAGTTTAGAACGCGCACAAGTCCTGTGCTTTTCAGCAATGCATATTCGTCACAGTACTTGAAAATAAATTATTCAAATTTGAAAATGTATATTAATATGCCCACCCCAAGAATAGGACTCTGATATTCCACTCGCAGATAGTCATTTTTCTTTTCCACTATCCGGGGAGTAAACTTGTCCGGTTTTGATGATTTTACCTGCGAATGTGCATAGATTTTTTTTTTTTTTTTAGAATTACCACATGATGAAATATGTTGTACTAAACTACCAAGTATATTGTACGAGTGGGCCAAAGTCTGCTTGTACCACTTGAAGAAGTTCCTCCATTGCCACTTCTCTGCTCACTGGCTTTTTCCGACCACTATTATAGTTCCTGCAATACACAATTAAAAAAAAAAAAACCAACGTGCACAATATTTTAATTTCATTTTTTTTAAGGAAAATGGTCGGCGCAATTGGTCAACGTAATTGTGCACATGATACATATGTCAATGGAAGCCCACGGTCAAATTCAAAAAGGCTTACTAGTCTGGGTCCCACCCATCTGAAACCCCCTTTTGAAGTTTCATTTCATTGACCTTTTTCTTGGGGAGAGGAGAGCCAATTGCATGCTTTTGGGTTCCAGGTTAGACATTCAGCCCAAAAACCAAAAGCAGTGTTCACATCAAAAATTTTAGAAGTATTTGACAAAAACAGTTTGAAACTCCGTATATAATGTAAAACTTTTCTGTTAAAATATAAAGTAAAAATATATTAAAGTGTAAAATCTTTAATGCTAAAGTGTTTGAATTTATTATATTTTAATTGAAACCGTTTTATCATTAAGCTGATTGATGAAATTCTAAGCATCCTAAATGCAATTGAGTAATCTAATTCAATTCTTAAACCCAGAATTAAAAATTAAAAGTCGAAAAAAGGGGGTGAAAAAGAAAAAAACTCACCAAGGTGGGGCGTAATGGGTAAGATCAGCAACACTCTCAGAGGTGGAAATGCAATTTTTGGTAGCAGGACAGAGAGCCAAAGACGGTTGGTTTTTCTGCACGCCAAGGTAATCAGGCTTTTTCCCACTGGCAACACACAAAACGACACGGTTAGATCTGATTAAAGAACCAGAGTTCATATGACTAAAAGTGAAGTTTTGAGTACCTGAAGTTGAAAATGGCACCGACCACCGCCAATTCGCTGCTCCTCAAGATTATTTCCCTGATTCAGTGATGTTTTGTATTAGGATTTTCAGTATGTGTTTGATATGAGAGAGAGAGAGAGAGAGAGAGAGAGAGAGAGGAGAGAGAAAGAACCTTCGGGTAACTGGTTCAGGGACAGGGAGTTTGTCGTTGCTCTGATGCTGTTGTGGTTGCTGAGAAAGAAAAATTCGAGAAAGTTTTGAAACGCTTTTAGCTTTGTTGTGGAAGTTGGTGTAACAGTAGGTGCTTGGAGTTGGGGACGCCATGGAAGCCATTCTCGCAAGCTCGGTCTCTCTCTCTCTCTCTCTCTCTCGTCTCTCTCTATCTTTATACTTTTTTTTTTTTTTGTGCGACTCTCAAAAAGAGCGCAAGTTTTTCGCGGATTTTATCTCCTCCGCGTCGCCTAAACAGTTGTAAGGATGCCGTTTTACTGCTTTTTATCGCTACAAATTTTTGATGTCGTTTTAGTTGTTATTGTCACTTACCTCTTCATTGTCGTTTCAAGAATTTTCTTTTTCTTCTTTTCCTGTCTTTTTAGGTAACAAAACTGTTCTTCTCCCATGTCAACTTGCCCTTTTTTCATGTCTTCTAGTTCCTTTTGCTTAGGATATGCGGGAAATTGACCTCTTTTATATTGCTTTAATAATTGTTCGAGTTTAATTTTTTCCATCAGAAAAATGACTATTTTTATTGAGTGTTTAACTATTATCAATTGATTTGATTTACCGACGAACCACTAATTGACTAGGTGGTGAACTATTACCGGTCACAAGCCATTTTACTTGAAAAAGAAAAGTTATAATTTTTTTAAATAAGTTAACCAAAATAAGACAAGTCGCCTAATTTCTCTATTCTGTTTGTCATATCTTGAGAAATTCTAGGTGTAAGCTAGTTTTGAATCTTTGCAGTAGTTAATAGCTTTTTTACTACAATTGTTAATAAATACAATTTTTAATTCTAAAAGAAGATTGGTAAGGGTGAAAAATAAGTTTATTAACTAAGTAAATATTATGTAGATAATTGGTGTGTGTATATATATATATATATATATATTAGAGCTTTATAGTAGCAAATATAATAGATCATGGTTTTACCAGATTTAATCGTGTGGCAAATTTAAGATTTACTAGAAAAATTTTGAATTAATTAAATTTGATTATGGGATAAATCCGTGGTAAATTTCTAGATTCACCAAATTTGACTATGGTGTAAATATAGGATTTAACCACTAAATTCAAATTTACTTCTATTTAATAATTTCTCTAAAAATTCTTACCATTTAGTTTTATGTTGCCCCAAAAATGCTATTTATCTGTTTCTCCTATGTGTTTTCGTTTTGTGAGTGTGTGTGTGTCTATATATATATATATATAATATTATCATTTCTATGTTCTGTTATTATTATTGTTGGTTTTTTTTAATTATTATTTTAAATATATGTAGGAAATCTTTCATTTCTTTCCAGACCAACAAATGTGTTCCAAACCGAACTAAGCAAACCATCTTAATTATAACACCTGAGAATTTTTAGTGCATTATATATGTAATGATTAAGGGTTATGCTAAGTAATTTATGTTTTTGGTAAGCTAAATTTTAAGCTAAAAAATTTGTTAAAGTACTTAAGGGGCAATTTTAGTGTCACAAGAATTTTTGTTTAAATTTAATTTTTGTGACAAATTTAATAAGAGTAAATCTAGAAATTAAAAGATTAAATATCATGCTATGGTCTTAAGTAAAGTATGAATTATAAGAAATTGTGATATAAAATAATATTGCATGAGATTATAGAGTATACAGAGAAAAATATACAATATAGAAATTAAGCACTACAAAAATTAAGCAAGATTAGAATAATGCAGTATAAGGATTATATTAATAAAGATAAACTGTGTGAAAATTACACTACAAAAAGCTAAACAGTATGAAAATTATACTGTATAAAGTTAAGCAGTATAGAAACTATACTGTGTGGAGGATATGGATAAGCATGGAAGATCGTGGGACCTCATAAATTGTATAGAAAAGAATACTAGCAGCATGAGAAATATATTGACAATATAGAAAATAATACAAAGCAATGCAAATTTGGACAATTTAAAAAGTAAAGTAGGACCCACTTAGTGACACCCCAAAACTGAAAAATTTTCTACATCTCCCCCATGTTGGCCGGTTTTGGATGAGTGGTGGGGGCATTTTTTTCAATTGCAATTTGACCCCTAGACTAAATTAATATATGGATAAGGGCTTAAGTGATAAGCTTAAGCCTTATCATCATCATTTTGCATGAAACATGCAAAAACAAGCACCTTTTCTCTCTATCAAAACTGGGTATAGTCTCTCCCTTTTTCTCATATATTTTTCAAAAATATTGCCTCAAATTCATCCTTGAAGACAAGTTCAAGTGTTCTAATGCAAAGATTAATCACTTGTGGAGGTAAAATTTAAAATTTTCCTTATGGGTTTTAATAGTTTCTTGAATTTTTGGATAGGTTTTGATAGGGTTTTGCTATCGAATATGTCAAAGAGGAATAAGAAAGTTAAAGCACATAAGTGGAGGATCAAAAAGCTTAAGAAATCTCTTGATAAAAACTCTAAACCTACGAGTGAAAATTTGTTAATTTTCATGGGTTTTAGGTTGGTTTTGTTATATATTGGACTATGGCATTTAAAGAGAACACAATAGTATGATTATATGCTATGTTAAATAGATAATGATGATGATGATGGAAAAATGAAAACTAGGGTTTTATGCTCAAATGAGAAAGTATGGCAAACTTTGTCATAACACAAAGCTTAAGCATTTTAAGTGTTTGATAAAATGATTTTGATCATGACATGTAAAAGGAATGTTATGGCATGATTATTTTGGGTATTAAATAGTTAATGATGTGATTAAAATTGTTAAAATGAAATTATACCCTAGAAAAAGAAGTTAAGGAAAGTTAAGATGCAAGTGTGTTTATCGCAATTTTGAAAGATTTAGTGTATGAGGCATTTAGAGGCAGAATTATTTTCTGAGTTCAATATAAGATTTTTGGGAAACGTCAAGATAGACAACTTCAATGGGAAATCCTGCTCTAATTCTAATCAAAACAAGCCAAACAACATTAATTTTAGTTTTGCCTATCCCAAAACTCTATCAAGATCAATGACTTTAGGAAAAGTTAAAATACAAAAATTATAGATCTCATCAAAATTGTTAAAGATTTGCAAGCGGTTTGTAAAAATTCTACATAGATTTAAGTCATGAATTTTGTGAGATTTAATTATGAAATTTTGAAATGATAAAATGACGAAAACTTTTTGAAATTATATGAGTTTAACTAAGGAGCATTTGTAAGTTTTGATACTTACGAAAAGCTGGATATTTTGGTATAGGTTAGTTATTTTTTGTCCTGAGGCAGAAAATATCAAGAATTTGTGTTTTGAGCCAAAACCGTAAAATGGTATAGAATTGAATTTTCCACTAAAAATCTGATTTTTGCGCTGCTGTGACTAAGTGAGTAATTATAGATTTTAAAGCATGAAAGAATTTTGGATTTTTTTGAGAAAAACAGGTTAAGGGAAAATCATCAAGATTTTTATATTACGAGTCAAAACTATAAAGTTTTGTAAAAGAAGATTTTTGTGAAAATAAAACCGATGTTTTGTTTTTCGACCATTATAAGTAGCAAGGAATCGTAAGTCTTGATTAAAACAAGTTCAAAAAGTTTTTAAAGACCTGTTAAGAGTAAAATGGTTATTTTTTACAAACACACTTAAACCGACCCCAAAACGTCTGATTTAGGAAAATGCTCCTTAGCGAAATTTTTCCTAACTCGTAAATGTCAGGATGGTAATATGAAACGAGGGGTAAGTCATGCAACGTTTCAATTATGTAATTTATAAGTGAATCAATAAATAACAAGCTTAAGTAAAAAGAATGAATGTTTAATATTTAAGTTGTGTTTTCGATCAAGTTAGTCGGTAATAAGAAAAGTAAGCTAATAGTCGGGTATTATTTAAACAGGACATAAAGCCGACCAATAAAAGAAAAATGCTAGAGTGGGAACATTAGAGTGACATTTAGGTAAGTTTCAAACCTCACCTATAACATAAAAATTGATTTTTAAATGCTTTATATTTATGTTTGAATACATTTGCATTGGTTATACAATATTTTAAATTCTAAGTTATGATTTACATTATGTTCAGCATATGTTATGCTTATTGTTTTAGTCCAAGTCATATCATGCGGTACGTCCACCAAAGTTCACAAGAAGGTAAACTAAAGATGTTAATTAAGTGTCGTACCAGCCTTCTTGATGTGAGATGTACAAGTTATGTTAAAGTTATGACCTCGTTGTTTAATGATCTTAAGTCT
The DNA here is from genome assembly GCA_025403435.1 of Artocarpus heterophyllus. NCBI lineage: Eukaryota > Viridiplantae > Streptophyta > Magnoliopsida > Rosales > Moraceae > Artocarpus > Artocarpus heterophyllus. The sequence goes on from CM046330.1 coordinate 14,061,304, forward strand.
TTCACAAGAAAAGCATCATGTTATGTTAAAATTAAGATCTCATGATAGATGACGTGGGTACAAACACTAAAGCATACAAGTTCAAAATAAGATAAGAATAATAATAAGATGTTCATAATTGAGCATAAAATGGAATCATGCATTGAGATATTACTTACATTCCTTTCTACGAAATGTTTTTACATGAAACGTTTTATGAAAAATATTTTTACGAGAAATGTTTCATGAAAGAGGTTCTATGAGAAAAGTTTTATGAATGATGTTTCTTCGTTTTGTTAAATTTGTTTGAACTTATTGAGCGAAAACCTATTACAAGTTCCTTCATGTTGTAGGTAGTTCTACAAAATACCAGCATGACTGGTTGGCGAGCTGCATGTTGCGAAGAGACATATGCAAAAGTTGGGCTATGGATACCACTACGATTGTTTTCCGCTGTTTTAAAAGAAAGTTTTCCACTATTCATTAAAGATGTTTTAAAAAGATTTAAGAAAGTAAATTTTTACTTAACAAGTGTTATAAAATATTTTGGATGACTACAAAGTAAGACTAGTACTTATATTTTAATTTATGTTGTAATAAAAGTCGTAACGGTTTCAAGTATGTTGAAAAAAAATTCTCAGTATTTTTCCTATTGGTAAGTAAGGTTAAAATTAAGAAATCAAGTTTAAACTAGTTAAATAACGGCTCGAAAAGACGGATCATTACATTGATAAAGGCATAAAGCTCCAATTAAGCAGAACTAGTAGCTTTAGTTAAAAATAAATTTGGCTAAATGGTGAGCAAAAGCATTTGCCTTCCAAGAGATGGTTGTAACTAGGGCTGTACAAAAAAACCGAAAAACCGACCGACAAAAAAGCCAAAAATTCGGTTTCGCACAAACCGAATACTTTCGGTTCGGTCAACCGAACCGTCCATTTACTGGACGGTTCGTTTTCGGTTTTAAAAATTCGGTTCGGTTTTGAAACCGAACCGACCAAATATAATATTTTTACACATAAACATAATTGAATTTGAAGTAAAGTTTGTTGATTTCATGAAAATTGAAACAATTAAAAAAACTCAAATAAATATATATTATTCTCTAAGATTTTTAATGATTTCAACATAAGTGGCATGACAAATTGTAAATGTTAATCGCGCGTATTTTCCAAAAGAACCTAAACAATATACGATACATTGTACTATTTTAGCAATTCTTTAACCAAAAAAATAAAATAAAATATGTTAAATTGATAGTACGATTTCTGTATCCCATTAGATTTCCATATGCTGAAAACCGACCGAACCGACCGAACCAAAACATTTGGTTAACCGACCGACTACTCTAATATGCGGTGCAGTTTCGGTTTGCCAATTTCAAAAACCGACATTTGCGGTTCGGTAACCGAACCGAACAAAACCGACGGTTTGTAACCGAATAACACCCCTAGTTGTAACATAGCACCCTCTCAACTGTAAGCGGAGGCTACCTATGTCTCTAATGATTGGCCTCTAGAGAGCCGTCAAGCAAGCTTCTTGCATTGCAAAGGCAACATTTTCCGCATCCGTTTTTGCCTCTAACATTACGATTTAGCTCACCTGGTCTTAGGAGGTGGCCAAATCTTAGCCCTCACAGTCAAGTTATGCACGGCCACATGAGCTTTGATAAACCGACATGTTTGAAACTCAAACAACCAAGAGTTCACTAAATCCAGAGTGTCCTTAACCTCCTTAGGGCTTGACCTGTGGAGAAGCTCATTTCTGTCGTCCCAAAGCACCCACAAAGCCATACAGAACACCTCAAGATCCATCTTTTTCAACAAACAGAGGAGAAAAAGGCAGACCCCTCCTTGCGTCTTCTAGTCCACTGCTCTAAAGCAGGGCGCTCTTTTCTTCCATTGGAAAACCAGAGCCCCATAAGACATAGGAAGAATTTTCACATCCTTGTTGCACCTAGGGCACACAGCCCTACAATCAAACATCGATGTCCGCGCTGGACAGGTTCTTGAGAGTTGGAAGGGCCTCATTGAAATCTCTCCATAAGACGATCTTTACCTTCCTAAAGAACTTTGCACTCCAAAAAAAAAAGAAAAAAGAAAAAAGAACCAAGACCTATCTGGATTGCTGGAAGACGAAGAAACCAGATACTTTGAACACATGGGAATTTTGTACCCCGAATGGACCAAGGGAAATGCTCAAAATTATGTATCTATCAACGGGGGAAACAAATTCACTTTCTCAATCTTTCCTTCCTTTCAATCGTTAGCATGTTTTATTGTGTTTTTCGCTTTTCATGCTGCATCTTTAAGCTTCTTATTTTCTAGCATTTGTAGTCATCGTCGCCTTCGTTCTTTCAGTGTTTTCATTGTTCTCGAGTTGAGCTCGGAGCTCCCGAACATAGCCGTAGAACTAGATAGTCTACTAGGAACTCTTAACCTGTGTTTGGTAAGAGGAAAAGAAAGAAATACAAATAAAGAAAACAGGGCAAAGGGGGAATCTCTCCCTGATTGTGTTTGGTAAAAATTCGCTCCTTTAAGCCCTCCTTTTCGGTTCCGATAAGTAATGCGTTTAAGATTACAAGTTGTACACTTCGTAACCTCATAAATAACTGGCTTTCGCATTTCATATAACAGACTAGCTGTACAGTTTTTCCAAAATTTCTTCACAAGCAATGTTTGAAACATATAATCTCAAGTTTTGTTTTTTCTCTGAAACACAATAAATCTTCAACTCAAACATTAAAAAAAAAGAAAAGACAAAGCCATCTCACCACAACAAAATTTGAGGTCATTCCCTCAAAGATCCGGCAACTGCATATCCAAGCCCAATAACTAACCGCAAAAGACTAGTTTTCAAGTTGGTAGGAAGAAGATTTTTGAATAAAATCCAAAAAGCTGCGCTAATCAACGAACTTTGACCAATTCAACTTCGTATACTAGCCATGAGTTTGGTGGTATTTTTTTGCCAAATCCATTGCTCCCATAACTGCAAACACAAACAGCGCAATGGAGTTAGCCCTCAAATCTGAAAGAAATGGGGACAAAAAGAAATGAGACTTGTTCAGGAAAAAGAATCGACAATAAAATATAATACCCCATTGATGGTGGGATAACGAGCCTTCGTTTTTCTCCAACCCGCATACCTGACAACAAATTATGATGAGCAAGAACACAAGTGCGCAAATTCAATTTGTACGATATAGTGGAGCTGCTTTCGGCTTTCAGAGTCTAAAAGTTGCTTTCGAAGTATTTGAATGAATTTTCAAAAGATGTTCCAAAAGAGCTTTCGGTCACAAGTGGCTTTTCAAAGACAGTCCTCTTTGAAACTTGTATTAAAATTTGAGTAAGATTTTCACAATTTTTTTAAAAATATTTTTATTACTTGTTAGAAAATTTAGATATTATTTTTGTCTGACTAAGAATTTTAAAAAATGTGTTTCTAAACAGTAACTTCAAAGTCAAAGTTTTTTTTCTCTAATTCAACTAACTAAACACATAAGCAAAAACATTGCCAAAAGTCCAATATTTCAAATACCTTCCAGGCCAACGTCCAAACCCTCCAAAACTTTTCCTGCACCTGTAGGAAGTAACAGTAGTTTTAAAAAATAATGATAACAATGATAAAAAAAAAAAAATAACAATCATACTACATTTTGGAGCATCGACTGTTTCTGATATTCACGATACCTAAGCGGAACTTGTAGGGATCACAGTCAATATTTGAATCAACTACTTCTCCATCATTCAACTTGCCAACAAAACGAATGCTGATCTGAAATTGCATTGACGTTGTTGATTAGTGGACTATGGCGGGAAATTTTCATTGCGTTGACAAAAGCATATTTTGACATGAGGATTATTATCAAATCAATAGCCTAAGGAGAAAATGACCTTACCTTTTTCCCCGAAGAAGCAACTTTGCCACTGGGTTGACCTGATTCTAGCTCTTCAATGACTAAACCATTTTGCAAGGTCTGAACCTTGGATGTCTTCGCATCACGCTTCTTGGACTCCATATCTATGGAAGAAGCGTTCTTCTCTTCAACTGATAATAGAGGTGTGTCCATGTTGACAGTCTCATCATTCTCTTGTGCTTTGCTCTTTTTCTTCTTTTTAACTTTCTTCTCTCCAGATTTGTTTCTGTCAGATAATTCAGAGTGTATTCAATATTGGTTCACTGATTCAAAATATATATATATATATATCTTGACAAATGGAAAGAATCATACTAATCCCATAATCAAAAAGGTGAAAAGAACAAACTCACTGATCGTTGGCTAACTTCTCATTTTGTTCGCTGCTCCCGGATGGATCTTGGACAATGCTGGCATCTTTTGCCTCATCTTGCCGGTCATTATTCTCTTTTGCATCATTAGTTTGGTCAGAATTGTCAACTTCAAAATTTTTCTTCTGACTCTTCAGTTCTTTCTTTTTCTTCTTCTTTGGTCTTTCATCATTTTCATGGACCAGATCACTGGAAAGCAGGAAAATAAATAAATAAATAAAAATAAAAATTGAAATTGAAATTTCACCACTTTATTCCAACTATACCAGAAAGGTCAATGATCCAAAAGTTTTTTAAACTCCAAATATACCTATCTAGGCAACAATAAATATCAATCTGCATGTAACCAAAGCCTAGGGAACAGAAAAGTCACCTATCATTCAACTTCTGTTGCTTTTCTCCATCTTCTGCCACTAAATCAAGGCCGTTACCATCAACTTTTGCTTCACCTTGCCGGGTTTTGTCGTCTTTCTTTTTATCACTTTCACGAGATTTACCCTCTGCTGACCGCTCTTTTCGCTTCTTGTTTAGTGTTCCACCATCTTTATGGCCCACCTCAGAAGGCAGCAACTTATCAACAGACAGATCAGCCTTCCTGCTTTAGAATATCCCAACCAAATAAGACAACTAATAGAAATCCAATAACTGAATGGTTAACAGACACCCCGAACTAAGGAACCATAACATTGAAAGATGAAAATGCCAGCATAAAAAGGGAATTTTGTTCTTTCTGTGCAGAAGCGAAAAAGATGAAAAGAAAAGTCGCTGCTTCCTCTGTGCATTTAGTTAGCATATCATTCATCCCTTATTGTTCCCAAACGGCAATCATCAAAGATGACAAAGGCTTACCGGAAAGTAGTAGCTTAGCTTTTATCTAACAGTTGTTTTAGGTTCTAGAACGGGAATTAGTGCAGCTTGTACAGCAAACCAAGCTCTTATCACAAGTTAAATAGCCAGAGTTACCAGATAAGTGGGACTTATACCTCATTGGCAGACCACCTTCAGCAATTCCCATGTCAGCCTTTTCTTCTCCATCCTGTATGCCTTTCTCTGTGGTTCCAACCTTCAAAACAGAGGCAATCGGGAAATTATCTTCATCTTCACTATCCAAGCCTGGAATTGTGGAGTTACCATTTGCAGTACTCTTTTGCCCAGAAAATCCCTCATCATCAGAATCACTTAGTTGGTACTTCTTAAGTCTTCGTCTACGGTTGCCTTTTCCATCCTTAGGTCTCTTATTATCCAAACTCTCCTCTATAGTCATAAGATTCAGACCACCAAATTCGAAAGAATTCAGAAGAATAAATAGTGTTACAGAAAAGAAAAAAAATGACGAAGATATCTTTGGATGGCCGTTTACTTGATCAAGAAAGAAAAGTATGACAAATATTTCCATAAACTAAGTAAGAAAATTCAAGGAAAATGAAAAACTCAAGATCTATGTTGGTGATAAAATAGCAGTACCTCCACCACTAGAAACAAGGGAAGGAGGGAACACTTGTGGCTCTCCATCATCAATAAAACTATCGTCATACTCTTCATCACTACAATCTGACCTCTGGGTATCTGTGTCAGCTATATCTTCACCGTATGATTCTCTTACGATCAAAGTAAAGGAAAACTAAACATAACCACACATCAAATGGTTAATCAATTACATAAAGAATAACCTACAACGCCCATAACCACAAAAGGATCATATGTAAGAAAAAGCACTTATTTACTATGTTTTATGCCTTTCAAAATCCAAAAAATCGAAAAAGATATATTAAAAAGACTGAAAACAGTCACAAAAAATTACTAGTCAATTGGGATAAAATCCCAAGTCTTTTGGGCCCCATATATTTCCTCTTATTTTTCTTCCATGATTTTCCATACATCCAGTTACACTTAGTATAAGCTATACATGGATGCTTGATACCTCACAAATGAAAATGTCCAATGCCAACAAAATAAAGGATACGATTCTTCATTTAGGATGCGGAGCTGACCGCCACCACCAAGGTAGTACCCAGAGAGGTGAATGCTCCGAGGACCAATGACAGAGAAGATAACTTCATCAATCTCCTCAAATTCTAAATTTAATTGCAATGATTCGGTCTTCTCCGGATACAAAGAGCAAAGAAAAACAGGACTTTTGTTTCCCACATTACACTGAAGTACACTTTTTGCTGTTGCCTTACCCAACCCCAGTGAGGCCTAAGTAAATCAAGAAAATAGTCACAAACCCACCCCAAAACCTCAAATTATATCATAATATCACCATTAACTCCCAAAAATGAAATTAATTCAATGTCACATGAAAAATGTTCAAAAACATGCCGAATATTGCATAAAGCTTCAAGTGAACATTATTACTTCAGAGAAAATTTAAGCCTTTTTAGTGCAAGAGCGTTACCATAGAAACATGAAGCCGACCTTTCGAGTCATCGAACTTGTGAGTGAACGGTTTTCCAGGCTTTACTTCAATTCCTATATATATACATACATACATATACATATACACACATACATACATATATAAAATAAAACAAGGAAACGGCTAAGGAACTAGAAGCAAAATCTGCGATTGGCAATTGGCGTCCACTAAATAATTTGTTTGGTTGCCGAGAAAAACGAACGATGAAAACGATTATAGAAGGTAAAAAAAAAAAAAAAGCTCAGACAACAAAAGCTAAAAGAAATAAATAAAAAAAGCGAAATTTTCTAGAGCTGGTTTTCCCACGTATTCTCGGCAACCAAATAGGGGAAAAATTTCGGAGAGAATGAAATTGAAAATGGGTAGGACTTACCCCAGAAAGCCATTTTTCTTCTCAGAAAACCATAAACCCAGCGAAGAAGCGTTTCAAAACCCTAGAGCTACAATAAAGAAGAATGAAGGACGAGGCAAAGGATTTAAATGGGCGGTGATTTTGGGTAGTGGGACCCAGCTGGTGTTGCCGTGGCAAGTTCTAATTGGGTACTGAGATAAATAGCATCAGATGGCGCGGGAAGCCCAGAGCACCAAGCGAAGTTTTTTCTTTTCACATTTGGGAATTCATTTTTTTTTTTCCTCCCCCGTTAATTTCTTTCCTTTTTTTTTTTTTTCAGATGTGTTCATTCTTATATTGCATTTGTAACCCTGTTTGCCATAGTTTTCATCATAAACTCAGTTATAAATATTATAAAATTTTTATATATTATAATAATAATAAAAAAATTACTACAGTGTAAAGCTCTCATGTACTATAGTAAAAATAGTTCTTATCACTGGTTCCCATCATCTTTCAGACACCACTTAAATTTCCTCAATTTATGTTTTTCTTTTCCTAAGGACCGAGGTATCTCCTGGTTGATATATTAACATTGATTGATGTGCTAGAGGAAGAAAACATTGAAAACAGTAATAGGTGATGTTGGACGTTATTTTTTGGGCCATGGAAGGGCGGTAAAAAGCTAAACACGTATTGGGACCTGAATACATGCTTGGTTTGTGCTTGGGTCCCAAACACGTGCTAGGACCCGAGTACCGAGTACGTACTAGGACCTCAATAGGTAAGTGTGTGTTCGGGCCACAACGGGAACCACCGAAAAGGTTGGTAATTAAAGTCATTGATCGAATAATAAATTATGTTAATAATTTTATCGATTGTAACACCTAAAACGTGAATAATTTATGATATAATAACGGAGAAATAACTATCATATTTATTGGAGAATTAAACTTCTTCATTCTTAATATATTATAAAATCTATTTAAATTTAGAAGAGATATGATAGATACAATTTTAAATACAAAGTCTTAAGACAAATACACCAGACTCTGATTTTTACTAATTTTGTTCCTAAGGTTTTCTTTATGTCTTAAAGTTATGCTTAACGCTCTTGATTAATCATCTCGTTTGATCTTAATTTTTTATTCGATGACGTTAATTTAATGCTGGATGAAATTTTACTCCAATATTTTGGCGTTAAAAGGAGGGCTTGTGTGATTAGTATCCCAAACTATTACTAGTATTTTTAACATTTTTTTGTAGCCTCTTTTTATAGATGGCAAACGAGAACGCTTCAAACACAAATCAACGCTTCAAACGTGCTCAAGTGAATGGTGGCAAGGCCAACTGAAGAAAAAGAGTGCAACGAATCCCACAACAACCCTTGACTTGTACAGGTAGGCACAAGAACACCTTTAGTAGGAGCAAACTCCACAACATTCAATCACAAAGAGTAAGCTATAGGACCAAATAAAGAAGAAGAGTGAGCCATGCTCCAAGACACTTGATTTGCAGCGATAGGTCAGAAGCATGCACATAGAATTTGGAGGGACTTGTGACCAAGCTCATCTCCACCATCAAGGCTACGCTGCCAACCAACAAATAAAAAGCTCCACCGGTAAACTTGCAAAGTGTGAGGTTTGGTTAGGGCCAACAGAAAGAGGAAGATAATCAATCAACAGGGGAACAACATAATAAGTTTCCCATTTAGCAACATCGATTCCAACCACAAATTAATAATATAGAACTGTACAACTCAGACTTGTTGAATTAACTTATTTTTTTAATATCCAAGAAAACTTTAGGCCGTTTTCGGCATGCAAATTAAAAAGATAAAACCTTTGTAAAAAAAAAAAAAGGAAAAAAAAGACAATAAACAAAAAGAAAATTCATGTAATAATTACTAGAGATCAATATCATTGAGGTTCATTTCATTCACTGCATGGGCAGCAACTCCTCTTGTGGCCGAGCCTGCGACTTTTGCAAAACTTGATCTAAAAACCGGTCGACCTCTTCCCAGTTGGTGACGTCAAAAAATTCCAGCTCCAACAATTTCCTTTTGCACAAGGGGTCCCTCGCCGGCCTCCTCGGTGTAGAGGGCACGACAGGATCTCCAGTATTCCATGCTCCGTGGAAGTCAGGATACGACACTCATTCTTGATCTTGTCTTCCTCCTCAACAATACCCTCGTTCTTGTTTTCGCATTTGCTTCTATTGTCATGGTTTTACCGCTAAATTATGCTTTTGTCGTCATCGGGGTTTGATTTGGAGGGCTGAATTTGGATCAAAATTGTATTCAAAGTTGTCACTTTTCCTTTCAAATTGTGTCTCAATTGATAATGCAATTAACATGCTTCAATTTTCTAAGATTTAATGCCTTTATTTATCAACCATTTATATGCTTGATGATGCTTGGCAACCTTGATAATCCTGTTGTAGTCCTAGCATCGACCACAAGATGAACACAAAGGTGTTCCATTGCCAACTGAAAATCTTCATGCACCGCTGCCAAACGAAATCGTGTTTTTTGAGGAATACTTTCTGGCGTGGACTTAGATTGCCTATTCATTTGTTTGTCCATGAACTACATGTCGACATATTGTTGCTTGCTTTGTTCTTTGCTGGAGGTTAAATTTGGGAGATTTGTCTGTTGTCGAATTTAAAAATATTTATTTGAAAAAAGTCATTACCTAAGAACGACAGTTTCTTCTACTTCCAACTAAGGCCAAACAAGAAATTATTTTAGGCTATGTAGAAACTGAAAGGTATTGGAAGTACTCATCGCTCATTGCAACCGGTGATTGGGATTGCATGGAGGCTTCTCTCAACAATAAAACAGTTTGTCTCTTCCAATGAGAAAGAAAAGGATGATGTAAGACCACTGTTTTCAGAAGACTTTCAATAGAGAATCGACATTGTAAAAAACGCTGATCCTGAAATTAGAACGCAAAATCATCCCTCATTTTCGTTGAAATTTTGAGTTCCCACTGGTTTTTTGCATGACAAGATCATTACCATCCTCAACTCAAGCTTTTGACCCAAGCACACGCTATTGGATGGAGTTCTAGAGTCAGCCGATGGAGAACATCCTTTGAGTGGTACCGGCCATTACTTGATTCTTCTAGCTCTTTAAATGACTTAGGCTTGTTCTTGAATGTTCCAACTAGGTTTTAAAACCAACAGCCTACTTCCCAAAGAATTTAGCATAAAGTAAGCAACACTAGATCCATCATATATAAGAACCGGATCTTTTTCCGTCTGTAGGCCCTTTTAGATAGAAACGAGAAGCTTGCGAATTTCTTCATACTCAAAAAATAGAGGTTCTAATTGTAAGTGCTTAATGCACTAACACGTGTGTGCTTAAGCAGTTATATATTAAAGTGACCATTATGTAAAAAAGTGCTTAATGCATTAACACGTGTGTGGCTCATATTCAATTTGTATATATGCATTTTGTTAAGAAAAACTGAACGATGGAATCAGTTTTCGAAAGGGAGAGAGCATTCTTTGGGTCCCTGGTTTTCCACTCTCATTCATTCTCTTAGTACACCATCAATCTAGAGAGAGAAAGAACTGGAAGCTCCTAAAGGCAGTAAGTTGGAATGAGCGTCCAAATCAGATAAATGTCAAGTTCCAAGCAGGAGCATGGAGACGGCGTTGTAACCGACAGTATGCACGGCAAAGTTCAATGGCAATAGGTTAATCGATCCACGTTTCTGCATTTAGTTTATATGCTTAAGGTTATTGCATGTAATTTAGTTTAACACTAATATGAAATTTTCATCCTCTACGATCTGCTCTGCCCCTCACCCTTTTTTAAGAGATGGACTGATGTCTTTAGCAAGGGACATGGACAGAGCAGGCCCTTAATACTCAAGTTCATAAGGACATGATTGTGGATTATCTTTATGTCCTATTCAGCGTCAAAGGACATGATATACCTGAGGATGTCAGCAAAATAAGGTTCTTTGGCCCAAGGCAAATATTGCCAACCAAAGATGTAGTCTTTAAAACTGCTTTAGATGACAATAACCATGATTATTTGGGATGAGTTTAGAGCATTTTTTTTTCTTTAATCTTACGCCATAAGTTTTTCTAAATGCCTATATGCATTTAACACCCATATGTCCAAGACCAATACTTCGTGAATGTCATGAAAACAGAACTCGCTTGCACCGCAGTCATGACAATCACCAACACTCCTTTCGTATTTCTGTAACGAATCGCTTTTAGCGTTCTTGGAATTAGCTTGAAACCTTTTGAATACTTGTGCAAACATTGACCATAAGTGAGAGGGGCACACCAGAAAAACCCTCTTCACTGTAGGAAGTTCGAGGTCCATTAAATGGATTGTACAAAAGATAAGCTATAACCTCCATCGTTGCACCCCTCTCCCACCCCCATTTCTTTTTTCAAGCCTTCCTAGTCATGTGATGGTGGCAAACAACCCATTGGCTTATTCGTAGAATTTGCCTCTCGTCCATATGTTTAAAAACCGACAACCTCCTTCCCGAAGAATTTAGCATAAAGTAAGCAGCACCAGATGCATCAGATACAAGAACAGACTCTTTTCTCCTCTGTAGGCTCTCGTAGGTAGAGATAAGAAGTTTTTGAATTTTTTTTATCCCCGAAAAATTGAGGTTCCAATATGAAATTTTTCATCCTGTACGATCTGCCCTGCCTGCCCTTTTTTTAAGAGATAGACTAATGTCTTTCACAACATGTGCTTGGGTCCCAACATGTGTTTTGGCTTTTTACCGCCTTTTTATGACTTCAAAAATACTGTCCAAAATCAACCCCCAGTCTTCAAGTGTAACCTGCCAAGCGAAGAGGATTCAAAATCCTCCTTTCGATTTTTTTTTTTTTTTTTACGTCAAAACATGCTCATCAGAATTATTACTTCCTTTCTAGGTGGCCATGAAGAACAAAAATTTGAGGAAGATTTGCCAAAGTGTCTTTCCTTTTCTGTACATGCTCATATTAAAAAAGTCTACAAAAATCTCCAATATGGATATGCTAATTGATTTTTGAAGAATTTTTTTTAATTATTTCTACAATTTTTATGGAGCAAATATTCCAATAAACTTTCTTATATACTCTATTTGGCTCCCTAGCTTGTTTTCACTGCTGCAGAATCACACGTCGTACAAGCTTATTTTTCCTCTTATGGCGTCTTCCATCATTTTACCAATAGTTGGTATGTTTCCAATTCTCATTATTCTTCCCCTTTCCTTTTCTTTTTTCTTTCTTTTTGTTCCACATTTCCCTTGCATTTTTTGCTTATTGCATTCATGTATATTCCTTGGGTAATACATCTGCCACCTATGCCTGCAATGGAAATATATATATATATATATTTGCTTACGTAGGAATAAACTCAACTGAGAATTGGGGAACATAAGTGTTTGACTAAGAATGGTGTGAACCACAAAGTCAGTTATGAATAGTGTAAAGCTCTCGCATGTTACAGTAAAAAGAAAAAAGTTGTTACAGTGTAAAGATCTCACATATTACAGTAAAAACGGTTCCCGCCAATAATTCCCACTGCTAGCCAAATACTTAAGTCAGTAAAAAACTAGTGTGTAATAATTCTATTATATTAGCTCTTGATGAATGGATGTTGAGGGATGTTTTTCACATAACATGCTGGCAATAGTCCAACGCTTGCGGTTATAACGTCAAGAAATGCCACTGGTGCGTGCCAACCAGGGTGGCAATTCGGGTCCACGGGTCAAGTTCGGGTCGGGTTGAGCCTTTATATAAACAGCCAACACGCCAACCCGAACCCGACGGGTCAAAAAACCCTCAACCCGGACACGACCTGATGTGTAGACGGATTGACCCGACTCGACCCGTGCAACCTGAAAATATACTACTTTGTACATGTTCGTGTTGATACGACACACTGACCCGCTAAATCCGATAGACCTGCAACACGATAGACCCAACAATAAGCCTATAAAATAAACAATAACCCAACAAAACAAAACCATCAAAAAAGTTAACAAAACTTTGTATAAGTTTAACAAAAACAAATATGCTATAAAATAGAATCATGTCAAGTTGGATATACAACAAATGTTAGACTAATTTGACACATTAAAATTAATTTCAGGTTATATGGGTTACATTAAGGTCATACGAGTTCAATTTGGATTACACAGGTTGATTAACAATTTTCAGGTTAATTTTCAGGTCAACCTTATTTCGACACATTTTTGACGGGTTATTTCGGGTTGATTTCGTGTTGATTCGGGTTGACCCGAACCCAACCCGTTTTTTATGTGGGTCAGACGGGTTCGACCCAATTCCAACCCGAGATCTATTTTTTCAACCCTAACCCGTATTTTTCATGTTGAGTTCGTGTCGTGTCATTGTATCGTGACCCAAATTGTCGGCCCTAGCCAACCTCAATTTGGTTGCCGGTACGTGGCCTTCCTAACATACCAAATTTCGTGTCAATTGAATCCTCTACCCAGAAAGGAAGTAATAGTTCTGGTAAGTATGTTTTGACATCAAAAAAGGAAATCGAAAGGAAGATCGTAAGGTACATTTTGAGTTCTCTTCGCTTAGCACGCGACACTTGAGGAATGAGGGGCTGACGTTGGACAGAATTTTTGAAGTCATAAAGAAGTTGTAAAAAGCAAAACATATGTCAGGACCCGAGCATGTGCTAAGTCCCGAGCACGTGCTAAGACCACAATAGGCAAGCGTGTGCCAGGACAGCAATAGGAATATCAAACTTCTCCATGCATCATCAAGCATGGAAGCGGCCGATGATTAAAGGCATTAACTGTTAGAGAATTGAAGCTGTTAGGAATTTTATTTCTACAAGTTTTTATTGGCATCTCATTATCAGTGGTGTTTTTAATTGAAATTATCTTTGCCATTTTTTGTGAGAGTTATTTTTAAGCTTTATAGTGATTTTATAAATTAATTGTATATTATTTTGTGTTTAATTGGTTTTTGTGAAGTTAACTTTTGGTTGGAATATTCAAATTTCTTGCGGAAAATTTGGATATGATTAAGTTGTTCATTTGAAGATTTTTGACAACTTTTCTTAAATATGCAGGTCAGTGATTTTGTCTTGTCTAGACAGATTAGTTTATTTATGGTAACTGTAGGTTTGCTGATTTGAACATTCTGAAACTCATATGGTAAGCTTTCCTTCTCTGACAACTTGGATATTCATGGTAAAACCAATCAGGAAAATTGTGTGTGCATTAGTTGGATAAAATATGCTTTGTTTCCAAGCTTAGATGTCAAATTCTCTCATATTGAATTACTTGATTTAGGAATTGATTAAGATAAATGTGAGCCAATTTTTAGGAAATATTATGCTTTTCATTTTGGACTAATTTGATAAGAATCAAAGAATTTTGAGTTTCTTTATTTCGCTGCAGGTTGTGTCCTGACTTTCCGTATGTATCTCGTCTGTCACAATAAAACTGCATTGGAACAACTAGTATCTGTGAAAACAGACAGAATAAGCTGCAGGAATTAATAGCAAATCTGAGGAATTGAAGCAGGATGCATATCTGGTTTAATGGTGGCGAATTTGAAGCCATTTTGGAGCAGCTGAAATGAAGAGGACTTGCACTATAAATAGACCCATAGGCTTAAAGAGTCTGTTAAAGACACTTTTTTTTTTCTTTTTTTTATTATTATTATAGTGCTAGTGTTTTCATTGCGAGCTTTAAATGAGAGAAAATAAAAGCGCTCTTGATATTTACCTTTATCTCTAAAACCTTGAAAAATTCGATCTACGTAGATTGTCTACTTGGAGTAAGTTAAGAGAACCAAAGGCAAGTGGTTGTTCTCGAAGTAGGTCAGTTAGACTGAAGGCGAGCCGAACAAGCTGGGGCTTATAGAAAGGGGAGGTTTCGTGAGTTTAGGTTTGGTAAAGTGTTTAGGCATTGTGATAATTGCAATACCTTGTAACTGTAATTTGAAGCTATAAGAGTCCCATCTTTCAAGCTAGCGTGCTTAGTACCCGTAGTTTTTTCCCAAGTAGGATTTTTGGTCACGTTAAATGATCACATCTGATGTTCACTTTTTTTTTTAGTTATATTTGTGATTATTTTTGTTTACTGTTATTGTTACAGATTAACCTGTCAAAACGATTTGGTTTGTTATTGTTAGTGTATTTGTTTAGACATGTTACAAGTTTGTCTGTTCGGACTTATAGAGGCATATTAATTATATTATCAGTTGAAACACTCAAGAGATGAATGTTTTAAATATGATAATAAGAGAGAAGTAACTCTCGAATTTATTGGAGAATTAAACCCCTCTATTTGTTATTTTCTATAATTTCCCTCAATTTGAGAGTAAAAAAGGATGACTTTTGAAGAGAATTACTTTGCGATTTCCTCGCTTTATTTTTATTATTTTCTTAAGATTATTGTGTTTTTCTAAGTGATTTATCCAACTTACTTAACTTACTTCTTTGTTCAATTGCAATTCTTTGTCTATGTGTTGGACAAAATTTTGCTCCAACAAGTCATGTATTATTATATTTGGATAGCGTATCATGTGTTTGACACATTTGTTAACAATATAAAACCCTCATATATTACAATATAAAATAAAAGTAAACTACAATGTTTTGAACCAATTAAGTTTTGAGAAACAAAACAACATGAAACTAACAATTTCTTTTTGCAAAGTAAGAACTATTTCATATTAAACAAAAACCTCTTTTTAAGAGAAAATTGCATATTATATTACATTTTAAAAAAATATGTTTATTTAAGCCATATTTTAAAAAGTTGTATTACACTACCCTTCTATTACATGTTTAAGTTACGTTATATTTAAATATGTGTTGTATTTATGAAAAATAAGTTTCAAGAAATAACATTTATGATATATATATATATATATATATATATATATATTTACATTGTTGTTCTTGTTTCCTAATGTCCATGTTACGTTCTTTTTTTCAAGTAGCATATCACATATTAAGATTTAACGTATTAGTTAATATTCGAATCACACGTTGAGACTGGTTACTTTTTTTTTTTTTTTTTGGGTGGGGGCTTTGGTGAGCCTGAATCCGATCATTAACAAATAATAACAACAAAATTTAACTTTATTCTTAACGATTAGTAAGAAAAAAACAATAAAGATCATGCAAGGTGAAATTTTGTCGCAAAAAAACCTTGCTATATTATTTAGAGGCATTGGAACTTTTTTTTTTTTTTTTCAAAAATTCATTCATAATAATAACTATGTTTTTTTGCTAAGTAAATAGTGGCTTTTTATGAGACGTCCCATATTTTTTCTATTAAAGCTGTCGAATTCACCATGCAACATAGGGGGATGTAGCTCAGATGGTAGAGCGCTCGCTTAGCATGCGAGAGGTACGGGGATCGATACCCCGCATCTCCATTCTATGTGCCATGTTTTTTCTGCGCGAAAGGAGACGAGTACAACAAACGACACTCAAATGAGAAAAGAAAAAATCAAACGACAGGAATCTGAAATGGTTTCTTTCTAAACGTCGCTTGCTAAATGATCAAGTTCAAATTATACCGACCTCGCAAAGTCTTGTAATTTAGACGATCATGCCATAATTTCCTGAAGAGGTTCGAGGTGTAAATATTAATAGAAATACAGGTACTTCATATTTAAAGAAATTTCAGACAAAATGTTGGTTATTCCTGTAATTAATCAAAAAGCAAAAAAAAAAAAAATTGTTAATAAGATAAAAGGCATTTTTTTTATTCATGGTAAATTTTCCTTTTGATTCATAGTAAATTGTCCTAAGAGGGGTTTTTTTTCTTTCTTTCTTTCTTTCGTTTTTTTTTAAATAAAAAGTTCCTAAAAGATTTCTTTTAAGGGAAAAAAGAAGGTTATTGTTGCTAATATAGTTATGTTATGTATTTTTCCAGATAAAAGAGAAGATGACGAACGAGTTAAAAAGAAAACGGGAAGACAAATCAATGGTACCACCTCAAAACTAACGAAGTACCTATGAACTTTGTGTAACCTATACATTATTGCCTTGCCTCCTCTCCTCTGTCCTGGGAATATGTCATTTACAATTTTGCATTGGACTTGTACCAAACATTCTTCAGTCACCATTTTCCATGTAAGTTCAAAGTTGGCTAACTTTGTATGTAAGAAAAAACAAAAAAAAAAAAAAGAAAGAAGAGAAATATATTTCCCATCTAATCATATGTTTGCTTACCAAATGAATAATAAGACTTAATGGTTTCATGACATAAAATAAGACCAGAATAAGAATGGAACATAATAGAATGATAAAAGGGATATAATAAGTTGTTAGGTTGTGGAACCTAGTTTAAAGTCCTAACAAATTATTATCCTACGTAGAAGGTTATAAAGATCGACTGATGATGAACTATACAAAAACCATACAAGGATCAATATCATCCGGCCATAAAAGATCACAATTCTAATAAGCGGACCCCAATCCTTGCACCCTTCTTAGAAGTGATTCCCAATTAAAGGGAATAAATATCAAATTTACTTGTATATCTTGACGAGTTCACATGTTATAAACTAATAATAATCTAACTATGTAAAGGGACTTTTTTAAAGGGAATGTAAAAGGACATTTTATACTCACATTGATAGAATTCCTATTCTTTTAGTAAACGTAAAAAATTAATGTAAACGAATATTTTAATAATTACATATATAAGATTCATTCTTGAGCATAGTAGACACTAAAAGAAGAATTAAATCATTTCACATTCCACCCTCTAATAAATAAGTGACACTAGAGAACCAATGTTCCTCAATCCTGATAACTTAGTTTCCATTCCAACCTCATTACTTGTCCTATTTACATTATCATAACGTCGGGTAAAAGCGCCCTTAAATTAATCTTTTAATCAATCAATCAATCTTTTTATGTCCTGGCCACCTTTCCGTAATAATTAGAAAACAATATTCAGAATTTGCGCTTTTGTAACAAATAACAACTAATTCATCCAATGCTTCTAAGTTTCATTTTCATTCGGGCTGATACGCAATATCATCATTCTTAAAAGTGAATGAATACACAAATTAAGTATCGGCATAAGCATTATGTTAAGGCATCCGCTGTTTCCCTCGTAATTAATTCTACCCTCGCATGAACTGAACATCTACATAACACACTAGGAATTGTAATAAACCACTCTCCAACTCAGTATAAGATGTTTAGTCACCAAAATCCCAGACAAAAATGGGCTATTCAAGTGAAACAGAGAAGTTTTTTTCTCGTTTGAATATGGTGTAATTCATTTCAAGTGGCTATGTGTAAAGTTTATAAATTTGCAAGAGCTATTTAACTTATAAGGTACAAAGGTGAGAACCCATGTACCATCTTCAACATTGACTAACAAAAACGTCAAGATCGGGAGCTCTTTCACGTCAAAGCTTCTTTCTATCTGCGCAAACTTAATAAGGTTACTTTACAAGGAAGGGAGTGATGGAGTAGCCCACAGCTTTACCTTCTTGTCGACACTCGCTGTGGCTAAAAGCAGCACTTGCCCATCACCTGTGGGGGAAAAATGATAAACATACACGATAATATTACACACAAAACACAAGATATCAATCTAGGTCCGACTCTAAATAATATCATGTTTCCAACCAAGGGTAACTTCAATCCCAAATCTTGACATGGTAGTCTTAACATTCTGAAGATCACGCATTACAGAAGTTTATTCCCTAAGCAAGTTCGTTGATAAAATTCGTTCCAAGTACACATTCTGCTAAACCAGAGTAAAATTGGAACACGCTTCCACATGCTCTTACGTAGTAGGTGGTTTTGGGTCAGCCATGGTTGGATGGATTGTTTTTCTAGGAAGAATCTTATACATTTAGCTAGACTCCTAGGCAAAAGACGTCAGACATGAAATGTGGGGCGATTCTCGACAAGTGAGAACATAAATCTCAAAAGGAGGTCTAGGTTTTGAGTTCAAATTTTCGCCACTTGCTCCCCCTCCCCAAAACACACACAATAGGAAGAAAATTAAACAAAATAGGGTGTGTGTATAATAATAACCGGTAGGAATGTCCTTAGGTGACCATGAAATGCAAGTGATGTCACCTGCATGAAGGAAAACGAATGTTATCAAAGATTCAGAATACTTCAGTGGTTAATAATCCAAAGCTAAAAAAATTATTGCAGCATACCATCATGGGCCTTCTCAGCAGTGTCTAAAACTTTTCCAGTTTCAACACATAACCACTGCAATGTTGAACCATGGGTTGCAGCCAATATCCTTCCATCAGGAGATATGCCAAGACAATCATAGTACAAAGTAGCCCCATTGGAATCATGAAGTGGGATTGGAAACACCTTTAGTGTTTTTGGATCCTCAGCCAGATGATAGCGAACTTTAAGCGGACAAATAAGAAAAACAATCAGGACTAATGAACAAACTCAAAATAAAGGACGGATTTAAATAAATCCCATTTGCATTAAGTTGAATTAGTCCCGTGAATAGAAGCTTAGCTTACCTAAAACTTGAGGTGAAAAGAAAGAATTCTTAACTATTATATATACACACACACACACACACACACATATATATATATGTTGTGTTGCTTTTGTGTCTGTTCAGTGATGCATCCTTTTTTTTTTTTGGTAAGAAAAAGAATTATTTTGAGGGAAAGGGGACACAAATATGCAGACTCAGGAGTAGGAAAGAAAACTCCTCCCACAAAATGCAGAATAAGTCGTAAGAACTTATGAGATAAAACATACCATTTATATTCCAAATTCTAATGGAGCCATCTTTTGATGCTGTGATGATTTGCTCTGAGTTTGGAACCATGTCACAGCACTCTAAACAACAATTGGATAAAAAAAATGATTTAGCAAACATCAGGCAACCAACAGGCCAAACCGAACTAAAAAAATACACAAAAACACAAAAACAAAACAAAACAAAAATTAGAGTATCTAGAATCTACAAAAGAGATGTCATGTTATGGAATGGACTGGACTGGATTATGTTATGTAGTTGAAAAGCAAACCTTATGCCCTTTAAGCTGCATAACTTTTGTAACCTCCTTGACTGAACCAGCCTTTGAGTATGCAATCTCCCAAACCTGTCAGAGCAGATACGCAAGAAAGAGAAAATGTTAATAGCATAAATAACTTCACTACATTTCTTCTTCTAACTTCGACTTTCAATGGACAAGTAAGCATCTATCTTAAATAACGCAAGCAAGAAGTACAATTAGAACAAACTAATGCCAAACATGAGCTGATGGGGTGATATCATTGCTTTTGACATTTAATCATGGACGTAGTAGAACTAGAAATTTTTACCTTCACATCAGCAGTAAAAGCTGCTGCAGCAATAAATCGCCCATTGGGTGATATAGCAGCCATGTTGTTTTTCAGTTGGTTTGTGTCAACATGTCCAACCACCTTGCCACTTTTACCATGCCAAAGTATAATATCAGTACCTAGAAGCAACAACCAATCAGAAATGGAGAAAAAGAACGAAACCATATCAAAGGTACACAAACAAATGAAAAACGATATTTTACATTATAATTTAAAAGGGCTAAAGAGGTCGATGGTTTTCAAATTCATATGTTCATCACCATTTCTCAATGCAGTTCAACATAGGTTAACAGAGTACGGATGTTAGCACAGCAAGTAGACGATAAACTACGAAGCTAACAAGGGAAAGACAATCAAACAGGCAAGGCAAACCTACTGGAGTTGAACTACATGGTACTAAACGGTTGTTAGTTTTGCCACACGCAACATTTTTATGCTCCTATTGTTACTCACCATCTATGAATGAAGATTCCTTGCGGCCTATCTAAATGGGAGTCCAGTTAACAGTAGTCACCCAGGTCTTTTCCTATCTTTCTCACACTTTAACAGTAGTCACATTGGTCATAGCCCTTCATGTCTTTGCATTGCTACCCTTACATTATTAATATCAAGACTCTAACTATTTAAATGGGAGTCCAGTTAAACAACCAAAATCATCAAGTTGTATATCTTGTTTAAAAAAAATCAAGGCTACAACGTGAAAAGATTCTTGCACAAAGAAAACCCAATTGTGGCAAAGACAAGTAAAATGAAACAAATGAGCAAAATATCTGATGCAGGATAAGAGATCAGAAGATACCTTCTGAACATGAAGCAATAATTGTACTCCCATCAGCACTGCCATAAGTCGCAGCAGTTCCAAACAAAGTCAGGATACCTCTTTTGTCATGAATCTTGTGATATTCCCACTTGATATCTGGAAAAGGAAGCTTGTTTTGCTGCTTTTTTCCCTCAGAAGCTTTGGGCTTTTCTTCTCCATACATGTATAAGGAACAACCACCGGCAACAGTTTGAGAAGCCACGACCACAGATGAGGCATCATCAGAGAATGCAAGTGCGACTGGATTACCTCCAGCAGGCAAATTAATTCTCAAGAATCTGGAGGAAAAAATACAAGACTTTGAGGACCCAAAAGCAAGAAAAACCATGAGAAATTATTGAATTTGAAGTTATACATATCAAAATTCATACTTGAAACTTTTGCTTGAAGCATCATCCAACTTAAATACTCTGATCACCCCATCAGCACAAGCTGTTTGCAAACAACTAAATCATAAATAACCTTCGGAAAATCTTTTTTTTTTAAAAAATAAAAAATGATTAATGATTCCACCATTACCAGTTGCGAGACTTTTTCCATCAGAAGAGAAGCATAAGCCCGCCACTGAATCTCCATGACCTTTCAAAGTATTCACATCCAACGGATGATGCCGTTTGTTTTGATCCTACATTGCAAAGCCAAAGAACAATTCAAAAACTTGAACCTAAGCAATCTCCCTTCCTTGAAGGAAAAAAAAAAAGAAGCGAATTTGACAGAAATGAAGATCAATTAAGATTCAATTACACGCAAAGATCACTTTTTTGTACAGAAAAACCTTCCTTTCCTACTTTCTTTTCCTTCGTTTTACCGGCAACCAAACAAAAGTATAAGGGACCGCACCCTATCGGAAGCATGCGAATGAGGTTTGGAGTGGTGCTTCTTAGCTATCGGCTGAGAAGGCTTGGAGGATCCGATTTTGGGATCAGATTGCAGGTCTGGTTTGGAAATGGATTGGACTTCGGATCTTTGCTTGCGGAAATAGCTGCCGAAGAAGGCGAGAGCGAGGAAAGCGCCGAGAACGACGGAGAAGACCGCGATTGGGGTGGCCGGATCCATTGGAACTAGTGGGAGAGGAACTCAGAAGAGTCGGCGGAGGAAGGAGACGATCACGGCGGCGACGGTGGCGGGAGGCGGTGAATGAATGAGATTGAGAGGACTTGGTTTGGGAACTGGGAAGTGTGCTAAATGGCGGAACCAGATTGTCGTTGCCAACGTCTAGATTCGAGACACAACACAGATTCTTGTTCAATTTTTGGTAAAGCTCATTGGAATTAAAATTATTTTCTTTTCCTCAAAAAAGAATAAATAAATAAATAAATAAAACGAACAATCATTTTAAATTTTATTAATAAATCTTTAAAAATCTACTTTTTAAATATTTTATAACACATATTTATCTCTTAATATGTAATATTAATAATAATATAATATAATTTTTTAAATTTAAAATAAATAAACATTATTTTTATAATTTTTAAAAGTATAATATAACATATAATCTTCGCTTTGGTTAAGATGGCTTAAAAAAGTTATTTTTAGCTTATTTATTCCTCTAAAGAAAAAATTACATGTTATATCAAGCATTTAAAAGTTTTATTTTATCACGTTTAAAAAGTTATATCACATTATTATTTATATTATATTTATCGATAATTTTATCAAAACACCAACGGTTAAAAATTACAATATTTACCACAAAATACTATTTTTATAATATAAATATAAAAATTTATCTATTACTAACAGTTAAAAAATACAATATACTTCTAAAAATATAGCACTTTACAAGAAAAATACTATATTACTAAGACCACGGAATATAATATTTCACTAACAATACTGTATTCCTTTATAAATACCATGATTTACCGTTGATTGTGATAGATATTACGGGTTGATGTAGACCGAGGGGAGATTTTGAAAAGTAGACTTAATAAAATTTGATTTTGGCAAAATATATATTTTTTTTTTGTAGTTTTTTGATGAAAAAAACATGTTTTTTTAGATATGAAAATAGTTTTAATTTTTTTTATTTTTATTTTGTTGAAATTTCTCTCCTCATTATAATTATTTTTATCTTTTTTTAAAAAAAAATTAAAACAATCTAACTGTTTAAAAAAATATGTTTTTCTCTTAAAAAAAAAAAAAGAACTTTTCCCGATTAAGATTTTTTTTTTGCCCCTTTCGTCAAAATCTTCGAGAAGACCACCAAAAACCAAGAAAGTCAGAAAAGGAAACAAAACAAAAACACAACACATCCGAGCAAAAAATCTTATAAAAATCACAGAGTGTGATCACGCCATCATCATTACTCAAAAAATCTAATCAAAATGAAAAAAATCACTCCAGCAAAAAAAAAAAAGAAGCAAATCTTCGCCGGAGAGTTGACTGAATGCATTCCGCTGTTGCGATTCTGGCCGATCTTCATCGCGGTTGCTCTGTCTTCGGCGCGATTGGCACAACTACAAATCTGGCAGCGACAAGGGGCCGCCACGAGGTCGGGATTCCAGATCTTGCAGCGTCGCGTTGATTGCCGTCGGAATCGAGGTTGCCATCTCTATATTCGTCGCAATCTCAATGCGCGGTGATAACCACGAGACAAGGGACGACGGCGCGATGGAATCGAGGTCGAGATTCCAGATTGTGTCGATCGCTGTCAAAATCGAGGTTGCCGTCTCCGTCTTCATCGCAATCTCGACTCATAATGGTGATCATACCCGATATGTGGACGAGGCAGAGAGAGAAGACAGAGTCGTGAGCGATGACAGTGGAGTCGCAAGGGATGGCGGCATTTAGCTTCGAGATCTGCAAGCTCCGTCTTCGACAGCGTTGATCGTGCATTGCAGAGCCTTCGACGGCAAGAGAGAGAGCTTCGTCATTGACGTTGTCGAAATCGTGCCTAGCAGATACCGTCAACGGCGAGGGAGTAGAGACGACAACTGTGAGATTAAGAGAGAGAGTCACAAACCCACATAGGATGGAGAGTTTCAAACCCACACAGGATTGGGAAGAAACCTCGGAGGAAAAGATATTAGGTAAGGGCATTTTAAGCAATATGAAAAATTTGTTTGGATGTTCCGTCGCTAATAAGGTGTTTGAAAAAGTGGTGAAAACCAGTGGTGGAAACCACTTTTATTATAACATATGAGAGTTTTACACTGTAGCATATTTTTTTATTGTTACTGTAGCATGTAAGAACTTTATACTATTCATAACTAAGATTGTGGTAAAAACTAAGTGATTCATACCACTGCCAAACACCCCCTGATATTTTAAAGGCTTGACTTTTTTTTTTTTTCCAGTTGCACGCAGATATGTTATTTCGTATAAATTCTCTTCGAAATTACATATAGCAAAAAACAAAAGTATAATTGTTATTTAAAGTCCTAAAAAATAAATATTATTATATATTATTGTAATTAGTATCATTAATTTAATATTATATCAATAATATAACCTATAAAACACATAAAATGACTTAATAAATATTAGATTATTAATTTTATTATAACATCTTAATTTCAATTTATTAGTAAAATCGTGATTCTAATTTGTTAGGAAAAAATTCAATCTTTTAGTTGAAAGAATTTTAAAATTGTTATTTTAGATATTCATTTGAATTTAAGCAATAAATACCCTAATTCTAGGGATTTTTTTTAAATATAATGATATCATAGTTTATTTGAAATCTTAAATATGTATGTTATCATTATTTTAAAAAAATAAATTAAAACTAAGAATATCATTATTAAGGTCATTAGAGTTTATATATATATATATATATATATATATATGTATTGGGACATATAGAAAATATTTTTAAACTAGAGATATATTTTAACTTTACAAATAAAAAGTGGCCACAGTTTCATTAACAACCTTTTTCCCCTTTTTCTCCTGCCTTTAAATGATCAACCTCTCATTTTTGTTCTTCCTGTATTCTTGGATGTGTTTTCCTAAAATTTTCCCTTATTTTCCTACAATTTGTTTTATCCCTTCTTGCATTTTCGATCAATGCATAAAAAGAAAAAAAGGCATTTGCTTAACTTGATACCAGAATACGGAAAATACAACTTGTGAGTAAGGCTGGCAATTCGTGTTCGCATGATGTGTTCGTGTTAGCACGATTGCAGCACGAGACAACTAGGCTGAACATGAACATGACACGATTAATAAACGTGCCTGAAATGCAAACACAAACATAAACTGCCTATGGCATGTGTAACATGGCACGACACAATTAACACGATTACTAAACAAAACGTGACGGGTTGGCACGATAAAAACACGTATATGGGACGTTTATGACCCAGTTAACTAAAAATTAAAAAAAATAAAAGAAAAAAGTGAATAAAGAAAATTAACAAAGACACGATATTTAATTAATACTAACATACTATAAATATTTCAAATATCTTATTTTTAAGTTTAAATGTGCTATAAACGGGCAAGTCGTGCCAGTCGTGTCAACACGTTTACAGCCTGTTTAATTAAACGTATTAAAGCGTGTTAGCACGAATCCAGCCCGTTTATTTTCGTGTTATTTATGTCAAACCATTAATTGCCCAATTAATAAACGTGTTTTTAAGTCATTTATCTCGTGTCGTTTTTATATTGTGTCATCGTACCATGTCTAAAATTGCCGGCCCTACTTGTGAGAATCAATTTTTCAAATTGAAATTATTTTACTCTATTCTAGAAAGCTAAGAAATGCAAAGCTTTTTAATGAAGGCTAAGAATAAGTAAAAGGAAAAAAAATCATATTATATAGATCACATGCAATAAGGTAGAATTAAATATCACAAAAAACAGAAGTATAATTATCACTTAAAGTCTTAAAAAATAAATGTTATTACATATTATTATAATTATGTATCATTAATTTAATAATATATCAATTGTATAACTTGTAAGATAATATAATATGACTTGATAGATATTAGATCATTAATTTAATTACAACATCTTAATTTTAATTTGTTAGTAAAATCGTGATTGCAATTTGTTAGTAAAACAATTCCTTCTTTTAGTTGAGGGAATTTTAAAATTATTATTTTGGATACTAATTTGAATTTAAGCAACAAACACCTTAATTCTATGGATTTTTGTTTTAAATATAATGATATAATAATCCGTTTGAATTCTTAAATATGTATATTATCATTATTCTAAAAAAATAAATTAAAACTAAGAATATCATTATTAAAGTCATTAAAGTTTTTATATATATGTATTAAGATATATAGAGAATATTTATAAATTGGAGATATAATTTTAACTCTATAAATAAAAAAAGACAACATGTCTCATTAATAACTTTTCCCCCTTTTTCTCCAGCATTTAAAAGATCAACCTCTCATTTTCATTCTTTCGGCATTCTTGGATCGTTTTTCTAAAATTTTCTCTTATATTCCTGTAGTATGTTTTATTCATTCTTGCATTTTCTATCAATGCAAGAAGAGAAGAAAAGGCATTGCTTAACTTGATACCCGAATACGGAAAATGCAATTTATTCTGTTCTAGAAATCTAAGAAATGCAAAGCTTTTTAATCAAGGCTAAGAATAAGTAAAAGAAAAAAAATCATATTACATAGATCACATGCAAAAAGGTGGAATTACATATCATAAAAAAAAAAAGAAGTGTTATTATCACTTAAAGTCTTAAAAAATAAATGTTATTACATATTATTATAATTACGTATCATTAATTTAATAATATATTAATTATATGGCCTGTAAGACATATAATATGACTTGATAAATATTAGATCATTAATTTAATTACAACATCATAATTTCAATTTGTTAGTAAAATCGTTATTCTAACTTGTCGATAAAAAAAATTCTAAAATTGTTATTCTCCCTGGCGTTTCACCACTATGGCAAAAGAGCCTCAACCACTAATTAAGCCTAAACCAGCTACATCTTCCATGCTCAGGCTTAAATAAATCCTAGATGAACAAGAGCGCCAACAAGTACGCCAGAAAGCTAAAATGAAATCAAAGGTTAGAGATTCTGCTCCAACCAAAGATTCGACAACAGCAAACAGTCAACTTATGGCTCAAGGATCTTGCAATCCACTTTCTCAAATACTGCATCACCAACAACAGGCCAAATTACCTGACTCTTTAGAAGACAATCCTTCTTAAGACCATTTTTCATTCCCTGATTCTCTTGATGAAGATACCACTTCTACTTCAACTAAGTTCTCTTCAAACTCTGAATCAGTTCTTTCAGACTATGTATCTGATGACAATGTGAATCCACTACATTTCATGGCCCAAGAAGCTAATGAACAGTCTGAAACCACCCAAGCTTACAATGTTGAAGAACAAGAAGATGAGTCCTCCCTTGAAGATCGTTCCACTCGACCTTCAAAGTTTTAAGTTTTCACACTTGATGACATTCCTCCCCATAAGTGGCATACAAGGTTTCAAGAATTCGAGGCATGGCTCCTCCTCGAAACTCAGAAGCCTCGAACGCAAACAAAAGTAGTTTTGCTAGGCTTTGCCTCACGATTCACGGGAATCCTCCAAGAATGGTGGAAAAGTCTCGGAGACTACAGGCAACTACAATTTCTTCAGCTTGAGAATATTGAAGAAGCCCTTTCCATAGTCTACAATGAATTTTGTAGACAGGACACTCAAACTACCGAACGATTACGAGCTGAATTCTTTAAGATGAAATGTTGTTCGATGGAAAAGAAAGATCTTGAAAAGCACTTCAAACGGATCTCACAACGATTCTATCAAATCGGTGGTATCAATGATCCTAATCTAAAGTAGGCTTACCTTTCTTTTATTCTAGATCCCCTTGAAGAAGAAACGACTCGACTTCTTACCCAAGCTGGAAAAGATCTACGCAACACAACTCTTGGCGAACTGTATTAATTGACCATTCGTGCCTTAGAAAAGATGTGCTCTCAAAATAAATTCCTTCAAGAATATCTAAAATAGTCCAAGCAACTTGACCGAGTTTGTTCTCGGAAAGACTTAGTAATCAAATGTCCTAACCATCAAGGTTGTTCATGTTATCCACCAAAGGCTCGAAGAAAACACAAGTAGTTTGTCCCAACTCCATGGAAAGCTCGAAGGTACAAACGACGACGTTTTGTCAAGTTCCTTCATAAAAAGAAGAAATTCAAAAAAACTACTAATCGTTGTTACAAGTATGGAAAGAAAGGCCATTTTGCCAAAAATTGCCCTCAAGGCAAGACGGCTAAGCTTATTACTCGCATCGAAGAAATTACAGGTGTCTCCTTATCAGATAATGACATTGAGTCTATCTTTTTTCTTGACGATGAGCCCACGTCATATTCTCTCTGTACATTTGAACAAGTTGACGAACTTCCCCATTGTCAGATGGAATCTCTTTGTCTGACACAACCAGCTCCTATACTCTCCATGCATGTTCTCACTTCAAAGTATGTCCGACCTATTAAGGTTGCAACCTTCTTTGACACCAAAGCATCTTACACCATGATGAACCCAGACATCCTTCCCCTACAATACTGGACAAAGAAGCAACAGTTTTTCCATGCAGCCAACAACGTTGTCTTTCGTACTGATCTTATGAGCAAACCCATACAGCTCCAATTCTTTCCAGGCTATACTATCCATCACCAAGCTATTGGTTCCAAGCTTCATGGAAAAGACTTTATAATTGGATTTGACATTTACACCAAGAAACAAGGTCTGAAGATTCTGCCAATCGGATTAGCCTACAAATCATATTTCAAAGCTTGGGAACCCATTCCTAACTTTTTCCAGCTCTCTGATGATGCTTTCCAGCTTATCAAGGACAGGCTAATTCAACATTCTTATGCGACGACATATGTCAAATTTCTCAAGAAATGTTCTCACCCCCTCTGGACTGGAGAGGAATTTTTTACTTCTTTCCCCTTCAAACAGAATGCAAATGTGAATCCTACCAAAGCAAGTAACCCTAGTATGAATCCAGAACACCAATAGATGGCCATTGCTGAATGTCAAGAACTTCTGAAATAAGGCCTCATTGAACCTACAACCTCGCCATGGACATGTCACGCCTTTTACGTTAATAAAAGGTCTAAACAGGTCAGGGGAAACAACAGTTAGTTATAAATCACAAACCGTTGAATCAATTCTTAGCTGATGATAAGTTCCCTCTCCCAAACAGAAACACTTTGTTTTCAAACCTTTCCTATGCCAAGATATTTTCAAAGTTCGACCTCAAAGCAGGCTTTTGGCAACTTGGTATCAGGCATGAAGACCGCTCAAAAACTGCATTCTCTATCCCAAATCATCACTTTCAATGGACAATAATTTCCCTCGGCCTTAAAACAGCCCTATCCTTATTCCAAAAAGCCATGACCCATGTTTACGGCCCAATTCTCCACAATGCTCTCATCTATATTGATGATATTCTTTTTTTCTCTCCAGACCACCAGCCCATTTGGAACTCTTGGCCCAATTCGCCAAAATCACTGAAGAACATGGCATTATGTTATCTGAGAAAAAGACGGTCATTAGGCAAACCCAAATTGACTTTCTTGGAATGACTTTCCAGGATGGCTGTTACCAAGCCCAACCTCATATTGCCCAAGAATTGCACAAGTTCCCTGACGGCAACCTCACAAAACTCCAAATACAGCAATTCTTAGGCATTGTCAATTACCTCTGAGATTTTGTCCCTAAAATTTTCAAATTCGTTCATCCACTCTCTCAACTTTTGAAAAAAGAACCCTCACCATAGATAGATGAGCACACCACAACTGTCAAGCACTTGAAACGAGTGATGCAAAACTTGCCACCACTCCAGATTCCCTCCGATGGGAAACGTGTCCTCCAGACTGATGCCAGTGACCACCGCTGGGGTGCTATCCTTCTTGAGGAAGAAAAGAATAAAGTCAGAAGAATCTGTGGATACAAAAGCGGCAGCTTTAAAGAGTCACAGAGTCATTGTCACTCTACATTCAAGGAACTTCTTGCAATCAAAAAAGGAATTGCCAAGTTTGAATTTCACCTCATTGGCCACCACTTTCTAGTTGAAACTAACTTTGCAGTCGCTACAGGGATGATCAAGCTTAAAGCTAACAAAACCATAAACACCCAGTTAATCAGGTTAGCAATCTGGTTTGATCAATTTTTTTTGGATATTAAACACATCAAATGAAAAGACAACGTGATCCCTGACTACCTTTCCAGACCCTCTATAAATCTCGTCACCCAGAGGACCACCAAATGGGTCGGATCCAACAAAGGATCCAGAAAGACACAAGAAAAGGATTGTATTTTCGAGACAGGGGTCTACTATTTCTTTCGCTCTCACTGGCATTCTTAGAGATTTATGACAATATCACAGTCTTACACATCCTAGACTTGATCTTTCTAGAGAGTTTGCTGGACTAACGGAGATGAGAATTGAGGACCATGTATTTGACTGACTCTAGACTTTTAGAGAGAGTTTAGAACGACATTTTCACAAACAGGAGATTCTATTACTCCTGGAAAATTTTACAAGAGGAGAGATTTATCTCTTCATCTGAAGAGGGGCTGCTTAAATAGATTACAAAAGCAAATCCTAGGGGACACGTAGTCCTGTCTAGATAAGATTACAAGTTGTCTAGATAAGATTACCCATCAAAAGCAGGATAAATGCACACTGAAAAGAAAGTGGACCAGTAGTCCTTACAAGCTTTTTTTTTTTAAAGAAAATGAAAACAGAGTGTCTAGTCTGTATCAAAGGAGCTGTCATCCAGCCACGAATTTTCTCGTGCCAGCTTACGGAGAGATTCATCAATTTCATCCTCATCCATTAGAGGACACGCATCATAACATGACCAGAGGAGAAGTTGAGTGGAGGGTTGGCTGGCAGGTAGATTGTCAAAAAGGTGGGGTCATTGAAGTGATAAGGGTCTTGAGAATCCTGAAAAGCTGGATTCTTGTAGAGCAGGACACCTTCAGTGTCAGTCAGAGTGTACAGTTGTGGACTGTGCTGAGTAGATTCATCCTTATCTGTAATGGTGCCAGAATAAATTTTTAAAGCCTTTTCAACCTTTTCTACATAGTCTGGAGGGAATCGTTCCCATAGGGCATCTTAGTCTGGTGTAGGCCAGATTTGGTCAGGTATGGACTGGTTTTTGATGAACAGGATTTTCTAGATTTTCCGGTGGACTGTACTGGTGCGGTCGAGAGGTTCTTCAAAGGAGCTGTCATTCAGCCACGAATTTTCTCATGCCAGCTCACGGAGAGATTCATCAATTTCATCCTCATCCATTAGAGGACACGCATCATAACATGACCAGAGGAGAAGTTGAGTAGAGGGTTGGCTGGCAGGTAGATTGTCAAAAAGGTGGGGTCACTGAAGTGATAAGGGTCTTGGGAATCCTGAAAAGCTGGATTCTTTTAGAGCAGGACACCTTCAGTGTCAGTCAGAGTGTACGGCTGTGGACTGTGTTGAGTAGAGTCATCCTTATCTGTAATGGTGTCAGAATAAATTTTTAAAGCCTTTTCAACCTTTTTTGCATAGTCTGGAGGGAATCGTTCCCATGGGGCATCTTAGTTTGGTGTAGGCCAGATTTGGTCAGGTATGGACTGGTTTTTGATGAATAGGATTTTCTAGATTTTTCGGTGGACTATACTGGTGCGGTTGAGAGGTTTTTCACTGGAGGCAAAAACTTCAATAGACGGATTTGTCAAAATGGTGTCTTCTAGAGTGAGTTTACCTGCAAGAGTTATAAACAAAACTGTGTAAGTGGAGTGGATCAATCCGTTGGGAGTCCGTGGGCTTGCATGGATACAGGAATGCCTGCATGGGTCCTTTTAATGTTTCTCATTCAATGGTGAGAAGGGCGTCCCATTGTTCAAGGGGAGCAAACCATTTGGGAACCTGCATCTAGGTCTTGTATGCAGTTTCAAAATCATCTCTGTCTTGATAAACACTAATTGAGGTGTGTGTGGCAATAGCTTGGACTTCACTGGCTATGGTGAACACACTAGATAGATACCAAAAAAAAAAAAAAGGGCTAAAGGTCTAGGCATAAACAGAATATCTCTAAAAGGTATGATTTTTGAGAAAGGGTATTCTGGGTGTATGCCGAGATCGTGATACATTGAGGGACCATGTTTCTTAATGATCTGGTTTTGAATGAACAATACCCGTTTTGCAGCCATTTCTTTTAGGTTCTTTCCTTGAAGGATGATAGGAGCATATCTGGGAAAGAGATTTTAAGATTGGGAAGCGGAAGAGGATGCCATTAGAAAGTTGTACGGGATAGATATGATTTCTTTGGTCCTCTGGGTGACGAGATTTATAGAGGGTCTGAAAAGGTAGTCAGAGATCATGTTGTCTTTTCCTTTGATGTGTTTAATATAAAAAAAAATTGATCAAATCAGATTGCTAACCTGATTAACTGGGTGTTTATGGTTTTGTTAGCTTTAAGCTTGATCATCCATGTAGCGACTGCAGAGTCAGTTTCAACTAGAAAGTGGTGGCCAATGAGGTGGAATTCAAACTTGGCAATTCTTTGTTTGATTGCGAGAAGTTCCTTGAATGTGGAGTGATAGTGACTCTGTGACTCTTCAAAGCTGCCGCTTTTGTATCCATAGATTTTTCTGACTTTATTCTTTCCTTCCTCAAGAAGGATAGCACCCTAATGGTGGTCACTGGCATCAGTCTGGAGGACACATTTCCTATCGGAGGGAATCTGGAGTGGTGGCAAGTTTTGCATCACTCGTTTCAAGTGCTTGACAGCTATGGTGTGCTCATCTGTCTATGGTAGGGATTCTTTTTTCAAAAGTTGAGAGAGTGGATGAACGAATCTAGAAATTTTGGGGACCAAATCTCAGAGGTAATTGACAATGCCTAGGAATTGCTGTATTTGGAGTTTTGTGAGGTTGCTGTCAGGGAACTTGTGCAATTCTTGGACAATATGAGGTTGGGCTTGGTAACAACCATCTTGAAAAGTCATTCCAAGAAAGTCAATTTGGGTTTGTCCAATGACCATCTTTTTCTCAGATAACATAATGCCATGTTCTTCAGTGATTTGGGCGAATTGGGCCAAGAGTTCCAAATGAGCCTGGTGGTCCAGAGAGAAACGAAGTATATCATCAATATAGATGAGAGCACTATAGAGAATTAGGCCATAAGCACGAGTTATGGCTTTTTGGAATAAGGATGGGGCTTTTTTAAGGTCGAAGGACATTACTGTCCATTGAAAGTGATGATTTGGGATGGAGAATGCAGTTTTTGGGTGGTCTTCAGGTCGGATACCAAGTTGCCAAAAGCCTGCTTTGAGGTCAAACTTTGAAAATAACTTGGCATGGGAATTGAAAACAGAGTGTTTTTGTTTGGGAGAGGGAACTTATCATCAGCTAAGAATTGATTCAACGGTTTGTAATTTATAACTAACCGTTGTTTTCCCTTGACCTGTTCGGACCTTTTATTAACGTAAAAGGCGTGATATGTCCATGGCGAGGTTGTAGGTTCAATGAGGCCTTGTTTCAGAAGTTCTTGACATTCAGCAATGGCCATCTGTTGGTGTTCTGGATTCGTACTAGGGTGACTTGCTTTGGTAGGATTCACATCTTCATTCTGTTTGAAGTGGAGAGAAATAAAAAATTCCTCTCGAGTCCAAAGAGGGTGAGAACATTTCTTGAGAAATTTGGCATGTGTCGTCGCACAGGAGTGTTGAATTAGCCTGTCCCTGATAGGTTGGAAAACATCATCAGAGAACTGGAAAAAGTTGGGAATAGGTTCCCAAGCTTTGAAATATGATTTGTAGGCTAATTCGGTTGGCATAATCTTCAAACCTTGTTTCTTGATGTAAATGTCAAATCCAATTTTAAGGTCTTTTCCAGGAAGCTTGGAACCAATAACTTGGTGATGGACAGTACAGCCTGGGAAGAATTAGAGTTGTATGGGTTTGCTCATAAGATCAGTACGAAAGACGGCGTTGTTGGTTGCATGAAAAAACTGTTGTTTCTTTGTCCAGTATTGTGGGGGAAGGATGTCTGGGTTCATCATGGTGTAAGATGCTCCGGTGTCAAAGAAGGCTATAATCTTAATAGGTCGGGCATACTTTGAAGTGAGAACATGCATGGAGAGTATGGGAGCTGGTTGTGTAAGACAAAGAGATTCCATCTGATAATGAGAAAGTTCATCAACTTGTTCAAATGCACAGAAAGAATCTGATGTGGGCTCATCGTCAAGAGAAAAGACAGACTCAATGTCATTATTTGATAAGGAGACACCTGTAATTTCTTCGATGCGAGTAATGAGCTTAACCGTCTTGCCTTGAGGGCAATTTTTGGCAAAATGGCATTTCTTTCCACACTTGTAACATCGATCAGTAGTTTTTCTGAATTTCTTCTTTTTGCCAAGGAACTTGACAAAATTTTGTCGTTTGTGCCTTCGAGCTTTCCATGGAGTTGGGACAAACTGCTTGTGTTTTCTTCGAGCCTTTGGTGGATAACATGAACAACCTTGATGGTTAGGACCTTTGATTACTAAGTCTTTCCGAGAACAAACTCGGTCAAGTTGCTTGGACTGTTTTAGATATTCCTGAAGTAATTTATTTTGAGAGCACATCTTTTCTAAGGCACGAATGATCAATTGATACAGTTTGCCAAGAGTTGTGTTGCGCAGATCTTTTCCGGCTTGGGTAAGAAGTCGAGTCGTTTCTTCTCCAAGGGGATCTGGAATGGAAGAAAGGTAAGCCTCCTTTAGATTAGGATCATTGATACCACCGATTTGATAGAATCGTTGTGAGATCCGTTTGAAGTGCTTTTCAAGATCTTTCTTTTCCAATCGAACAACATTTCATCTTAAAGAATTCAGCTCGTAGTCGTTCGGTAGTTTGAGTGTCCTGTCCACAAAATTCATTGTAGACTATGAAAAGGGCTTCTTCAATATTCTCAAGCTGGAGGAATTGTAGTTGCCTGTAGTCTCCGAGACTTTTCCACTATTCTTGGAGGATTCCGTCAATCGTGAGGCAAAGCCTAGCAAAACTGCTTTAGTTTGTGTCCGAGGCTTTTGTGTTTCGAGGAGGAGCCATGCCTTGAATTCCTGAAACCTTGTATGCCACTTATGGGGAGGAATGTCATCAAGTGTGAAAACTTGAAACTTTGAAGGTCGAGTGGAACGATCTTCAAGGGAGGACTCATCTTCTTGTTCTTCAAAATTGTAAGCTTCGGTGGTTTCAGACTGTTCATCAGCTTCTTGGGCCATGAAATGTAGTGGATTCACATTGTCATCATATACATAGTCTGAAAGAACTGATTCAGAGTCTGAAAAGAACTTAGTTGAAGTAGAAGTGGTATCTTCATCAAGAGAATCAGGGAATGAAGAATGGTTTTCAAAAGGATTGTCTTCTAAAGAGTCTAGTAATTTGGCCTGTTGTTGGTGATGTAGTATTTGAGAAAGTGGATTGCGAGATCCTTGAGCCATAAGTTGACTGTTTGCTGTTGTCAAATCTTTGGCTGGAGCAAAATCTGTAACCTTTGATTTCATTTTAGCTTTCTGGCATACTTGTTGGCGCTCTTGTTCATCTAGGATCAGTTTAAGCCTGAGCATGGAAGATGCAGCTGGTTTAAGCTTAATTAGCGGTTGAGGATCTTTTGCCATAGTGGTGAAACGCCAAGGAGTTGCATCATCTGTAGCGGTTCTCAGCTTCTCTTGTCTGCTGGTCTTGTTGATATATGTTCCTACAAACATAACAAAAGTGGAAAACATATCAGTCAAAGTCTCCCAAGTTATCAATAAAAAAAGATCTTTGAAATTTTGGCTTTTAGCATGGCCAATCTCACGTTGATTAACCATGTACAGGTTATATATTGTTGATGTAGTCAAACTTATGCGATGTCAAGTTGAGCGGTTTAAGCTGAAAAAATTTCACTTCAAATTGATTTTAATTACAGTGTTTATCTTTTATAAAATTTGAATTGTTAGAGTATTTTTCGTTCAAACTGCTAGTCAAACCGACCATCTAAACATCCTCATAATCTATTGGCATTTAGCTGGTCCGCACAAATAACTCTTAGCTACTTAGAATAATATGTAATATTTTACTCTATTTTTTAATACCGCTGCCTTCAGTTTTGAGGATGGCCTGCAGTCGGCTAATAGTATTATGTTCTATCAAGTGTTTTTGACCTTTTTTCTTCTTAACTCTTAATAAATTAGTAACCTGTCTTTTGACTTTTGGTATACTAAAAGTACATCATGTATTACATCCACAACAATCATGATTTGTAAAGCACATTCACAAGGCTGGCAGTTTATGTGTGCGTATACATATAATCATGATAAGAGACACTTCCATGAATTTGAATTAGAAAAGAAGGATAGCAAGAGATGGGATGGTTATCATGGACATTATCCCATGCCCTCGTCTTGCTCTTCATCCACTTCCAACTTTTTTATTGTTCATCGCTCTCAGCATCATTCTCTGGGCCAAAATGCCATCCTGAAGAGCGCACTGCTCTGCTCCAATTCAGCAACTTCTTTTCAGTTAACACCTCTGATTTCCATAGATGTCATAGCTGTCTCACGATCTTTCCTTGGAACACTAGGGAAAGTTGCTGCACATGGCCTGGAGTTGGGTGTGACCATGTGACCGGTCATGTGATCAGCCTTTTTCTCGATTGCAGCGGGCTTCAGGGTACCATCAGCTCCAACAGCAGCCTGTTTCTTCTCCGCCATCTCGAGGTTCTTGGTCTTTCCTACAATGATTTCAGAGGGTCCTCGATTTCACCAAAGTTTGGCCAATTTCAAGACATGACACACCTTTCTCTAAAATACTCCAATTTCAGTGGTTATGTTCTTTGAAAATCTCCCATCTTTCTAGACTGGTCATGTTCAAGCTCTATGAGTCGTCGACACAAGTGATTGGAAGCAAATCGCTATACATGGAAGCAGATACCTTCAAAGGACTAGCTCAGAAGTTAACCAACTTGACAATTCTAAGCCTTATTGGTGTGGACATGTCTTCTGTGCCATCTGCGTCCTTGATGAACCTCTCATCTTCCATCGCTAATATTGTTCTCCAATTTTGTAAGTCGCGTGGGGAGCTTCCAGAGCAGGTTTTCC
The DNA here is from genome assembly GCA_025403435.1 of Artocarpus heterophyllus. Classification (NCBI taxonomy): domain Eukaryota; kingdom Viridiplantae; phylum Streptophyta; class Magnoliopsida; order Rosales; family Moraceae; genus Artocarpus; species Artocarpus heterophyllus. The sequence continues at coordinate 14,098,532 of CM046330.1, forward strand.
AATTGCCCAAACTCCAGGCACTTTATTTACATGGAAACAATCTTACTGAGGCATTACCAAGGTCCAACTGGAGCAGTCCACTTGAGACATTTGATCTCTCTTCTAGCAGTTTTACTGGCCAGATTCCGAGGTCTCTTTTTAACCTTAAGCAACTAACTCGTTTGGATCTCTCCTTGAACAACTTTGTTGGCATACTTCCTGATTATTCTCCTTATGACATGCCAGAGTATCCAGTCAGAAACTTTCCCATTAAGTTAGAATTCCTTAACTTGTCTCATAACTTCCTCGATGGCGCAATACCACCTTGGCTATTTGCATTGCCATCTTTGAGCTACGTAGACACGAGCAACAATTTTATCAGAGGTGAGATCGGTCAAATATCTTTTTGGGAAGTCGGAAATGATTCTTTGTTCTATTTGGATCTTTCCAACAACTTATTATCAAAAATAGAGTCGCTTCCTCAAGTGAACTTGATGTTTCTTGACCTACGTTCCAACTTGCTTACAGGAACTCTTCCGAGTTTGTCGCCTATCTTACAAGTCTTTTTTGCGTCAAAAAATCAATTTGAGGGAGTGATCCCTTCCGCAATTTGTAAAATGACAGACCTTGCCGTACTTGATTTATCTTATAATAATTTGTGAGGTGGAATCCCTCGATGCTTGGAGTTAAACTTTTTGAGTTCTGTCTCTGTCTTGGACTTGAGGGAAAGCAAATTACATTGCACCATCCCTGCAATCTGTGCAAACCCAAATAGTTTGAGAAGTCTGAATCTAAATGAAAATAAGTTGGGAGGCCTGCTGCCCCGTTCATTAGTTCATTGCAAGAATCTTGAGGTTCTTGATCTTGGAAACAACATATTGAATGACACATTCCCTCATTGGCTAGAAACGCTTCCAAACCTGCGTGTTCTAGTTCTAAGACCTAATGAATTTTATGGTTATATAGAAAATCCCAAGTCCAAATTTCCCTTTCGTGAGTTGAGAATAATGGATCTCTCCTACAGCAAGTTCAGCGCTGCTCTTCCAATTAAGTACTTTGACGATTTCAAAGCCATGATGAATGTAGAGAAAGTCAAAATGGGCTACATGGGAGAAACCTATTATCAAGACTCTGTGAGGGTGACTATAAAAGGCTTGTATGTTGAGCTGGTGAAGATCCAAACTATCCTCACAGCCATTGATTTCTCAAGCAATAATTTCACAGGGGAGATTCCTGATTTGATTGGGAGGCTTAAATCACTTAAAGGTCCTAACTTTTCTCATAATATGCTAGGAGGTACTATTCCATCAACACTCGCGAATTTAACTAACCTTGAATGGTTAGACCTCTCTTCCAATCAGCTTGTTAGGAAGATTCCTATTCAATTGGCGGATCTAACATCTCTTGCATACTTGAACCTTTCGCACAACCAATTGGAGGGTGCAATACCTCCTGGTAACCAGTTCAATACGTTTGACAACAGCTCTTTCAGTGGAAATTTGGGATTGTGTGGATTTCCACTGTCCAAAACATGTAGCGGAGACGCCGATAGTGTGAATCAGCCATCACCACCAACTGTTGTCAAACAAGAAGGCGATACAAGCAATACAAAGGCATTGGACTGGAAAATTGTATTGATGGGGAATGGAAGTGGTTTGGTAATTGGAATCTCCATGGGGTATATACTACTGTATTCTGATCGAAAACTTAGTTGGCTTTGTGAAAGGTTTGTAGAGGAGCTATAATGTGCCAGGTTAAGAAGGCACAGGAAAAGAAATGCTCACCGAGCTAGGAGATAAAAAGATGGAAGCAGATAAGCTAATGGGATGCATGTCAAGGAAGATGCTCTTTATTTCTGTAATGATAATTTCAATGTTTCTTTTCGCAAACTTTGTGTTTCGTGATCCAAAGTTTCTGGTTTTATTACTTCATGTTTTTTTGAATTTAGACGTGGAAAATTTGAACTCTGATCTCAATATTGGAGGCAGTTATGGAACATTTTCTTCTAAACAAGTATGAACTTCATACACATATATGAATATGCATTCAAATTTATAAACAACAAACATGCCATAACTTGGTGACAAGAATTGAATCAGAAAATTATAAAGAAACGGATAACGAAATTAACTAAATCTCTATATTGCATTAGGAAAAAAGAGAGAGAGAGAGAGACAGAGAGAGAAAATAGCCAAAGTCGAGATTAATAGAGAATTCATAGAAGGGCATAAGTGACATCTAGTGTTAGAATTCATAAAACAGCATAGGTGACATTTAGTGTCACCTTTCTTCGGTAACAAGGGTTATGATTTTCATTTCAATGGTCAAAGACTGTATTCCACACCAGATTCTGACTTCTGAAACTTCGTACTTTAATCGGTTACAAAGAACACAATGAATTCACTGAAAATTTTGTGTCGGACGGCATTTAATGTACTCCCTGTAAAATGTGGGAATTCTTCAAGCCGGATCATGATGATGCATTTCAAAGTACATTTCTTGCCTGGGTTATATGGCATCAGAAAGTTTTAAATTCCGAGGCTGTTGAGTGATATATTGCTTTCCAAAAGCAACTTCAGTTTCTGCAACACACAGAAGAGAAATGAGTAGCTATATGAGCACTTTAACCCAACACTGGTCTTGAGATGTTATGTTGTGCTGTGAAAATGATGGGAAAAAAATGATCTACAAATATTCTTACTGTGATATATTGGGGAGGGTCATCAATACTTGAAGATCCTAGTATAACTTCCCTTCTCAGTTTTGTTGTAAGCTTGTGACAAACTCGCAGCTGACAATTTCATCAATGAAAAACCATGAATGTGAATCCGTAAATAAACCACCAGAAACAAAGCAAAGAAAATCAATTATTTTCACCTCAGATCGAGTCGCCCCTCCAACAATGAATATGAAAATACGTTGTCCCAACTTCTTTAAATCAGTTGAAGCACTCTTCAAAATTGAATCACTGAAAAACACAACTTCGCTAGTCACATAATCTTCTATAATATGAACAACCAAATGTAGAAACCAAAGGAGTATCACTGGTTTCAGCTTCATGAGAAGATATCTTGTATGAAACATGGAATAAGATGAAGTGGAATAAGATAATCTTAGAAGACAGTTCTTCAAATACCGACAAAACTTTTGCATCCTAATTCATATCCAATGACCATTGTATTGGGATAATTGTGGCATAAATATATTGGTGAGACATGAATTGAGATAATAAACAGGATATTTTTAATTTCTTGTGGAGCAATAGGGTGATCTTATTCATACAAGGGATACTAGTGCACCCCCAAATGGGAAGGGCTGGTTCAGGATGTGAGATACTAGTGCACCCCCAAGTAAGCCCACTTGGTTGTGCTCACATTTTGTTTCACAACCAACTCAACCATGTCAGGGTGCATTCGATATTTCTCGTTTGTGGAATGGGATAGGGCCCCAAATGGTAAGCCCTATAACCTACAGGACCACCCTACTCTCACAGTAATATGTGATATTACCTTGAATTTCCATCATCAGAAAGCCGTGGCTTAGCCCAGTTGGCTGTCCTCCTCGACCTCATTGAATGAGGACCAGAGGATGGTTGACTTGTCTGTGCTGGAGAACTGTGCGTTGTGGTTCTCCTGCTGCCTTCCTTATTAACATTCGTGCTAGGTTCATTCACACATGAATAGTCACTCTTCGGCAAATCACCTTTGCAAAGATTCTCAATGAGCTCCTGCATATATTAAACAAGGATAATGATGATAAATGGTTCAACAGAAGAAATTTTGTGAGCACCACACAATAGTATCATTAAGATCATACCTCTATCATGGGATAAAATCGAAAAAGCTGCCAAGTCTCTTCCTCACCAGTGCGATCTTTCCTTGCCGCAGGGTTTTTCTGTGTTCAAAAATAAGAATAGCTTTGAAATGTTAGGACTTGCCGTGGTGATCACCTGCTTCTTCAAAGTGTTGGAACTTTTATCATATGTGCACACCTTGTGGACGTCGAACTTCAGTGAGAAGCCACTAGATGATTTCTTTTTTGTTGACCCACCGAGCAATCGCATGTTGTTTATAGCCTTCATGTCCTCGCGTGATAATTTGGCCAACTGATTAAGTAAAAAAGAGAAGAAAAAAATTAGCATCCAGTGCAAGAGTACACTACTCAAAAAGTTGATTTCATAGAGTTGCATGAATATTGTTTCTTCAAAGGAGGAAAATAAAAAATTTAATGTCACTTTGATGTGTGGTTACTAGTTAGTTACCTGCATTAGCATAGAGGCTTTGTCACCCTCAAATTTCTCAGGGTAGACCAATGCATATATAATTAATAACCGTAACTTGTTTTCTGGGGACATGTTCTGTGTTGAAAACATGAAAAAAAAAAATGATCTTAGTACTTTCAGAAAAAAGGTGTTACCAAGTAGTAAAGTGTGAACCACATATTCTTTTATGTCACCTGGTTTGTCCTCAGAAAATTGATGACATCCTTGGCTCCAGCATCTCCAAAAACAAGATCTTGTTCTAGTTGCCCAAGCTCTCGAAGCCCCATTTCTCGAATAATTTTGTTAATTTTTCCAGCTATCTAAATGAACATAAGAACAGATAGGAAGGATAAACACTAATTGTTTTTCATTCTATTTCACAGTCAATACATGTTGTGGAGTAGTATAATTAATTTCTTGATTATTTCTGCTTGTGTGTCTATACATACAGACAGGTGTTAAGAATTGTTTCTAACCCAAGTTCTATTCATTTACCATTGTCAACGGCTTTAAAGTTTTACATGAAGTAGTTTGAGAAAGAAACAAATACCTCTATATGGAGAGAGATCTTTTCAACTTGTTCAGTGTACTGTGGCAAAGCTTGAACCATTTTCTGCAAGTCCCGATAATTCGTTTCCATCCCTGCACAAAAACGATGAACGCGTTTCAATATTTGGTGTTCAAGTAAAAATTTTGAAAAAGTGGTTGGAGTGCACCGATAATAAGCACTTAATAAACCTCCGAAGCATTATAAAGCCGCAACAAATGAGGATATATATGCAGGGTTGTATTTAAAATGAACTCAAATTTATGTCCTAGCTATCTACTTATGTATCTCTTGTTACGGATGATGTGTTTAAATGAAATTTTTCCATGTGATATCTAACCACAACATACTTTGACTATTGAATACCAACCTTGCACTCTGTTGAAGTTGTGCAGCTTTGTTCTTTGATACAAAGTTGGTCATCTTGTCATGCAATCTTTCACTAGCCTGATGTTACAGTCAGTCATATAAAACGTCAAAAATGTGTCAATTTCAATCAATAAACATTTTATTAATAGCATGGAAACATACATCTGCTATGTGTGCATGGCGAAGTTCAAGCCAGATTGGGTCATGGTCTTCCAAGAGGACCTCTTTTCTCTCCGGCTTACCACCTGTTTTACTTGGAACCTAGTATACTTCATGTGTTATCCTTTATATACCTCAGAGAATATGACATGTATATATACATCAGAAGAAAGAAAAAAGTACTACATAGAAAAAAGATAGAAGAAAAACATCTTGCATAAGCTCATACCTCAAAAACGTATTTGTTTCCATCCATATCCAACAAATCACGACACATGGCATCGTAAGTCCATTCATGTATGACAGGAGCAATCTACTCATTCAAGTCCAACACAATAAATACAGTTTAAATGATGGGCAAGCAGAGAAAAAGTCGAAACATATATTGAGGAGTACTAAATACAGACCCTATTTAAGATTTTATTACGGACACTGTCTTCTTTTGAAATACACCCCTCAACTTTTTCAAACACGTCGTCTCAAGAGTATGAGGTGGCACTTGAAATAGAGTCTGCATTTGGCACATCTCATGACCCGTATGCATATAAGGGAATTAGTGGATTAGTACCTGATCAATAGATCTATCCAATATAAGAAGCTCGCATGTTTCAGTTTGTGGGAAGTTTGGGACAGTAGATTTATACTTTGAAATGCAGTTCCAAACTGCAGAGGCAAGTTTTGTTGGAATCAAGTCACGCAGTGTTGCTGCTGCAGATTCATCAACTGCCTTAGCAGCACGGTACCTCACACATGGAAGCTCCTAACAAAATGAAAAAAAAATAAAATGTTTCAACTTCATAATCATTTCTGCTAGATTGAAACTAAACAAAGAGTTTGACATAAAAGAAGAGGTCAGTTTGAAAAAGGATGAGAGCAAACATCGGCCCACCACTGATATGAAGGTTTCCTTTTCAATGGAGTACAGAACTTGTGTATGTACCTTCAGTGAAGCAAAAACTGTAGCTATTCGATTCGCCATTGTGCTCAAGCAGGCATCAAATTTTCGAGCATTCTCAACATCACCAAAGAGGTCCTCCAATGCTCTATCATGATCGGTGATAAAGGCCTGCATTGAAAACAGTTTTTAGTAAAGAGATCAACCATCTAAATAAAACTGAAGAATAATGCTAAGAACACCAAATATTAGTAATAAAATTTTATATTAAGATGTCAATTCACAGTCACTTAAGCTGGTACAAAAAAGTTGGAATTAGAATTGGTATTCTGAGCACCGCTCAAAATTGGAATACCCTAGTCTGCATGGTGACAAGTGGCTAAGCCATATTTCTTACAAACACCTATTAAAAGTTCTTTTTTTTTATGTAGTTTTGGGAAAGTTTAGTATTGCTTGATAGTGAGTTACAATGTGTCACAAGATAACAAATTATGTTCAGACATAAATTGTGTTTGAAGAACAACAGATCATTAAAATGAGCGAGATATCACCAAGTACCTGACTGTCGATGGGAAAATACTCCAAATTCATCTGCAAATTACCAATCATAAAATTAGACCCCAAAGTTGCAAAGAAAAAAAAAAAGAATCCTATAATGGACCGCAAAGCAATGGGAATTTTACCTCTCTCAATCCTCCAATGCGTGGTAACACGCTTGTATCACTCTTGAAGTGATTCACAAGTTCCTTTGGAACAGGAGAACTAAAAAACACAAATGCACTGAACCCCATAAAAGGAAAAAAAAAAAAAAAGATGTGAAAAAAAAAATTATGGTAAGAACATTTTTGAAATTTTAACTGATGAAAGTGAGAATTGTTAGAATTGAGAAAACCAGATCCTCATGTCACCATACTTTCTGTATAAAGGCTCCCTTCCAGACAGACAAGAACATGACAACACTACACACTAGCAGGAAACTGGGTTAGATTCATCCATAACTCACAAGATTTTCTTAAAAAAAAAAATGGAGAATTGACTTCTTGCTAAAAGGACTTCTGGACTTTATGACAAATGAGGCTTATGACTAATTATGAGTTGTCTCATTACTCTTTGGGTGCTTTTAGGTTGGAAAAATTTAGTTCATGAAAACCAGGTCATCAAACTGCATAAGCGGTCTTAAGTATCTACTCCTAGAACAATAACAACCAAACTAATTAAGAGAAACAAAAAGAGAATATTGTACTTTTCCTTTGATGGCTGAATAAAATATATGGCATCCATGGACGGCAATGGCTCTCTTCTACGGAAAAGATCTTCCACCACTGCAATAACACACAATCTCTGGCAAATTACCACCTCATAAACAAAATAAAATTCAGTGTGAAAAAATTTGCAAATAGAGAAAGACAGTAAATGTAAGGGTAATCTTATTTTAGTCTCCAAACTATAGGCGAAATCTTATTTTAGTCCATGACTTTCAAAACATCTAATAATGAGTCCTTTATTAATCAATTTTTTTCAAATTAGTCCTTTTGTCCCATCTTAAATTAACAACAGAAAAAAGCACATGAGGACAATGTGTAATTTAGTGGGAGTGAATAACATAATTTTACATGTTAAGGCACGACTATTTAGAAGGAAATTATGTGTCTTTTTGTTGAAATTTAGTACGGAATGACTTATTTGGAACTTGATGTATTGGGGATTCATTCTGAGACTTAAAAAAGAGACTAAAGTAACATTTGACCTTTTGTTTGGAGACCAAAAATGAGTTTAACCTTGCTATGATATATTTTCTTACATGAAATTCCTTGGTCCGTTATGTCTTCCATTTTACATGAATGAGACATCACTTTTACTGTAACTTTATCCATGATGAGTACCTATAAAAAAACAAACATAAACAACTTGAACAAAAAATATATATATATATCCACAAAAACACCTCTCCTGAAAAAAAAAAAAAAATTGAAATGATACTTTAATCACACCTTCCAGGATTTTGATTCCCCTGTTCTTGTGGATCCAAGCATTTCATCTAATAATCCTACAAATATATCCAATCCAAAAGAACAACCTGATGATCACATAAGGAGTACTGGAAAATAAAACCAATGGTCTTGCGCATTTTCCCGGGAAGCAAACAAAAAAGTTAAATAGAGATGATTACAAACAGAACGAAAAAGATGGGATATATATACATATATATATATATATGTCTTACTTTCACGGCTAGTTTGACGGAAAATCTTGCACTCAGTGGCTCTTCCATGGGAGGAGGAATCGGAATCTGAAAACGACATTGTTATGAGTTTTAAAACTGGAGACGTGAAGATGAAGGAAGAGATTCGGAATGTTTGAATAGAGAGAGAATGGGGTTGGAGATAGCAAACGATGAGAAAGAAGGGAAGCAGTGGAGGAGATGGTCGTATGAAGCGGGAAACGTGTGAATTGGAACGTCATCTCAGCTAATTGCATGCAAATGTGTCCAATAATTACCTTACTTCCTGATGCCTTTTTTTTAAAAAAAAAAAAAAAACAGAATAAGTCGCAACATATATAAATTAAGAAAAAAAACTCCTCTGTTGGCGCATGTTTCTTACATATAAGCAGACTTTTTTCTTATATATTGTTGCAGTAGGTCCCGATCTTTGTGAAAATGAATATTTGATTTTTAATTCTTTTTATTAAATCGACTATGACTTTTAATTTTAATTCGTTGGAATGATCAATTTAATTAGACTGACAGTTAAATATGCATTATATAAAAGATAAGTGACTATTTTAACAAGGTTATTTTTAGTAAAATGTCTGTTATGTTTTAAAGAAGTTAAAATTGAAACATAAAAACAATAAAAATAATAAATATATATTGTTAAAAATTAGAAATCTTCCTTCAAAAAAATAAAAAGAAATCTCCTTGAAGGAGTAGAACCAGCTTGATGACAGGGTTTTTGGTGTAGGTACAACTAAGGGCGATGTGGCGGTGGATGGCCGAGGTGAGGCCGAAGGTGGCGAAGGCAATGGAGGTGAGGCAGCCGGAGACACAGTGGGCATTGAGGATGAGGACCCAAGTCAGCTGCTTGGCGTTCTTGTCATGAGCCTGGCCTAGAGAGTTCTCGACGAAGATGAGGCAGTCATCATCAGCAGGGCCCTTAAGCTGGACCATTGACCAGTTCGAATTCTCCATCTTCACCACCACCGGCGTTCCCTGGTGGCTCTCCTTCGCTCACCAATTGATCGACAGTGGCGCCATTTTTGTGAGATCTCTTGCCCAAAAAAAAAAAGATGGAGAGAGAAAGAGAGGAAGGGATTTAGAAAGAGAGAGGACTCGATGGGATTGGAGGTGCTTCGATGATCCATGGGTGGGGGTTGACGGGGAGGGTTGGGTGTGATAGAGAGAAGGCTTGACAGCGAGAGAGTTGGGGGGGCTTTGGTGATAAATGGGCGGGGGTCGACGGGGAGGGCTGGGTGTGGGATTGGGGTAATTGGGTTTGGAGGTGGGGTCACCGGCTAGGATTGGGGTGGTTGGGAACGGAGGAGGAGTCGCTGGCGTGGTGGGGGGCGGTGGCCTGGGGTGGGCGATGGAGGCAGTGTCTGTTGGGCTTTGGTTTTGGTTTTGGTTTTCTTTTTCTTTGTTTTTTTTTTTGTTACTTTACTGATTTTGAATTTTTTTGCTAATTTTGATTTTTTTGGGTAAAAATCGAACAAATGGTTATAATTTGATGTTTTTAGATTAATGATTGTGATTTTTTTTTTTTATGTATCAATTATTTGAAGAATAATTTAATAGTTTTATTGAAAATAATATCTAGTATAATGAAAGAATATTGGAGCCCAACGCAACGATTTATTCTAAAAATATTTATAAGATGTTTGATAAATGAGCTTGAACTCTAAAAAAAATAATTTAAGTATTTTAGCATGTGAAAGCCTTATATTATGGACTGTTTAAAGTTATGTGTTTGTAAAAAACAAGGTTAGATATAATTTTTGTTGAATGAGATATAATCTGCTAGGTTAATTATTGGGCTCTTTGCTCTTCGTCTTTTCTTTCGTTTTTCTCTCTCTTCCTCTCTCTGGATTTTTTTTTTTTTTTTGTTAGTTGAGTTGTTCTTGTTAGTCGACAATTTTGGAATATATTCATCTTAAATACATCTTAGTACTCATCTAAAAAATAAAGCTTATTCTAAAAAATTGAGAGAAATTATCCAGTAGAATTGCCCTAGTTTACCATGCCACATCATGACATAACTCATAAATAATAGATATTTGGAAATTTGTCAAGGTCAATCCTATCTGGTAATAATCTTTGATCTTTCTTTTATCTTTTCAATTGTTTAAAAAATAATTACATTATTAAGAGGCTCTCATACTCTATTACCTCTTGAGTTATGCATAATGTTTAATACACATGGCAAGAAGTCTATTTACACAGAAAAGAAGTTACTAGAGTCTACAGAAACCATAAAGCACTTATCTTTTTTTAAAAAAAAGTAAACTACAGATGACAACTTTCTTTACAACATTTAACTGCATCATCAAGCATTTCATCAACTCCATACTTGAATTCAAAACATGAATCTAGGAGCTTCTTTATTAAGAGACATGGCAGCAGTTTGAAGCTTTTGCCTTGATCCTTTTCAGAACTGCACAAGTGAACTTGTTAATAGAAGAAAGAGCTTGAAAGTTTCCACGGTAAGAGCTATCTATTTCCGCCACAAGTAAGAATTGCAGCTTTAACTGTTGGATTAATTTTCAGTATCTGATTTGCAAGTGTTGACGTTCAAAAATTTGAGATAAAAACTTATCAAAAGATAAATAAAAAGATTCTTCAAACAAAAAAAAAAGACAGAAAAAAATGATAGAACCGACTCTTCTTGGTGTTCTTGAAGTTCTGGGTATTTGGAAGGAAGCAAGTCCGGCGCACTTTTGACTGGCATGGCGTTTGATGAACAATGGTAACTCCCTTCGGCCTCAGGATGTTCAAATAGGAAAATGTGGGCTCTGTCAACATCATCTACGTGCACCATATCTACACGCTCGAGAGAACTTGACTCGATATTGTTAATCTTACCTGCATAATTACAAATTGAAGGTCCTTCAACTAGGAGCCAAAAAAAAATTATGCGCAGAAAAACTAGTATGAGGAAGTGAATAACATCTATCAGGACGGCTTTGTTTTGTGATTGATTTCATATTAGGAAACCATAATGATTTTCAGCTTCAAAGCTCAATCTCATGTTCTAAGAATACAATTAAATGTAAAATTAATTGTTGTGCAAAGGCAGTACGTACCCAAGAGCAATCCCGATGTCAATTGAACAGAGCCTGCAAATTTAGGACAGATGAAAGGACCAACAACTGTAGAAGGAACTAATGTGACAACCTCCAAACCATGTCTCTTTGGTAGTGTTTTTAAAACAGGAGGAAATGATTTTGTTGTGAAAAATAAGAATTTTTAAGAATTATGCTGAGTATTTTTTGAAATTTTTGCCTTAAAAAACAAGAAAAACATTTTCAAAAATTCCCAAAGTAATACCAAACAAGGCAGTACTGTGTGTTTTTTTGTGAAAATTCAAGGACTGCCCTTTCAGCTAAGGTCTTGGAAATCGCGTAGGAAGCTCCAAATGGATCTGGCGCTCTTATGTATACGTCGCTCCGAAGACTCTCATTCACTTCATCTAAATTCTTGTCAATTAAGCCAACTGCAGGGGCACTTGAAGTGTGGACAAGTTTCTTCACCGTTTTAGAATTTAGGCATGCCCTTAAGATCCCTGTTGCTCCATCTAATGTTTTTTTGGTTACTATTTCCTCTGCTTCTTTGCCCACAAAATCTATCGGAGCAGCGATGTGAAAGACTCCAATGCACCCTTCGATAGCTGCACGGAAACTTTCTAGGTCATTGAGATCTACGTCGAAGATCCTGAGCTTTTCTTATGCTCCTGGTAGACTTGTGAGGAAGTTAAGGTCTTTCTTATGCTCTGTTGGTACATATTCAATGACAATGTTACTTTTGAGAAACAAAACAAAACCAAGACTCAACGGCTTCTAAGTAGATTCCATCGTTACTAAGATTGAAAAGACACATATGGTTTTTATTTTCCTAGATGAATAAGAGGAACATATATTTAGTTTATAAGACAGACCAACTCTTTTTAATTATTTGATTTTTTTTTTTTGTTTTAAGTCTGCTCTGCCTAAACACTGAGTACTGAATAAGATCTTAAAGAAGATGAAAATGCCAGAGGCCTAAGGATTTATGACAGATAGATGATGGTAGGTTGCTTTACATCTAAACAAAATATGTGTAGGTAAGAAAATAAGATAAGATATGATATTATACAGATGAAAAGTCAGAAAATAAGACATCTTAGAAAAAATCGGACCAAATCCGAGTATCTTTGAAAAAATAAACATGCAATTAGGCCAACTTTTAAAAAATGAGACTCGGACTGTACAACTTTTTAAAAATTAAAAACAAAATAACAAAAGACACTCTGACACGACTATAGACTTTTTGACAAACGTGCACCAAATCTAGAAAACTATCATAAACGACAAATTACTGTAGAATTTTTGAATAAACGAGACACAAATTTTGAAACGTTTAGATAAGATTCGAAAATTTCAAATATGTTACAGTACAACACGTGATACATCTAACAAGATAATATTTTTTTAGAAAACAATAAAATAAGAACAAACACTAATCCTTTAACATTTACTATAACAATCTAAAACATACAAATACTTAGAATGCATAAACACACACAATTTTTTATTATTATTTTTTTTTACAGAAAATAGACAAATTATTGAACATCTACTATAGCCATTTCATAACAAACTAACCCTCAAACGACCTCTATGGATTGAGAATTATTCTCTATCTAATTTTTTTAATATTATGCAAACATGCTCTTTAAATGTTATGTTCCCAAGGCATTGTCCTTCCACATGGAAATTGGGCCAAAGTTTAGAATTTTACCTTGAACATATCCATTTGGATGCTTCTAAAGAGAAACATGAAGGTCATTCAAGTTCTCTATAGAAAGTTCATCCTTGCAAAACTTGATTTTATCCTCTCTATTTACTAACATAAATCTAGGCAAAATATATTCATTGTTACAATTTTTTCATCCACATTTGTTAATAAGATGACACAAGCTCTTCTTTTTATCACACTACGACTAGTACCCATATCTAATAAGCCAACGTCATGATTAAAGTTACTCAATTGGGTCTTTCCTTTTATCAATGTCCTCACATCACTAGGGATGCCAAAAGGCATGAGAATCTATAGTCGAGTGATTCTAGAATTATATTTCTTCCTAAGAACTTTGTGGGAAAGTGATAGAAAGTATTTTCTCAGGTGTTGGTACTTTAGGTCCATGTTAAAAAGAAAGAAAAGAAAGAAGAATAAAGATAACAAAAAAATCGAGGTAGAAAATTGAAAGATTTTGAAAAATTCTAGAGAGAGAAAGAAGAAGATCTAGAGGGAAGGGAGAGGATTTCAAAAACTAGAGAGAGGGAGGAGTTTGGAAAGAAAGCGAGCTCAGAGAAATGAGCTCTGATGTACAATGATAGGGTATATAGACATTAAATGGGCACTATGTTGGACATGTGTTAAGGACACATGTGAGAGACTGAGTATATATATGCATTAATTTTTTTTACATGATCGGATTGAATTGAATTGAGCCAGACCGAATTTAGGTGACATGAGATGGTTGGGTTTAGTTAGGTTAGACTGACCCAATTTACAATGAAACTTATTTGCTTCTAGTGAACACTTTTTTTTTTTTTTTTTTTTTTGTAAGTGGCACCGGAAACAGAAAACTTTTGGATGTCCCCCTAAAGAGAAGAGAATAATGGTTTTTTAGATGTTGAGACTAAAGATACTAACATGATGGTCGCTATGTTCGCTCCAAATCGTAATCATTGAATTGGAAATCAAAGAAGTACTTATATTGTTGGTAGTTGTTGTAGCGGTTGCTTCATGTGGAGTGAAGAGAAGACTTGTTTACACCATCATTTTCATTTGGCAAGTTGTTGCATTGTGTTGTTTGTAGTGTATGTTGGTGGCTTGTTGTTAGGGATGCTTGGGACGTTTGAATTGTAGGGTTGATGTACCATCTCTACTCTTACCCTTTCATTTTTTTTTTTTTTTTTGAGGGCACGTTTGCTTGTTTTGGTTGTAACTCTTGCAATAGCTATATATTCTTTTGACAATTTCTAGGTTGTAAACTGTATCAACTTGTTCACTGTTATATAAATGGCTCGTCGTATGATGGGACCTAATAGGTGCATTTTTAAACCAGGTGTAGTTTATCTCAAGTGATAAAATCTCGGTGAATCTAAGATCGAATTCACATGAAAGTCTTCTCCTTTAATTAATAAGTTTATAAATAATTAAAAAAATAAATGTTCACAAATAAACATAAAATAAACAAAATGATAAATGTGGAATTTCAATAACAAGAAATAATAATAATAAAGAAGCTGAAGTTAAAGGATCCACTCTAAGTAATTTATTATGGCTTTTTTTTTACTCTTTTTTAATGATTGTAATTCGGTTTAAGAATACATTGTCCTGTCTGCTATCGACAATAAATTAAAAATTACCAAGTATTTCATAAACTTGTTAATACAAATAACATGAGCTTATTTTTATTTTAACATTTTTAATTTGTAAATGAATTCTAAGCATTTACCGTGTCATTCTATATCGACAATAAATCAAAATCTTCATTTACAAGAAAATAATCAAAGTAAATATGAATTATTTAAATTAATTTTCTGCATTATAACCACTTATATACAAGGTCTTTGGGAACCTTAGTCTGAACCAATTGGTTTGAAACACTATAACAGTGGAAAGCGTTACGTTATAGCTCACTTTTGCTTTATATTATTCAAGTTTAAACCAATTGGTTTGAACCAATTGTCCAAACACATGCTTAGAAAATTAAAATTTACTAAATTAATTTACCAGAGTTTTGTCATTTCATCTAAGGAAAATAAAATAAAAAAGACACAATTAAAAATAAACACATAAAAAAATAAATATAAAACAAACAAACAAAATTTAAACACACTTTTAGGGTGTTTGAAGGGTTAGTTTAAACTTAAACAAAATAAAGCTCACACTCATGTTACAGTGTAAAGATATCACATGCTATAGTATTTTTAACTAATAGTGTGTTTAGGAAGTGTGGTTTGAACCAAAATTATTTGTTCAAATACTATAGCATGTGAAATCTTTACACTATAGCTCACTTTTTATTGACACTATAGCATGTAAAATCTTTACACTAGACAACTAAAAGTTTTGGTTTGAACCGATAGCCAAACACATTACAATTAGTTCAAACAAATGCTCCAACTTAAGCTGCCTTTAAATTGCCACATGTTTAGCACATTTGGCAAAATTGGTTCTAACCAACTTTTCAATTCGAAACAATGTAAAGCTTTCACATGCTACAGTAAAAAGAAAAAAATTGCTGTAGTATAAAACTTTCATATATTACAGTGTTTACAGTTCTAACTACTATGCTAAATACCCTAGCTGTCATTTGATAAATGGTTGCATTTAACTTGCCTCATGGCAATTGTTTATTTGCTCACAAAAGTTAGCTCATCTAAGATACTCACACTTTATCATTCCCTCCTGGACATCACACTTTGAATTTGGCTCAAAAAAAAAAAAACAGAGAAATCCTTGGACAGCTGCAACGCTATTGGGCTGAGGCAGTTGAAAGGCAGAGAAGTATGTGAGACTTGGTGCTGCTGTTCGGAATATGAGTCGGGCTTGGACTCGCCAAAGCTTTGTGCGGAACGCTCGTTGGAAGACTGGCTGTGCAGTGCACAGAACGCGCGACGCAAGAGGGAAAACCAGAGAATGTCCAAAACACTACTATTTTCTTTTTAAAAAATTAAAAATTGAGCCATGTGAGACGTGATCAACCGGTTAAACAGAAGAGCAATTTATTTTTTCTTTCCCTTACCCTTAAGCTCATTAAGAGCTTCCATTCTGATCTGAACGGCTGAGAATAGATGAAGGAAAAAACCACCTCAATAGATGAAAGCACTATCCTATATATATATACACACACAATATATACACTACAAAATATACGTATTTTTTATTCGGAAAAAATATTAATTTTTCTTCCAAACCTTAATTATCCTCAACATACATATACATCTATATATATATATATATATATATATATATATATATTTGTTGAAGTTTGGTTTGTTTTGTAAAATCTTAAATTTGAATTAAATTTCAACTTACTTTTTGTTTATTAGTGTTAAATTCTTTGTTGGAGTTTGGTTTGTTTACTTTTAGGAAGGAAGAGCATTCTCCGGTCTTGCCCCTTTGTCATAACACTCCTTGAACTGTTTTTTAAAAAAAATTACAAAGAGACCACCTCTACTAAGCAAACCTAACAGAAAAAAAAGACTAGTTTTTCTAATTTATAATCAAATAAACAAAATTAGAATATTTATATTAATTCCATAAATCCTTTAATCACAAAAATTGTCATATGATATTTTCAAAAAAATCATCGACTTAAATATGTACATTATATTATTTAATTATAGGATGTTCTCTGGTCATTACAAAAACCAAAAAAATATAATAACAGCGACAAGAAAAAGGAATACAATACGGCAACATTTTGGAGATGACAACAATCTGATATGAAGTTTCACAGCACTGTCGACACACTGTAACGACTATACTCTACAAATAACCCTTCTCTTTGCAACAGTTAATTGCATCATCAAACATTTCTTCAACCCCATACTTGTATTCGAAACCTAAATCTAGGAGCTTCTTTGATGAGAGACGTGGCGGCTTGACGCCTTTCATTTCCAATCGAGAACTGCACAAAAAGGATCAATCAATTAAAAGAAAGAATATTGGAATAATCTAAAATATGTGACTACTTGGAATATTCTTAAAAGGGTGTTTAGGAACCGAGTATAAACCACAAACTTGTAATTCAAACCAACTTAGTTGCAACGTTTTATCTCACAAAATTTGAATTTCAAAATCAACTTTAGTTCTTACCCATGGTTCGACCAAATGTCCTATGAATAAAACAGGAAGGATAATTTAACTAACCCTTTACTGGGTATCTGAATTTCTGGGTATTTGGCAGAAACCAACTCCGACGTACTTTCAACTGTGGTGTTATTTGATGAACAATTAAACCTCCCTTTTGCCTCAGGATGTTCAAATAGGAAAATGTGGGCTCTGGCAACATCATCTACATGCACCATATCCAGACGCACAAGAGGACTAAATTCTTTCTTCTCAACTGCATAACATGAATTAAAAAGAGTTCCTTAGAGTGGGAACTTTTGGGGATGTGGAGATTTCCCTGTTCCGATTACCCTTTAAATTTTTGGTGTTCCAAATACAGTTTAACCAATCGCATTTTGTCATATCATTTAATGAGCAACGTGAAAAAGTTGTTAAAAAAAACATTTCAAATTTTTTAAATGACGTGGTATTATATGATTGTGAGACATTATTTTAGATACCAAAATTGATGAGGACGCTGTTTCAAACATTGAATTCCATGTTTCAGTTACTAACTATTTAAAGAGCTACGATCACAAATGTTGTCCAAAAAGCAGCATTACGTACCACAGACTATGTGAAGAACAGCCAGAACAGAGCTAGGGAGCTTAGGACAAATGAAGGGGCCAACAACATAAGAAGGAATCAACGTGACGACTTCCAGACCATGTTTTTCTGAAAATTCAAGGACAGCCTTTTCAGTTAAGGTCTTAGAGATCATGTAGGAAGCCGCATTTGACTTGATAGATTTAACATAGTCTATGTCAGTCCAAAAGCTCTCATCCACTTCATCCAAGTCCTGGCCGTTTAACTGTACTGCAGTGGCACTTGAAGTGTACACAACTTTCTTCACCGTCTTGGAATCTAGGCATGCCCTTAAGATCCCCATTGCTCCATCTATTGATCTTTTGGTCACTACTTCCTCCGCTTCTTTGTTCTCGAAATCAATTGGAGAGGCGACATGGAAGACTCCGATGCACCTTTCGATGGCTGCTCGAAAACTTTCTGGATTGTTGAGATCTGCGTCGAAGATCTTGAGCCTCTCTGATGCTCCTGGTAGATTTGTTAGGAAGCTAAGGTCTATCTTGTGCTCTGCAGCCATATATTATTCAATGTCAACATTTATAATTTTTGGAATTAGAGATAGTGTAGACTAGATCTGTTGCAAAATCACTAATTAACTAGTCCACACATAATAATTTCTAATCTAGGAATGGACTATAAATAATCTTTTTTTTCTTTTTTTCTTTTTTTTTTTTTGCTTTGTGAATAAAATAATCGAGGGGTCTTAAGATTATTTAACGACGTGGTTAACATTTAAAAAATAGATCCCATAACTCCTACAAATTAATCTGATAGAAAATTCTTTAAGGACATCACCAGCCAAAATATAATCTTTTTCGCGAATAAAAAAAAGGGCACAACTTTCCTCAAAAAAAAAAAAAAAAAAAAAAAGAGCTCACCTGGATTAGATCTGACGGTAGTTCTGACAGAGTAACCATGATCAAGAAGTCTCATTATCAGCCAAGATCCTATGTATCCCGTGCCACCTGTTACACAAACTGTACCTTTCTCTCCTTCCATTTTTTTTTTATTATCCAAAATGTTTTGATCCAAAAGGAGTTTCAGAAAGCGAATATACTTGAAGGATAATTCTTCTTCTTCTTCTTTCCTCGTACGTTTCAGATAAGATTCCCCGTCGCTTTCTACGTTCTGGTTGGTCGTCTTATTCATATTTATTGTTTGAAATTCATAGCAACCCGTATTGTATAAATTGTTTAACGTTACAAGCTACAATATCTATTTTAATTGGTTTTCACACCAGAAAGAAAAGAAAAAAGAATTAATTTGCAAAAATTTTCCCCCTTGTAACATTATAGTCTTGATATATGAAATATTAACAAAAAAAAAAAAAAACTCTTGAATTATGATTTTGAGCATAAATATTATAATGTCATACAAATAACTAGGATTGTTGAACGATTTAAGGAACCATTATATTATTAATTTACCCTACGGCAGTCATATGAAGATATAAGAAAAGATTATTTTTTAAAATTTTTTAAAGTTTTTTAGTTTTTGTTTTCAACAATAAAAACTTTTAAATTAGATCGTCTTTTTAAATTCAAATTTGCCTTAAATATAATAGAGCTATCAAAATACTCCTATATTATGTACTAAATCTTAATTATATACTATTTTTTGTTACAAGTTCTAATAAAAGGAGAGTTTTTGTTAATATTTCATATATCGAGGGGAACACCTGTTAAGCTTTGAAGTTCGAAAAGCACATGTTACAAAAGCTATAGTTTTAAGAAAATTTTTGTAATTAATCCTAAAAAATATAAATATTTCGTATTTTAAAAAATATATATTTTATCATTATTTCTAATCTTTATTTATCCTCAATGCATATATGTATGTTTTGAGTTTGGTTTGTTTTGGTGCAAATCTTGAATTTTTTTTTATTATTATTGAAATTTTGTCAATAATAATCATTATCGTAGGAATTGGGGTAGGTATAGGGGAGGCCTTCCAATGGGAATTCTCCGACTCCGTCTTCGCCTTTTAACAAGGATGAGCACTAGGGTGGGGATTGTTTTAGGAGTAGGGATAAGGAAGGAAAAATGTTCTTCAGTCTTGCCTCGTTGCCACAACACTTCCTGGGTTTTTCTAAGGAAATTACAAAGACATCCCTTATGTTAATCAAGTCCGATAGAATATATATATATATATATATATGTGTGTGTGTGTGTGTGTGTGTGTGTGTATATGAAAATGCTATGATAAGATCCACTCAACAATTCTTATTGATAAGACCCATTTCTCTTAACCCATGGATGAAAGATCAATGGTTCAAGATTTTATCTCTCAAAAAACAAAAATAGAATTGACTACATTTAATAACAATATTTTTTTTAATCTAATAGTTGTAAAAATAATGAAAAAAAATTAAAATAACAGGTGTTAGCTTAGCCCATCAATTGTGGAAAGTGGAGGCATCTGGTGGCGGGACTGACAGAGTCGCGACCACAGTGAGGACAGGCACAACAGAAATCGCGACCTTGGCTTCCCTCTTTGGGTGGGCGGTGATGACAAATCATGCCCTTGCAAATTGCATCGTGTGGTCGCATGGGATCTCGACCAAATCATCATGACCCACGATGGTGGTCGACCTTTTTGATAGGACCTTCACGACCCATGGCGTTGTGATCTCGCAACAAGGTTGCGATGGAACCTTCAAGCCCTACGACAGTTTCTCATGAAGTTGGACCCATTGCCTGGGGGGCCCCAACGGAGGAGGGTGCATCTATAATGACAGGAAAAATCCAAAAATTAATAAATTTGATTAATTAAGGATTTTTTTCATAATTACTCCATTAAGTACTTGATAAAGTACAAGTTTAATATTTATAACACACATATTTAAAGGTCTTGATAGCTATAAGACCTTAGAAATAAATAATGTTATGAATGCACAAATTTATGTGCTTTCTTTATGAAACATGTAATACATGTAATGTTATGATAGCACACTTAAATGATTAAAAATAATTATTTCATGCGTTAACCTAAAAGCTTATGATTCAATAATTTCATTTACGAGTCAAAATTGTAATATTTATAAAAATCTCAATTAGAATGTTTAAATTGAGATTATCTGACAAAAAGTAGAATTTCTAACTTACTATAATTATGTGAAAATTCCTATATGATATTAGTTTAGTAAGAGAAAACTAGATCATTGGTGATCATCAACTCAATACCATAATTCAAGAGATGGTGAGCATAAAGTTTAATATGCAACATTGATGTCGATTCTTATTAAGATCACAAGGCCTAACAAGGATCTTCTAAATCCTAAGAATTATTAAGAGTTCAAGAGTTTAGGATATATTATATGTTCACAATTGATTATTTATATGGGCAAATAATTATGTGATGATGATGATAATAATAATAATAACTATTATCATTATGTATATAAAAAAAACGTTAATGGTGTCTACATACATTGACAAGGCTCTAAGCAAAGGCAATATTGCAAATGGATTGCCTTCAATTCTATAGTGTGATTAAGAAAAATTTAGAAAGCGTCTACAGATTGGTTGTGAACCCACAAATGACTTTTCACCAAAAACAGTTCGGATCATAATCGCAAAGCACAAAATTGTGCTAAGTTCAGAATTTTAATTAAGTTGACTTATAGATAGTCAATTTAAATTTAAAAATAACATATAAATAAACTATTATTAATTTCAACAATTATTCTTATGACAAAACTAAAAGTTTATGACACGAAAATTTGTATAATTTATGACTATCATTTTTATGAATAAAAATTATAAGTTTATAATTTGTTCTAATATTAAAAAACATAGCTGTTAAAAGAAGGGATTTACAATGGAAAACATATGTTTTGTTTACTAATTAATGTTTTAAAAATTTTAGAACTTACAAAAGATTATTTTGATCAAGAAATCAAATTTTAAGTTTTAATCAAAGTTCTCAAATACAAAATATTATTTTTAGCCAATAAATACATATATGATGAAATAAGTGAAAGTATGGATAAATTTATGGAAATGATTTCATGATAGTATAGAAATTTTAGTAAGACAATAACACAATAAGAGAGAAGAATTTTACAGTTTTAAAGAGTATGGTTATGTTTACAGGAATTTTAAGTTTACGAATCAAAATTTGATCAATCCGACACGGCCTAGTTTTGACTGTGTAGACCATATGAAAGTCTATAAATACATGAAACAAAAAAAAAAATTGGCCAATCAAAATTAGATCCACTCTTTCTCTACTTTCTCTCTCCTCTTCCACTGTCAAAAACTTTGGTCAAGATTCTGGTCTCCGTTTTTGACACCTCCTGTAGAACGAAAAGCTCTCGACGAGCTGAGTCCAACGGTGTGTTATGTCAACCGTAACTCCACCAAAGTAGTTTGTGCGCGCTGATCGAAGCCATGGAAAACCATGATTTTTCCAGTAAGATTTCTCAGCCATCCGACCATCGATCGACACGACCTTGGTGTCTAGAGACTCGGCTCGATGAGTAGAACAAAATGTAGTAGGTGACACCCCTCGATTTTGGCCAAAAAAGCCTCGTCGGAGCCACCTCTTTCTTCACCATGCCACCGTTCGATGCCACAGTTCATGTTGGCGTTGAGCTGCACTGTTGTCCCCATTCAGTTCAGACAATGATGAGGAGTAAAACCCATCACCCAATTTGTCCTCAGCTTGGCCACCAGTTGAAGAATGATGAGACACCACTAAAGCCGCCACAACAGCCACCGTTGCTAGCGTTTTGGACCTTGTAGCCCCGAATTAGTTGACAAAAAACACTTAGAGGCCCACGACAAAGCTATTCCACCATTCAATTTCAGGAAATCTCCACCCAAGCCAAAGAACAACTTGCATCCCTACGCGCCGCCGTGGTAAGCTCGATTCTGCCTTTATACACAGTGGTTAAGTACACCGCCATATCCATTGCACTTAGAAGACTTTCTTTATGGAAATGCCTCAACAAATTGCAAGGAACCTTTGCTAGAAAATGGAGATAAGAGCTCCTCCGTTTTCACCGTCAATGGGCCTTCAACCCATGTAGATAGAGGCCAAATTGAGCCAAATTGACACCTCCATTAGACTTACAAAGGTTGATTTAGTGGGGGTAGGCTTGAGCCTAGCCGCCAACGGAGTCTGGTCAACGCCTGTCAATGACGATCAATGTCGGTCAACGGTGACCTTGGGTCCCAAGCACCTGACCTCCGATCGACTATCTGAGACCACCTCCTGACTCGTGTCAACGCTCTAAACACTATGGTGCCCTCCGTTTGAGCTAATTCTACTCCATTGAAAATTGTCTAGTACCAGCTACATATGGATCGAGGAGACTCAAACTGCAGCAACAGAGTCTAGAATGACGTTTCCAACAATGTATGATCTCCAAGAAGCATTCTTAGCCATCCACGGTCACTCAAGGAGTACTGTCGAGTATGCTTCATAGATTGTAGATACAACGAGATACAACTAGACCTGCTCAGCTTAGAGTTCAGGTAAGTAGGAATCTCACATACAGTATGAATAGTTTTAAGATAAATTGTTTTAAATGATTTCATAAAAAATATAAAAATGCATTATTAATGAATTGTCACATTGTATATGTTATGATGTGTTATGTTATGATTTATTATGTTATGTTATGTCATGACATGATATGCTGTGATGATGTTATGATTAATATGTGATGTATGCAATATTTAAATCATATTGTTTAGTCACTCTCAAGTTAAGTATGTTTATGATTTACGATTTATTATTTACGAAATTGTGATGCTATGTAGTGATAAGTCATACTGCATGCATACAATAAGATAAGTGAAACTTATAAGACAAGATTAAGGGTATCGTACCAACCTCTTGACCCACGAAGAGGCTTAAGTACAAGTTATGATCTTGGTGTTGTTGGGAACCATGCGAACTAACTTTCCAAGAATCCGCGCAACTAGTACGATCACTTGGGCCCAAAGTAATAAGACAAGTTATAGCTTAAATAATTAAGCATAAAATAAGTTGATAAGCAAGCATAAAACATTCATGCATATTTTTATTAAAATGATTGTTAATTATGTTTTGCAAGACTAATTTTCTACTTACTGAGTGAAAACTCATTTAAGTATGTTCATGCTGTAGGTATAAAAAACCTATCAGCGGCACTTGATGGACAATGGTGAGTGACGGACGAATAATGAAGATGGGAATGGATACCGCTCACACAATGTAAAATTTTAGCAATTTAGTTTACGAATTTATGCATGTTTTTATTTTACAAAATTATGTATGTCTTTAGTTTAAAAAGTTACGTACATATAAATAGTATATAAAATTACGTAATCATGTTTTAAGAACCAAGGTTGTAATCATACAACCCTGGTCTATAGAATTTTAAGGTTTAACAATGTTGCAATAGACAATGCAACAAATGCGCGAAACTTTTAAGTAAGAAAATTTTAAGATTGTTTGGAATTAAAAATAATTATAGGAATTTTACGTTTAAATGAGAAATGGTTTTTATGAATATGTTTTATGAATTTATTAATATGAACATTTAGATGATTATGCTTTGAGAAATTATTATGTTGGATTCAAGTGAACGAATTATAAGTAATTATTATTATGATAAGTTTTGAAAAGTTTAGTTTTTAAAAAATCAATATGTTATTTTTAAGATATTAAATTATAAATAAATATATAAATAATTTTTAAGGAAGTTTTAAAGAGCATTTAATATGATTGTATTTCATCATTTAATTTAGAATTGTGTTTGAATTAGTTATGTTTAAATTAAGGAATGTTTTAAAGGAAGTAATTCTTAAATAATTATCTTTATGTTTAAAAGAAAAGTTTTAAAGAATTTTCATTATTTTATATTTTAAGAGATTAGTGTTACGAAGTATGTAAATGATTAAGTTTTAGAAATTATGATTATGTTAAAACGTAATGATTATTATTACGTTATTGTCACGCTTGAGAAATTAATATTATTATGTTAGATTTACGAAATTAAGTTTTGGGAAACAATTATGATTTCTTTTAAGGTGTTATGTTAAGGATTCAATATCAAGAATTCATTTTAGAAAAAAAAAATTTGCAATTTTAGTATTTTATGTTAAAATATATTTAAGTTTATGATTATGTTTAAATTAAGTAACGGCCACGTAGATAGGGTCGTTACAACATCATCCTGATTCATGGCGATATGGGGTCACTGATGGCGGAGAAAGGCTTTCCCTATGATAAGCTTTTTTTTTTTTTTTTGGATTTTGATAAATCCAATATAAATGAGCTCATTTAATTTATGATGAGCTTGCCTACTTTCAACCGTTTGATTTTGATCTAATGGACGTAAAATGGTCTTATTTATGAGATCTTTTAGAAGGTCTTATCATAGTATTTCTCATATAATTTTATTGTATTTTGGTTAATTAATATTCAAAGTATTAAAAAAAAAAAGTTAGGATGAGAGTTGCAAAAATGTCTTGCATAGATGAAGCCTTCGTAATTTTTAGAAAACAAAAGCAATCGATCTTTGCGGTTCTCCCAAAGGCTTAAAAAAAAAAAAAAAAAAAAAAAAAAAGAGAGAGAGAAAAACGGCATATACTTTAAAACGACAGCAAAAGGATAGAATATATTAAACATAAAAAAGATGAATAAAATAAGAACAAAAAACGACAGAACAGGGAAAACGACAAAAAAAACAAAGTGAATACATCACGGCAACATTTTGGAGATGACAGCAATCTGATCTGCAGAAGAACTTATTGACCGCAAAGATGTTTTACGGCACTGTCGTCGCACTTTAAGGACACTACTCTACAAATAACCCTTTTCTTTAGAACATTTAATGGCATCATCAAGCATTTCTTCAACCCCGTACTTGTATTCGAAACCTGAATCTAGAAGCTTCTTTGATGAGAGACGTGGGAGTTTGAAGCCTTTCATTTTCATTCGAGAAGTACAACAATAAGAGGATCAATCAATTAGAAAGAGAATATACATAGAAGGAACACTCTATAACAGGGCAGATTTATAAGATGAAATACAATTTTAAAGGGCGGAATATCATTTTGAAAGTGACACAATTTTTATAAAATTTCATATACAAAATTACAAGAATAAAAAATTTAATGGGGATAAGCTTATCCCTATGTAGCTTCGCCCTGGTTTGAAATATTAGACTTTGTCAGAAGAATGAACTAACCCTTTATTGAGTATCTGAAGAAGTTCTGCGTATTTGGCAGAAACCAACTCAGACGTACTTTCAACTGTTGTGTTATTTGATGAACAATTATACCTCCCTTTCGTCTCAGGATTTTCAAATAGGACAATATGGGCCCTGGCAACATCATCTACATGCACCAAATCTATATGCTCACGAGAACTAGACTCATTCTTTGCACCTGCATAAATATGAATTAAAAAAGGAGGTCCTTAGAGTTGGATCTAGTTTCATAACATATTTATGACTTGTGAAGAGATTTTCCTATTCGGATTGTCTGTTCTATTTTTAGTGTTTCAAATAGTATTTAACTAATTATATTTATTATATCATTTAGTATACGAACATGAAAAAAATAATTAGAAAATATTTATAAATTTTTAAATGATGTAATATAATATGTTTGGTGAGACAGTTATTTTATATATCAAAATTGAACAAGTGATTTGAGCATGAGATTTTCAAAATTGAATTCTATGTTCCTAAATACTAACTATTTAAATACCCAAGACCATTAATGTTGTCCGAAAAGATGTGTTACGTACCAAAGATCATATTAAAAGCGGATAGAACAGAGCTAGGGAACTTGGAACAAACGAAGGGACCAACAACATAAGAAGGAAGCAATGTGACAACTTCCAGACCATGTTTTTCTGAAAATTCAAGGACTGCCTTTTCAGTTAAGGTCTTAGAGATCATGTAGGAAGCTGCATTTGACTTGATAGATTTAACATAGTCTATGTCAGCCCAAAAGCTCTCATCCACTTCATCCAAGTCCTTGCCATTTAACATCACCGCAGCGGCGCTGGAAGTGTACACAACTTTCTTCACAGTCTTGGAATCTAGGCATGCCTTTAGGATCCCCAGTGCTCCATCTATTGATCTTCTGGTCACTATTTCCTCTGCTTCGTTGTTCTTGAAATCGATTGGAGAGGCGACATGGAAGACTCCAATGCACCCTTCGATGGCTGCTCGAAAACTTTCTGGGTTGTCACGATCTGCGTCGAAGATCTTGAGCCTGTCTGATGCTCCTGGTAGATTTGTTAGGAAGCTAAGGTCTTTCTTATGCTCTGCAGCCACATTCTCAATGTCAATATTTCAATATCACTACTCCACAACATATCAAATAAAGTTAGCAACTCTTGTTTTTGCTTTTCTCTAACTACATGATAAACTAAAAAATTAGATCCTAAATTGCTGCAAATTAACAAAATCAAGAATTTTAAAAAGTAAATATACCTTTTTTTAATGACTCACCTGGGTTAGATCTGACAGTAGTTCTTACTGAGTAACCATGATCAAGAAGTCTCTTTATCAGCCAAGATCCTATGTATCCCGTTCCACCAGTTACACATACTGTTCCTTTTTCCTCCATTTTTTGGGTCCAAAATGATTCAATAGAAGTTTCACAAGTGAATTTACTAAAAGGATGATAATTCTTTTACTTTCTTTTTTTCCCCCAGAGATATGGCTGTCCAAACATCTTGATATGTGGTTCTCCTTTTTATGGTTCAGAGAATCATAAAAACACTGCCCCATTACTTTCTAGTGGGTCACTTTTTCGTTGGGCACTTTGACTAATTCATGTTTGTTGACTCTTGTTTGCTAGCCATAGCAACACGTAGTGTTTGAATTTTCAAATGTTTACAAGTTACAATACGTATTTATCGGTTACTATACGACAATTATGGTTGAACGCATGGTTTTAAAAGACAAAAAGGGGAACAGAAACGTTTTGTCTAATCGAGGCGAGGCGTAAGCCTAGAGGTAAATCAAGACGTAAGCCTCGAACGTAAATTAAAAAAAAAAAATCTTAAAATTGAATAAATACATAAACCTATCATAACAAACAAAACATACACTTAGTTCATGTCATAACAAATAAAGCACAAACAAAACAATTCAAGCCTAAAGCCTCAAAAATTGAAGTTTCGATCATCATCATAATCCTCCTCATCCTTATCTTCCTCTTCATCACTATTATCTTCCATATCAATATCAATTCAACTCTAGATAAATTTGCTAATCCTCTGCACAGTTATTGTATACGTTTGTTTTCACGTAGACAGGGTAGAGTTTCCGAATTGCTTGTGAGACGACGGAGAGCGTTTTGATCAAAAGCGGGCATTATCAAAGGATGTATAAAGTTTTCAAGGTAGTATTTTGTTTGCTTATCAATATTATTATTCTACCTCCCCAAAAAAAGAAAAGAAATAAATAAAAGATGACACAAGTGCTAGCTATCTGTTTACCATGATGACCCAATCTTAGAGCTTGTCACAACCAATACACTCAAACGACCAGTTAAACAATAGCCATATGTGTTGTAAATTTGGATGAATAGAGATACAGCTCTGGAGTGTAGAGAATCCTTAGTATTTTATTTTATCAATTTTTCTAGGAGGTGGAGAATCCATTATACTTTATAGTTAAACATGTATCAATATATAATTAAAATTTCATTCCCATTAAAATAGCTGTGCAGACGTTAGCCAATTAATCAAGTGCGCTGCTGCTTTCTATATGTCTGGCATTTTTGGGAATTTTAAACAATTTATATATTCCACTTGCTTTGCAGGTCTTCAAAACTCTCGTCAGGTTACAATTATATATTCTTATTAATTATTTTTTTCACTCTTTACACAACACACTCTGTCTACATGTTTCCCACCCTGCACATGCACGCACTCGCCACCAACTCCCTACATAAGTATATTATTTCTTCTTCTTCACCTGCACTGCACACACTCTCCACCTGCACTGCTAAGATTCAATATTATTATTTCTACTTCTTCTTCTTCTTCTTCACGAGTATTTTTTTTTAAGATTTAGGTGAAGGTAAACGGGGCAGTTTTTATGCAGCCCTATTATTGTAGCATTTATTACTGCAGTAGAAAATAAAAGAAAAAGGAAAAAAAACCTGAGTGAGGAGGTCGGAATGTGGAGGTAGTTGCCGCTGGTGGGTCGTCACTCAGTCGCATGTTGCTGGTCACTACTCGAAGTTGCCGGAGCTGATGATGAAGAGAGTATGGATGATGAAGAATGGGGCTGCTGAAGAACATGTATCGAAGAAGGGGGTTGACAGGCTTTTAAATCCTTTGTTTTTATCAGATTTGGCGGGCTTTCTTTAACAAAAAAAAAAAGGGAAAAATTTTGGGCTGAAAACAGGCCCAAATTTGCCTCCAAAGTCAAATTTGCCAACTGATTAAGTAAAAAAGAAAAGAAAAAAATTAGCATCCAGTGCATGAGTACACTACTCAAAAAGTTGATTTCATAGAGTTGCATGATTATTGTTTCTTCAAAGGAGGAAAAAAAAAAATTTAATGTCACTTTGATGTGTGGTTACTAGTTAGTTACCTGCATTAGCATAGTGGCTTTGTCACCCTCAAATTTCTCAGGGTAGACCGATGCATATATAATTAATAACCGTAACTTGTTTTCTGGGGACATGTTCTGTGTTGAAAACATGAAAAAAAAATGATCTTAGTACTTTCAGAAAAAAGGTGTTACCAAGTAGTAAAGTGTGAACCACATATTCTTTTATGTCACCTGGTTTGTCCTCAGAAAATTGATGACATCCTTGGCTCCAGCATCTCCAAAAACAAGATCTTGTTCTAGTTGCCCGAGCTCTCAAAGCCCCATTTCTCGAATAATTTTGTTAATTTTTCCAGCTATCTAAATGAACATAAGAATAGATAGGAAGGATCAACACTAATTGTTGTTCATTCTATTTCACAGTCAATACATGTTGTGGAGTAGTAAAATTAATTTCTTGATTGTTTCTGCTTGTGTGTCTATACATACAGATAGGCATTAAGAATTGTTTCTAGCCCATGTTCTATTCATTTACCATTGTCAACGGCTTTAAAGTTTTACATGAAGTAGTTTGAGAAAGAAACAAATACCTCTACATGGAGAGAGATCTTTTCAACTTGTTCAGTGTACTGTGGCAAAGCTTGCACCATTTTCTGCAAGTCCTGCGTCGATAATTCGTTTCCATCCCTGCACAAAAACGATGAACGCGTTTCAATATTTGGTGCTCAAGTAAAAATTTTGAAAAAATGGTTGGAGTGCACCAATAATAAGCACTTAATAAACCTCCTAAGCATTATAAAACTGCAACAAATGAAGATATATATGCAGGGTTGTATTTAAAATGAACTCAAATTTATGACCTAGCTATCTACTTATGCATCTCTTGTTACGGATGATGTGTTTAAATGAAATTTTTCCATATGATATCTAACCACAACATACTTTAACTATTGAATACCAACCTTGCACTCTGTTGAAGTTGTGCAGCTTTGTTCTTTGATACAAAGTTGGTCATCTTGTCATGCAATCTTTCACTAGCCTGATGTTACAGTCAGTCATATAAAACATAAAAAATGTGACAATTTCATTCAATAAACATTTTATTAATAGCATGGAAACATACATCTGCTATGTGTGCATGGCGAAGTTCAAGCCAGATTGGGTCATGGTCTTCCAAGAGGACCTCTTTTCTCTCCGGCTTACCACCTGTATTACTTGGAACCTAGTATACTTCATGTGTTATCCTTTATATACCTCAGAGAATATGACATGTATATATACATAAGAAGAAAGAAAAAGTACTACATAGAAAAAAGAAAGAAGAAAAACATCTTGCATAAGCTCATACCTCAAAAACGTATTTGTTTCCATCCATATCCAACAAATCACAACACATGGCATCGTAAGTCCATTCATGGATGACAGGAGCAATCTACTCATTCAAGTACAACACAATAAATACAGTTTAAATAAAGGGCAAGCAGAGAAAAAGTCGAAACATATATTGAGGAGTACTAAATACAGACCCTATTTAAGATTTTATTACGGACACTGTCTTCTTTTGAAATACGCCCCTCAACTTTTTCAAACACGTCATCTCAAGAGTATGAGGTGGCATTTGAAATAGAGTCTGCATTTGGCACATCTGATGACCCGTATGCATATAAGGGAATTAGTGGATTAGTACCTGATCAATAGATCTATCCAATATAAGAAGCTCGCATGTTTCAGTTTGTGGGAAGTTTGGGACAGTACATTTATACTTTGAAATGCAGTTCCAAACTGCAGAGGCAAGTTTTGTTGGAATCAAGTCATGCAGTGTTGCTGCCGCAGATTCATCAACTGCCTTAGCAGCACGGTACCTCACACATGGAAGCTCCTAACAAAATGAAAAAAAAAAAAAAAAAGTTTCAACTTCATAATCATTTCTGCTAGATTGAAACTAAACAAAGAGTTTGACATAAAAGAAAAGGTCAGTTTGAAAAAGGATGAGAGCAAACATCGGCCCACCACTGATATGAAGGTTTCCTTTTCAATGGAGTACAGAACTTGTGTATGTACCTTCAGTGAAGCAAAAACTGTAGCTATTCGATTCGCCATTGTGCTCAAGCAGGCATCAAATTTTCGAGCATTCTCAACATCACCAAAGAGGTCCTCCAATGCTCTATCATGATCGGTGATAAAGGCCTGCATTGAAAACAGTTTTTAGTAAAGAGATCAGCCATCTAAATAAAACTGAAGAACAATGCTGAGAACACCAAATATTAGTACTAAAATTTTATATTAGGATGTCAATTCACTGTCACTTAAGCTGGTATAAAAAAGTTGGAATTAGAATTGGTATTCTGAGCACCACTCAAAATTGGAATACCCTAGTCTGCATGGTGACAAGTGGCTAAGCCATATTTCTTACAAACACCTATTAAAAGTTCTTTTTTTTTTTATGTAGTTTTGGGAAAGTTTAGTATTGCTTGATAGTGAGTTACAATGTGTCACAAGATAACAAATTATGTTCAGACATAAATTGTGTTTGAAGAACAACAGATCATTAAAATGAGAGAGATATCACCAAGTAACTGACTGTCGATGGGAAAATACTCCAAATTCATCTGCAAATTACCAATCATAAAATTAGACCCCAAAGTTGCAAAGAAAAAAAAAAAGAATCCTATAATGGACCGCAAAGCAATGGGAATTTTACCTCTCTCAATGCTCCAATGCGTGGTAACACGCTTGTATCACTCTTGATGTGATTCACAAGTTCCTTTGGAACAGGAGAACTAAAAAACACAAATGCTCTGAACCCCATAAAAGGAAAAAAAAAAAAAGGACGTGAAAAAAAAAAATATGGTAAGAACATTTTTGAAATTTTAACTGATGAAAGTGAGAATTGTTAGAATTGAGAAAACCAGATCCTCATGTCACCATACTTTCTGTATAAAGGCTCCCTTCCAGACATGTCGGACAAGAACATGACAACACTACACACTAGCAAGAAACTGGTTTAGATTCATCCATAACTCACATGAGGTTCTTAAAAAAAAAAAATGGAGAATTGACTTCTCGCTAAAAGGACTTCTGGCCTTTATGACAAATGAGGCTTATGACTAATTATGAGTTGTCTCATTACTCTTTGAGTGCTTTTAGGTAGGAAAAATTCAGTTCATGAAAACCAGGTCATCAAACTGCATAAGCAGCCTTCATTATCTACTCCTAGAACAATAATAACCAAACTAATTAAGAGAAACAAAAAGAGAATATTGTACTTTTCCTTTGATGGCTGAATAAAATATATGGCATCCATGGACGGCAATGGCTCTCTTCTACGGAAAAGATCTTCCACCACTGCAATAACACACAATCTCTGGCCAATTACCACCTCATAAACAAAATAAAATTCGGTGTGAAAAATTTGTAAATAGGGAAAGACAATAAATATAAGGGTAATCTTATTTTAGTCTCCAAACTATAGGCGAAATCTTATTTTAGTCCACGACTTTCAAAACATCTAATAATGAGTCCTTTATTAATCAAATTTTTTCAAATTAGCCCTTTTGTCCCATCTTAAATTAACAACAGAAAAAAGCACATGAGGACCATGTGTAATTTAGTGGGAGTGAATAACGTAATTTTACATGTTAAGGCACGACTATTTAGAAGGAAATTATACGTCTTTTTGTTGAAATTTAGTACGGAATGACTTATTTGGAACTTGATATATTGGGGATTCATTCTGAGACTTAAAAAAGAGACTAAAGTAACATTTGACCTTTTGTTTGGAGACCAAAAATGAGTTTAACCTTGCTATGATATATTTTCTTACATGAAATTCCTTGGTCCGTTATGTCTTCCATTTTACATGAATGAGACATCACTTTTACTGTAACTTTATCCATGATGAGTACCTATAAAAAAACAAACATAAACAACTTGAACAATATATATATATATATATATATATATCCATAAAAACACCTCTCCTGAAAAAAATAAATAATTGAAATGATACTTTAATCACACCTTCCAGGATTTTGATTCCCCTGTTCTTGTGGATCCAAGCATTTCATCTAATAATCCTACAAATATATCCAATCCAAAAGAACAACCTGATGATCACATAAGGAGTACTGGAAAATAAAACCAATGGTCTTGCGCATTTTCCCGGGAAGCAAACAAAAAAGTTAAATAGAGATGATTACAAACAGAACGAAAAAGATGGGATATATATTACTTTCACGGCTAGTTTGACGGAAAATCTTGCACTCAGTGGCTCTTCCATGGGAGGAGGAACCGGAATCTGAAAACGACATTGTTATGAGTTTTAAAACTGGAGACGTGAAGATGAAGGAAGAGATTCGGAATGTTTAAATAGAGAGAGAATGGGGTTGGAGATAGCAAACGATGAGAAAGAAGGGAAGCAGTGGAGGAGATGGTCGTATGAAGCGGGAAACGTGTGAATTGGAACGTCATCTCAGCTAATTGCATGCAAATGTGTCCAATAATTACCTTACTTCCTGATGCCTTTTTTTTAAAAAAAAAAAAAAAAACAGAATAAGTCGCAACATACATAAATTAAGAAAAAAAAACTCCTCTGTTGGCGCATGTTTCTTACATATAAGCAGACTTTTTTCTTATATATTGTTGCAGTAGTCCCGATCTTTGTGAAAATGAATATTTGATTTTTAATTCTTTTTATTAAATCGATTATGACCTTTAATTTTAATCGTTGAATGATTAATTTAATTAGACGGACATTAAATATGCATTATATAAAAGATAAGTGACTATTTTAACAAGGCTATTTTTAGTAAAATGTCTATTATGTTTTAAAGAAGTTAAAATTGAAACATAAAAACAATAAAAATAATAAATATATATTGTTAAAAATTAGAAATCTTCCTTCAAAAATTAAAAAGAAATCTCCTTGAAGGAGTAGAACCAGCTTGATGACAGGGTTTTCGGTGTAGGGACAACTGGAGGCGATGTGGCGGCGGATGGCGGAGGTGAGGCCGAGATGGCGGAGGAAATGGAGGTTAGGCAGCCGGTGACACAGTGGGCGTTAAGCATAAGGACCCAAGTCAGCTGCTTGGCGTTCTTGTCACGGGCCTGGCCTAGAGAGTTCTCGACGAAGATGAGGAAGTCATAATCAATAGGGCCCTTAAGCTCGACCATTGACCAGTTCGAATTCTCCATCTTGACCACCACCAACGTCCCCTGGTGGCTCTCCTTCGCTCACCAATTGAACGACAGTGGCGCCATTTTTGTGAGATCTCTTGCCCAAAAAAAAAAGATGGGATTTAGAAAGAGAGAGGAGTCGACGGGATTGGAGGTGCTTCGATGATCCATGGGTGGGGGTTGACGGGGAGGGTTGGGTGTGATAGAGAGAAGGCTTGACAGCGAGAGAGTTGGGGGGGCTTTGGTGATAAATGGGCGGGGGTCGACGGGGAGGGCTGGGTGTGGGATTGGGGTAATTGGGTTTGGAGGTGGGGTCACCGGCTAGGATTGGGGTGGTTGGGAACAGAGGAGGAGTCGCTGGCATGGTGGGGGGGGTGGCCAGGGGTGGGCGATGGAGGCAGTGTCTGTTGGGCTTTGGTTTTGGTTTTGGTTTTCTTTTTCTTTGTTTTTTTTTTTGTTACTTTACTGATTTTGAATTTTTTTGCTAATTTTGATTTTTTTGGGTAAAAATCGAACAAATGGTTATAATTTGATGTTTTTAGATTAATGATTGTGATTTTTTTTTTTTATGTATCAATTATTTGAAGAATAATTTAATAGTTTTATTGAAAATAATATCTAGTATAATGAAAGAATGTTAGAGCCAAACACAAAGATTTATTCTAAAAATATTTATAAGATGTTTGACAAATGAGTTTGAATTTTAAAAAAAATAGTTTAAGTATTTTAGCATGTGAAAGCCTTACGCTATGGACGGTTTAAAGTTACGTGTTTGTAAAAAAGCATGGTTAGATGTTATTTTTGTTGAATGAGAGACAATCTGCTAGGTTAATTATTGGGCTCTTTGCCTTTCTTCTTTTCTTTCGTTTTTCTCTCTCTTCCTCTCTCTGGGTTTTTTTTTTTTTTGTTAGTTGAGTTGTTCTTGTTCGTCGACAATTTTGGAATATATTCATCTTAAATACATCTTAGTACTCATCTAAAAAATAAAGCTTATTCTAAAAAATTGAGAGAAATTATCCAGTAGAATTGCCCTAGTTTACCATGCCACATCATGACATAACTCATAAATAATAGATATTTGGAAATTTGTCAAGGTCAATCCTATCTGGTAATAATCTTTGATCTTTCTTTTATCTTATCAATTGTTTAAAAAATAATTACATTATTAAGAGGCTCTCATACTCTATTACCTCTTGAGTTATGCATAATGTTTAATACACATGGCAAGAAGTCTATTTACACAGAAAAGAAGTTACTAGAGTCTACAGAAACCATAAAGCACTTATCTTTTTTTTTTTTTTTTTTTTTAAAAGTAAACTACAGATAGCACTTTTCTTTACAACATTTAACTGCATCATCATGCATTTCTTCAACTCCATACTTGAATTCAAAACATGAATCTAGGAGCTTTTTTATTAAGAGACATGGCAGCAGTTTGAAGCTTTTGCCTTGATCCTTTTCAGAACTGCACAAATGAACTTGTTAATAGAAGAAAGAGCTTGAAAGTTTCCACGGTAAGAGCTATCTATTTCCGCCACAAGTAAGAATTGCAGCTTTAACTATTGGATTAATTTTCAGTATCTGATTTGCAAGTGTTGACGTTCAAAAATTTGAGATAAAAACTTATCAAAAGATAAATAAAAAGATTCTTCAAACAAAAAAAAAGACAGAAAAAAATGATAGAACCGACTCTTCTTGGTGTTCTTGAAGTTCTGGGTATTTGGAAGGAAGCAAGTCCGGCGCACTTTTGACTGGCATGGCGTTTGATGAACAATGGTAACTCCCTTCTGCCTCAGGATGTTCAAATAGGAAAATGTGGGCTCTGTCAACATCATCTACGTGCACCATATCTATACGCCCTAGAGAACTTGACTCGATATTGTTAATCTTACCTGCATAATTACAAATTGAAGGTCCTTCAACTAGGAGCCAAAAAAAAATTATGCGCAGAAAAACTAGTATGAGGAAGTGAATAACATCTATCAGGACGGCTTTGTTTTGTGATTGATTTCATATTAGGAAACCATAATGATTTTCAGCTTCAAAGCTCAATCTCATGTTCTAAGAATACAATTAAATGTAAAATTAATTGTTGTGCAAAGGCAGTACATACCCAAGAGCAATCCCGATGTCAATCGACCAGAGCCTGCAAATTTAGGACAGATGAAAGGACCAACAACTGTAGAAGGAACTAATGTGCAACCTCCAAACCATGTCTGTTTGGCAGTGTTTTCAAAAGGAGAAAATGATTTTGTTTTAAAAAATAAGAATTTTTAGAAATTACGCTAAGTATTTTTTGAAATTTTTGCCTTAAAAAACAAGAAAAACATTTTCAAAAATTCCCAAAGTAATACCAAACAAGGCAGTACTGTGTGTTTTTTTCTGAAAATTCAAGGACTGCCCTTTCAGCTAAGGTCTTGGAAATCGCGTAGGAAGCTCCAAATGGATCTAGCGCTCTTATGTATACGTCGCTCCGAAGACTCTCATTCACTTCATCTAAATTCTTGTCAATTAAGCCAACTGCAGGGGCACTTGAAGTGTGGACAAGTTTCTTCACCGTTTTAGAATTTAGGCATGCCCTTAAGATCCCTGTTGCTCCATCTAATGTTTTTTTGGTTACTATTTCCTCTGCTTCTTTGCCCACAAAATCTATCGGAGCAGCGATGTGAAAGACTCCAATGCACCCTTCGATAGCTGCACTGAAACTTTCTGGGTCATTGAGATCTACGTCGAAGATCCTGAGCTTTTCTTATGCTCCTGGTAGACTTGTGAGGAAGCTAAGGTCTTTCTTATGCTCTGTTGGTACATATTCAATGACAATGTTACTTTTGAGAAGCAAAACAAAACCAAGACTCAACGGCTTTTAAGTAGATTCCATCGTTACTAAGATTGAAAAGACACATATGGTTTTGATTTTCTTAGATGAATAAGAGGAATACATTTTTAGTTTCTAAGACAGACTAACTCTTTTTAATTATTTGATTTTTTTTTTGTTTTAAGTCCGCTCTGCCTAAACACTGAGTACTGAATAAGATCTTAAAGAAGATGAAAATGCCAGAGGCCTAAGGATTTATGACAGATAGATGATGGTAGGTTGCTTTACATCTAAACAAAATATGTGTAGGTAAGAAAATAAGATAAGATATGATATTATACAGATGAAAAGTCAGAAAATAAGACATGTTAGAAAAAATTGGACCAAATTCGAGTATCTTTGAAAAAATAAACATGCAATTAGGCCGACTTTTGAAAAATGAGACTCGGACTGTATAACTTTTTAACAATTAAAAACAAAATGACAAAAGACACTCTGACACGACTATAGACTTTTTGACAAACATGCACCAAATCTAGAAAACTATCATAAACGACAAATTACTGTAGAATTTTTGAATAAACGAGACACAAATTTTGAAACGTTTAGATAAGATTCAAAAATTTCAAATATGTTACAGTACAACACGTGATACATCTGACAAGATAATATTTTTTTAGAAAACAATAAAATAAGAACAAACACTAATCCTTTAACATTTACTATAACAATCTAAAACATACAAATACTTAGAATGCATAAACACACACATTTTTTTTTTACAGAAAATAGATAAATTATTGAACATCTACTATA
The DNA here is from genome assembly GCA_025403435.1 of Artocarpus heterophyllus. Lineage (NCBI taxonomy): Eukaryota > Viridiplantae > Streptophyta > Magnoliopsida > Rosales > Moraceae > Artocarpus > Artocarpus heterophyllus. Next base: position 14,136,752 of record CM046330.1, read on the forward strand.
ACCAATTCATAACAAACTAACCCTCAAACGACATCTATGAATTGAGAATTATTCTCTATCTAATTTTTTTAATATCATGCAAACATGCTCTTTAAATGTTATGTTCCTAAGGCATTGCCCTTCTACATAGAAATTGGGCCAAAGTTTAGAATTCACCTTAAACATATCCATTTGGATGCTTCTAAAGAGAAACATGAAGTCATTCAAGTTCTCTATAGAAAGTTCATCCTTACAAAACTTGATTTTATCCTCTCTATTTACTGACATAAATTTAGGCAAAGTATATTTATTGTTACAATTTTGTCATCCGCATTTGTTAATACGATGGCACAAGCTCTTCTTTTTATCACACTACGACTAGTATCCATACCTAATAAGCCAACGTCATGATTAAAGTTACTCAATTGAGTCTTTCCTTTTATCAATGTCCTCACATCACTAGGGATGCCAAAAGGCATGAGAATCTATAGTGGAGTGATTCTAGAATTATATTTCTTCCTAAGAACTTTGTGGGAAAGTGATATTGGGTCCATGTTAAAAAGAAAGAAAAGAAAGAAGAATAAAGATAACAGAAAAATCGAGGTAGAAAATTGAAAGATTTTGAAAAATTTTTAGAGAGAGAAAGAAGAAGATCTAGAGGGAAAGGAGAGGATTTCAAAAACTAGAGAGAAGGAGGAGTTTGGAAAGAAAGCGAGCTCAGAGAAATGAGCTATGATGTACAATGATAGGGTATATAGACATTAAATGGGCACTATGTTGGACATGTGTTAAGGACACATGTGAGAGACTGAGTATATATATGCATTAATATTTTTATATGGTCGGATTGAATCGAATTGGGCCAGACCCAATTTAGGTGATATGAGATGGTTGGGTTAGACTGACCCAATTTACAATAAAACTTATTTGCTTCTAGTGAACACTTTTTTTTTTTTTTTGTAAGTGGCACCGGAAACAGAAAAGTTTTGGATGTCCCCCTAAAGAGAAGAGAATAATGGTTTGTGAGATGTTGAGACTAAAGATACTAACATAATGGTCGCTATGTACGCTCTAAATCGTAATCATTGAATTGGAAATCAAAGAAGTACTTATATTGTTGGTAGTTATTGTAGCGGTTGCTTCATGTGGAGTGAAGAGAAGACTTGTATACACCATCATTTTCATTTGGCAAGTTGTTGCATTGTGTTGTTTGTAGTGTATGTTGGTGGCTTGTTGTTACGGATGCTTGGGACGTTTGAATTGTAGGGTTGATGTACCATCTCTACTCTTACCCTTTCATTTTTTTTTTTTTTTTTAGTTCACGTTTGCTTGTTTTGGTTGTAACTCTTGCAATAGCTATATATTCTTTTGACAATTTCTAGGTTGTAAACTGTATCAACTTCTTCACTGTTATATAAATGGCTCGTCGTATGATGGGACCTAATAGGTGCATTTTTAAACCAGGTGTAGTTTATCTCAAGTGATAAAATCTCGGTGAATCTAAGATCGAATCCACATGAAAGTCTTCTCATTTAATTAATAAGTTTATAAATAATTAAAAAAATAAATATTCACAAATAAACATAAAATAAACAAAATAATAAATGTGGAATTTCAATAACAATAAATAATAATATTAAAGAAGCTGATGTTAAAGGATCCACTCTGAGTAATTTATTATGGCTTTTTTTTTACTCTTTTTTAATGATTGTAATTCGGTTTAAGAATACATTGTGCTGTCTGCTATCGACAATAAATTAAAAATTACCAAGTATTTCATAAACTTGTTAATACAAATAACATGAGCTCATTTTTATTTTAACATTTTTAATTTGTAAATGAATTCTAAGCATTTACCGTGTCATTCTATATCGACAATAAATCAAAATCTTCATTTACAAGAAAATAATCAAAGTAAATATGAATTATTTAAATTAATTTTCTCCATTATAACCACTTATATACAAGGTCTTTGGGAACCTTAGTCTGAACCAATTGGTTTGAAACACTATAACAGTAGAAAGCGTTACGTTATAGCTCACTTTTGCTTTATATTATTCAAGTTTAAACCAATTGGTTTGAACCAATTGTCCAAACACATGCTTAGAAAATTAAAATTTACTAAATTAATTTACCAGAGTTTTGTCATTTCATCTAAGGAAAATAAAATAAAAAAGACACAATTAAAAATAAACACATAAAAAAATAAATATAAAACAAACAAACAAAATTTAAACACACTTTTAGGGTGTTTGAAGGGTTAGTTTAAACTTAAACAAAATAAAGCTCACACTCATGTTACAGTGTAAAGATATCACATGCTATAGTATTTTTAACTAATAGTGTGTTTAGGAAGTGTGGTTTGAACCAAAATTATTTGTTCAAATACTATAGCATGTGAAATCTTTACACTATAGCTCACTTTTTATTGACACTATAGCATGTGAAATCTTTACACTATACAACTAAAAGTTTTGGTTTGAACCGATAGCCAAACACATTACAATTAGTTCAAACAAATGCTCCAACTTAAGCTGCCTTTAAATTGCCACATGTTTAGTCCATTTGGCAAAATTGGTTCTAACCAACTTTTCAATTCGAAACAATGTAAAGCTTTTACATGCTACAGTAAAAAGAAAAAAAATTGCTGTAGTATAAAACTTTCACATGTTACAGTGTTTACAGTTCTAACTACTATGTTAAATACCCTAGTTGTCATTTGATAAATGGTTGCATTTAACTTGCCTCATGGCAATTGTTTATTTCCTCACAAAAGTTAGCTCATCTAAGATACTCGCACTTTATCATTCCCTCCTGGACATCACACTTTGAGTTTGGCTAAAAAAAAAAACAGAGAAATCCTTGGACAGCTGCAACGCTATTGGGCTGAGGCAGTTGAAAGGGAGAGAAGTATGTGACACTTGGTGCTGCTGTTGGGAATATGAGTCGGGCTTGGACTCGCCAAAGCTTCGTGCGGAACGCTCGTTGGAAGACTGGCTGTGCAGTGCACAGAACGCGCGACGCAAGAGGGAAAACCAGAGAATGTCCAAAACACTACTATTTTCTTTTTAAAAAATTAAAAATTGAGCCATGTGAGACGTGATTAACCGGTTAAACAGAAGAGCAATTTATTTTTTCTTTCCCTTACCCTTAAGCTCATTAAGAGCTTCCATTCTGATCTGAACGGCTGAGAATAGATGAAGGAAAAAACCACCTCAATAGATGAAAGCACTATCCTATATATATATACACACACAATATATACACTACAAAATATACGTATTTTTTATTCGGAAAAAAATATTAATTTTTCTTCCAAACCTTAATTATCCTCAACATACATATACATCTATATATATATATATATTTGTTGAAGTTTGGTTTGTTTTGTAAAATCTTAAATTTGAATTAAATTTCAACTTACTTTTTGTTTATTAGTGTTAAATTCTTTGTTAATAATAAACATCAGCGGGGGACTATACAGGGAAGCCCCTCCAACAGGGAATTTTCCGATCCTGTCTCCGCCATTTTAATGATGATGAGCGCAGGGGTGGGGATGGTTTTGGGAGCAAGGTTTAGGAAGGAAGAGCATTCTCCGGTCTTGCCCCTTTGTCATAACACTCCTTGAACTGTTTTTTAAAAAAAATTACAAAGAGACCACCTCTACTAAGCAAACCCAACAGAAAAAAATGACTAGTTTTTCTAATTTATAATCAAATAAACAAAATTAGAATATTTATATTAATTCCATAAATCCTTTAATCACAAAAATATTCATATGATATTTTCAAAAAAATCATCGACTTAAATATGTATATTATATTATTTAATTATAGGATGTTCTCTGGTCATTACAAAAACGAAAAAAATATAATAACAGCGACAAGAAAAAGGAATACAATACGGCAACATTTTGGAGATGACAACAATCTGATATGAAGTTTCACAGCACTGTCGTCACACTGTAACGACTATACTCTACAAATAACCCTTCTCTTTACAACAGTTAATTGCATCATCAAACATTTCTTCAACCCCATACTTGTATTCGAAACCTAAATCTAGGAGCTTCTTTGATGAGAGACGTGGCGGCTTGACGCCTTTCATTTCCAATCGAGAACTGCACAAAAAGGATCAATCAATTAAAAGAAAGAATATTGGAATAATCTAAAATATGTGACTACTTGGAATATTCTTAAAAGGGTGTTTAGGAACCGAGTATAAACCACAAACTTGTAATTCAAACCAACTTAGTTGCAACGTTTTATCTCACAAAATTTGAATTTCAAAATCAACTTTAGTTATTACCCATGGTTCGACCAAATGTCCTATGAAAGGATAATTTAACTAACCCTTTACTGGGTATCTGAATTTCCGGGTATTTGGCAGAAACCAACTCCGACGTACTTTCAACTGTGGTGTTATTTGATGAACAATTAAACCTCCCTTTTGCCTCGCGATGTTCAAATAGGAAAATGTGGGCTCTGGCAACATCATCTACATGCACCATATCCAGACGTACAAGAGGACTAAATTCTTTCTTCTCAACTGCATAACATGAATTAAAAAGAGTTCCTTAGAGTTGGAACTTATGAGGATGTGGAGATTTCCCCGTTCCGATTACCCTTTAAATTTTTGGTGTTTCAAATACCATCTAACCAATCATATTTTGTCATATCATTTAACGAGCAACGTGAAAAAGTTGTTAAAAAAAACATTTCAAAATTTTTAAATGACGTAACATTACGTGATTGTAAGACAGTATTTGAGGCACTAAAATTGATCAGGACGATGTTTCAAACATTGAATTCTATGTTTCAGTTTCTAACTATTTAAAGAGCTACGATCAAAAATGTTGTCCAAAAAGCAGCATTACGTACCACAGACTATGTGAAGAACAGCCAGAACAGAGATAGGGAGCTTAGGACAAATGAAGGGACCAACAACGTAAGAAGGAATCAACGTGACAACTTCCAGACCATGTTTTTCTGAAAATTCAAGGACAGCCTTTTCAGTTAAGGTCTTAGAGATCATGTAGGAAGCCGCATTTGACTTGATAGATTTAACATAGTCTATGTCAGTCCAAAAGCTCTCATCCACTTCATCCAAGTCCTGGCCGTTCAACTGCACTGCAGCGGCACTTGAAGTGTACACAACTTTCTTCACCGTTTTGGAATCCACGCATGCCCTTAAGATCCCCATTGCTCCATCTATTGATCTTTTGGTCACTACTTCCTCCGCTTCTTTGTTCTCGAAATCGATTGGAGAGGCGACATGGAAGACTCCGATGCACCTTTCGATGGCTGCTCGAAAACTTTCTGGATTGTTGAGATCTGCGTCCAAGATCTTGAGCCTGTCTGATGCTCCTGGTAGATTTGTTAGGAAGCTAAGGTCTTTCTTATGCTCTGCAGCCATATATTATTCAATGTCAACATTTATAATTTTTGGAATTAGAGATGGTGAAGACTAAATCTGTTGCAAAATCACTAATTAACTAGCCCACACATAATAATTTCTAATCTAGGAATGGACTATAAATAATCTTTTTTTTTTTTGCTTTGTGAATAAAATAATCGAGGAGGCTAAAGATTCTTTAACTACATGGTTAACATTTAAAAAATAGATCCCATAACTACTACAAATTAATCTGATAGAAAATTTTTAAGATCATCACCAGAAAAAATATACTCTTTTTCGCGAATAAAAAAATGGCACAACTTTCCTCAAAAAAAAAAAAAAAAAAAAAAAAAAAGAGCTCACCTGGATTAGATCTGACGGTAGTTCTGACAGAGTAACCATGATCAAGAAGTCTCATTATCAGCCAAGATCCTATGTATCCTGTGCCACCTGTTACACAAACTGTACCTTTCTCTCCTTCCATTTTTTTTTTTTAATTATCCAAAATGTTTTGATTCAAAAGGAGTTTCAGAAAGCGAATATACTTGAAGGATAATTCTTCTTCTTCTTCTTCTTCTTCTTCTTCTTCTTTCCTTCGTACGTTTCAGATAAGATTCCCCGTCGCTTTCTACGTCTGGTTGGTCGTCTTATTCATATTTATTGTTTGAAATTCATAGCAACCCGTATTGTATAAATTGTTTAACGTTACAAGCTACAATATCTATTTTAATTGGTTTTCACACCTAAAAGAAAAAAAAAAGAATTAATTTGCAAAAAATTTCCCCCTTGTAACATTATAGTCTTGAAATATGAAATATTAACAAAAAAAAAAACTCTTGAAATTATGATTTGGAGCATAAATATTAAAATGCCACACAAATAACTAGGATTGTTGAACGATTTAAGGAATCATTATATTATTAACTTACCCTAAGCCAGTCATATGAAGATAAAAGAAAAGATTATTTTTTAAAATTTTTTAAAGTTTTGTAGTTTATGTTTTCAACAATAAAAGCTTTTAAATTAGATCGGCTTTTTAAATTCAAATTTGCTTTAAATATGATAGAGCTATCAAAATACTCCTATATTATGTACCAAATCTTAATTATATACTATTTTTTGTTACAAGTTCTAATAAAAGGAGAGTCTTTGTTAATATTTCATATATCGAGGGGAACACCTATTAAGCTTTGAATTTCGAAAAGCACATGTTACAAAAGCTATTGTTTTGAGGAAATTTTTGTAATTAATTCTAAAAAATATAAATATTTCGTATTTTAAAAAAGTATATTTTATCATTATTTATAATCTTTATTTATCCTCAATGCATATATGTATGTTTTGAAGTTTGGTTTGTTTTGGTGAAAATCTTGAATTTTTTTTTTTATTATTATTGAAATTTTGTCAACAATAATCATTAGCGTAGGAATTGGGGTAGGTATAGGGGAGGCCTTCCAATGGGAATTCTCCGACTCCGTCTTCGCCTTTTAACAAGGATGAGCACTAGGGTGGGAATTGTTTTAGGAGTAGGGATAAGGAAGGAAAAACGTTCTTCAGTCTTGCCTCGTTGCCACAACACTTCCTGAGTTTTTCTAAGGAAATTACAAAGACATCCATTATGTTAATCAAGTCCGATAGAATATATATATATATATATATATATATATATATATATATATATATATATATATATATATGAAAACTCTATGATAAGATCCACTCAACAATTCTTATTGATAAGACCCATTTCTCTTAGGGGCTTTTTGATGAATGACTTTTTGGAAATTTTTTTTTTTGATGAATGGCCCTTTTTTTTGACAGTTTTTGGCACAAAAAAAAATATTTTTTGGACATCAAAACGGTTCTATTTTTTTTTCATTCTGTTGAGGTTTCTTATTCTGCTACAGTCATTTTTCTTATTTTTTTGAAAAAAACTGGGACAGTTTACATGTACAGAAAAACGTGTTTTTTTTGTTAAAAAAAAAAGATGACTTTTACCCAATTCAATTTTTTTTTGTCCCTTTCATCAAAATCCTCCTTTCTCTTAACCCATGGATGAAAGATCAATGGTTCAAGATTTTATCTCTCAAAAAACAAAAATAGAATTGACTACATTTAATAACAATATATTTTTAATCTAATAGTTGTGAAAATAATGAAAAAAAAATTAAAATAACAGGTGTTAGCTTAGCCCATCAATTGTGGAAAGTGGAGGCATCTGGTGGCGGGACTGACAGAGTCGCGACCACAGTGAGGACAGGCACAACAGAAATTGCGACCTTGGCTTCCCTCTTTGCTTGGGCGGTGATGACAAATCATGCCCTTGCAAATTGCATAGTGTGGTCGCATGGGATCTTGACCAAACCATCACGATCCATGAGGGTGGTCGACCTTTTTGATAGGACCTTCACAACCCATGGTGTCGTGATCTCGCAACAAGATTGCGATGGAACCTTCAAGCCCTACAACAGTTTCTCACGAAGTTGGACCCATGATCATCGCAATTTTTGTCGCTACTAGTGGTGGCAATGATGGAACTACGACATCCATCTCCATGGGGGCTCCAACGGAGGGTGCATCTATAATGACAAAAAAAATCTAAAAATTAATAAGTTTGATTAATTAAGGATTTTTTCATAATTACTTCGTTAAGTACTTGAAAAAGTACAAGTTTAGAATTTATAACACACATATTTAAAGGTCTTGATAGCTATAAGACCTTAGAAATAAATAATGTTATGAATGCGCAAATTTATGTGCTATCTTTATGAAACATGCAACACATGTAATGTTATGATAGCACACTTAAATGATTAAAAATAATTATTTCATACGCTAACCTAAAAGCTTATGATTCAATAATTTCATTTACAAGTCAAAGTTGTAATATTTATAAAAATCTCAATTAGAATGTTTAAATTGAGATTATCTGACAAAAAGTAGAATTTCTAACTTACTATAATTATGTGAAAATTCCTATATGATATCAGTTTAGTAAAAGAAAACTAGATCAATAGTGATCATCAACTCAATACCATAATTTAGAAGATAGTGAGCATAAAGTTTAAATATGCAAGATTGATGTCGATTCTTATTAAGATCACAAGGCATGACAAGGATCTTCTAAATCATAAGAATTATTAAGAGTTCAAGAATTTAGGATATATTATATGTTCGCAAATGATTATTTATAAGGGCAAATAATTATGTGATGATGATGATAATAATAATAATAACTATTATCATTATATATATATATGTATATATAAGCATTAATGGTGTCTACATACATTGACAAGCCTCTAAGCAAAGGCAATATCGCAAATGGATTGCCTTCAATTCCATAGTATGATTAAGAAAAATTTAGAAAGCGTCTACAGATTGGTTGTGGACCCACAAATGACTTTTCACGAAAAATAGTTCGGATCATAATCGTAAAGCATGAAATTGTGCTAAGTTCAGAATTTTAATTAAGTTGACTTATAGATAGTCAATTTAAATTAAAAAATAATAAATAAATAAACTATTATTAATTTCAACTATTATTCTTATGACAAAAGTTTATGACACAAAAATTTGTATAATTTATGACTATCATTTTTATGAATAAAAATTATAAGTTTATAATTTGTTCTAATATTAAAAAGTATAGCTGTTAAAAGAAGGGATTTACAATGGAAAATATATGTTTTATTTACTAATTAATGTTGTAAAAATTTTAGAATTTACAAAAGATTATTTTGATCAAGAAATCAAATTTTAAGTTTTAATCAAAGTTCTCAAATACTAAATATTATTTTTAGCCAATAAATACATATTTGATGAAATTAGTCAAAGTATAGATAAATTTATGGAAATGATTTCATGACAGTATAGAAATTTTAGTAAGACAATAACACAATAAGAGAGAAGAATTTTACAGTTTTAAAGAATATGGTTATGTTTACAGGAATTTTAAGTTTACGGATCAAAATTTGATCAATCCGACACGGCCTAGTTTTGACTGTGTAGACCATATGAAACTCTATAAATGCATGATACAAAAAAAAAAAAAAAATTGGCCAATCAAAATTAGATCCACTTTATCTCTAGTTTCTCTCTCCTCTTCCACTGTCAAAAACTTTGGTCAAGATTCCGGTCTCCGCTTTTGACACCTCCTGTAGAACGGAAAGCTCTCGACGAGCTGAGTCCAATGGTGTGTTATGTCAACCGTAACTCCACTAGAGTAGTCCATACACGCTGATCGAAGCCGTGGAAAACCATGATTTTTTCAGCAAGATTTCTCCATCGTCCGACCATCGATCGACACGAACTTTGTGTCTATAGACTTGGCTCGATGAGTAAAACAAAATGTAGTAGGTGACACCCCTCGATTTTGGCAAGAAAAGCCTTGTCGAAGCCACCTCTTTTCTTTACCATGCCACCGTTCGATGCCGCCGTTCACGGTGGCATTGAGGTGCACTGCCACCCCCATTCAGTTCAGACAATGATGGGGAGTAAAACCCATCACCCAATTTGTCCTCAGCTCAGCCATCGTTTGAAGAATGATGAGACACCACTAAAACCACCACGGCAGCCACCGTTGCTAGCGTTCTGGACCTTGTATCCCCAAATTGGTCGACAAAAAACACTCAGAGGCCCACGACAAAGCTATTCCCCCATTCAATTTCAGGAAATCTCTGTCGAAGATGAAGAACAGCTTGCACCCCCACGCGCCATCGTGGTGAGCTCGATTCTACCTTTATACGCAGTGTTGAAGTAGAGTACCATATCCATTGCACTCAGAAGACTTTGTTTATGGAAATGCCTCAACCAATTGCACAGAACCTTTGCTAGAAAATGGAGATCGGAGCTCCTTTGTTTTCACCACCAATGGGCCTTCGACCCATGTAGATAAAGGACAAATTGACACCTCCATTCGACTTACAAAGGTTGATTTAGTGGGGGTAGGCTTCAGCCCAACCGCCAACGGAGTCCAGTCAATGCCAGTCAATGACGATCAACATCGGTCAACGGCGACCTTGGGTCTCAAGCTCCTGACCTCCGATCGACGATCCCAGACCACCTTCTGACTCGTTTCAACGCTTTAAACACTATGGTACCCTCCATTTGAGCTAATTCTACTCCATTGAAAATTGTCCAGTACTAGCTACATATGGATCAAGGAGACTCAAACTGCAGCAACAGAGTCTAGAATGACGTTTCAACAATGTATGATCTCCAAGAAGCATTCTTAGCCATCCATGGTCACTCAAGGAGTACTGTCAAGTATGCTTCGTAGACTATAGATACAACGAGATACAACTTGACCCGCTCAGCTCAAAGTTCAGATAAATAAGAATCTCACCTATAGTATGAATAGTTTTAAAATAGATTGTTTTAAATGATTTCATAAAAATTAATGAAAATGCATGATCAGTGAATTGTCATATTATGTATGTTATGATGTGTGTTATGTTATGATTTATTATGTTATGTTATGACATGATCTGGTGTGATGAGGTTATGATTAATATTTGATGTATGCAATATTTAAAACATATTGTTTATTCACTCTCAAGTTAAGTATGTTTACGATTTACGAAATTATGATGCTATATAGTGATAAGTTATACTGCATACACACAATATGATAAGTGAAACTTATAAGACCAGATTAAGGGTGTCGTACTAACCTCTCGACCCACGGAGAGGCTTAAGTACAAGTTATGATCTTGGTGTCGTTGGGAACCATGCGAACTAACTTTCCAAGAATCCGTGCAACTAGTACGACCACTTGGGCCCAAAGTAACAAGACAAGTTATAGCCTAAATAATTAAGCATAAAATAAGTTGATAAGCAAGCACAAAACATTCATGCATATTTTTATTAAAATGATTGTTAATTATGTTTTGCAAAACTAATTTTCTACTTACTGAGCGAAAGCTCATTTAAGTATGTTCATGCTGTAGATATAAAAAACATGTCAGAGGCATGGGCAATGATGAGTGATGGATGAATAATGAAGATGGGAATGGATACCGCTCACGCAATGTAACATTTTTGCAATTTAGTTTACGAATTTATGCATGTTTTTATTTTACAAAATTATGAATGTCTTTAGTTTATAAAAGTAATATACGTATAAATAGTATATAAAATTACGTAATCGTGTTTTAAGAACCGAGGTTGTAATCATACAACCTTGGTCTATAGAATGTTAAGATTTAACCGTGTTGCAATAGACAATGCGACAAATGCACGAAATTTTTAAGTAAGAAAATTATAAGATTGTTTGGAATTAAGAATAATTATAGGAATTTTATGTTTAAATGAGAAATATTTTTATGAATATGTTTTATGAATTTATTAATATGAACATTTAGATTATTATGCTTTGAGAAATTATTATGTTGGATTTAAGTGAACAAATTATAAGTAATTATTATTATGATAAGTTTTGAAAAGGTTAATTTTTAAAAAATCAATATGTTATTTTTAAGATATTAAATTATAAATAAAATATATAAATAATTTTTAAGAAAGTTTTAAAGAGCATTTAATATGATTGTATTTCATCATTTAATTTAGAATTGTGTTTGAATTAGTTATATTTAAATTAAGGAATGTTTTAAAGGAAGTAATTCTTAAATAATTATCTTTATGTTTAAAAGAAAAGTTTTAAAGAATTTTCATTATTTTATATTTTAAGAGATTAATGTTATGAAGTATGCAAATGATTAAGTTTTAGAAATTATGATTATGTTAAAACGTAATGATTATTATTACGTTATTATCACGTTTGAGAAATTAATATTATTATGTTAGATTTATGAAATTAAGTTTTGGGAAACAATTATTATTTCTTTTAAGGTTCTATGCTAAGAATTCAATAACAAGAATTTATTTTAGAAAAAAAAAATTTATTCCACAATTTTAGTATTTTATGTTAAAATATATTTAAGTTTATGATTATGTTTAAATTAAGTAACGGCCACGTAGATAGGGTCGTTACAACATCATCCTGATTCATGGCGATATGGGGTCACTGATGGCGGAGAAAGGCTTTCCCTATGATAAGCTTTTTTTTTTTTTTTTTGGATTTTGATAAATCCAATATAAATGAGCTCATTTAATTTATGATGAGCTTGCCTACTTTCAACCGTTTGATTTTGATCTAATGGACGTAAAATGGTCTTATTTATGAGATCTTTTAGAAGGTCTTATCATAGTATTTCTCATATAATTTGATTGTATTTTGGTTAATTAATATTCAAAGTATTAAAAAAAAAAAGTTAGGATGAGAGTCGCAAAAATGTCTTGCATAGATGAAGCCTTCGTAATTTTGAGAAAACAAAAGGAATCGATCTGTGCGGTTCTCCCAAAGGCTTAAAAAAAAAAAAAAAAAGGAGAAAAACGGCATATACTTTAAAACGACAGCAAAAGGATAGAATATATTAAAAGCGACCACAATCTTGCAGGTGAAATCACGTCAAAACAAAGAAAAAACGACAACAAACTCCGAAGCCACGTTAGAATAACAAAGGGGGTGTTTGGCAGTGGCCACAATTTCAGTTATAAACAGTGTAAAGTTCTCACATGCTACAATAACAATAAAAAAATATGCTACAGTATAAAACTCTCACATACTACAATGTGACACCCGTTATTCTCCTAACGGGTATTGAGGTAATTAAATTAATTTTTAATGTATAAAAAAAATTGCTTCATTTAAATTTATTTTATAATATTTATTTTTATCTATTTTTAAATTTTCTAAAATTCTCCTATATTTATTTAGTATGATTACTAAAAAGCCTTAGAACTTCTAATAAATCTCAAAAATGTCATATTGGCATTATGTGTGTTAAAGTCTTTAGATGAGACATAAGGATATCTTTTCCAACTACTCTTGACCCTCATTTTCTTTATTTCCTCCGTGACATGCTTCAACATGTCTCCTCTATAATTGTTTCTATCACTTCTCTTCAAAGACTTCATCTTTTCTTCCTTTCTCTTCCACGGTTCCCACACTCTTCTTCTCATTTCTTTGCTGAAGCAAAATACTTAGAGAACTTCTTCAAGGCAGCCATAAAAATCAGCCACCATCACCTCCATTTGAGCAAGAATTTCAGTCATACCGAACTAAAGGAACCTGTTTTGAAGCCATTTCAAGCTTCCAACTAACCATAATCCGAGGTTAGAATCTTATGAACAAATTTAGTCTTTCATTTATAAATTTTCTTTTATACTAAAGGATTATTCAAATTTGCGTTCTTAAACCTAAGTATATGTTTGTTGCTATTTTGGAGCATATGTATGAAGTCTAAGTGTATATGCCCTAGACAGAAAATTTATATTGTGAAACTTTATAATACCTCTATGGGCAGTGGTTATTTCTTGAAATTCTAAGATTAAATTAAAATAAATTTTATGAATGTAGTTATATGTTGTGCTTTAGTTTTAATTGTCCTTATGCACGCCTTAGGATCAAGGGAGTATGGAGCTAACGTTAATTGATTCCAGGATTAAGAGACTGTTGATAAGCTTAAAAGGTAGGGATTCTATTACTCATCTTTTGTGAGGTTTTTATAGAATTAAAATTGATTGTTTTGCCGCAATATATATATATCTATGTTGAACTGATATTATATGATTATCACATATGAAACTATGACATGGACTCGTCTTGTATTGTACGGCGAGGAACATAATGAATTGACACATGTTATAAATTGAGAAGCATGGTTAGGAAAACTAACTCTATTGATAATGATTCAATATAGAGAAATTGTGAGACATGAAAAGGGCGACGGTTACGTCCTTGGGCATGAATACCCTAAAAGGTAAAGTAGGGGGAAGGCGATGACGCTTCCTTGGGTTGAAAGTCCCAGAACACACTGTACAGGAATCGATTTGGTGAGGACTCGGGGCTTGATGTCCCCTCACCGGAACACCCTTGGAATGTTTATAGGGTGATCAAGTGCGCCCATTTGGGTTTCGATGAGTTGAGTGATACTCAATTTAACATGGATACCTAGGAACAATGATGATTGGTAATATTTGTATAAATGTGTAATTATGACACTTGGTAATGATTAACTACGGTATCCATAAGATGTGATCATAATAAACCTCATAATCTAGAATATGATGTAACTTACTAACCATGCAGGTTTTAATGTGGTAATGATAAAAACCTAAAGGTGAGTAATGGCTTTCTCTACTGAGCATAGTGTTGCTCATTCCCTTATGTTTATATCTTTTCAGGACTCACTAAGTGTGAGGTGGCTACGAGAAATATAGTTGAGGAAGTGATGTAACTATATTACATTAGGACTGCTTCAATCGTTGAGAATGTTCTTCATGATAATGTAAGCATCAATTGTTACTTTCTGTGACTGTATTATAATGTGTTGAGGGTTAAAATGATGATGACAACAGTTTATATTATTAAATTTAAGGTGCTACATTAAAACTGTGGTTTATTTGTCGTTTATATTTTTATTTTTGAGTTGAGAGTTTTCATTTAAGTCCCGGGCAAATTTTAATCTTTAAGGTTTTACTTTTATTATTTATTTTTATTTTATCTCATTAAAAACTGTTAACCCCCATATAGGGGCGTTACAGAATTTTTGGTATCAGAGCCTAGGTTCGGTTAACCTAGGGAGTGTAGCACCACTTTAAAAAAAATATATTTTTGAGATGGTTTTGAAGCTGAATTTTCATTGTCATCATCAAAATGAACCTTCACATTGATTTATACAGTCTAGAAGGATGTAACATGGAAAGGCCATAGAATGAAAATACTTATGGTTATATGAGTACAATAATTATATAGAAGGAAAGTATTAATAGTTATGAGGGAATGATAATTATATGGAATGAGTTTATAAGTAGATTGCTTATGAGAGATTCGTATAATATTTGGATCTATAAGCATATCTAATTCATATAAACGATGAGAAATTCGTATAGATACGAGGATTTAAGAGCCTTTTGTCTCGTGAAAAACAATAAGAAATATAAGGCTTGATTTATTGATTTTAAAGTTTGGCATAGATATGCCAAATTTTTTGTAATTGATTCAAACCTAAGTAATGATTATGTGTGGATTCGATGGAGCACATAAGTGTCAATAACTTTTCTTGAAAGTTCTATTTATTTGAGGAATATGATATAAGTTGAGAATCATGGTATTGAATCTTGAAAGAGATAAATGTTAGACTTTTGGTCTGTTGAGACTGTGTAAAGTCTAGAATACATGAATCTCAAAATTGAAATATTTCGTTACATACATTGTATTTAAGTGTATCAGTGAATCTTTTGGTTACCTAAGGTTTTGTTATATGAGGAAATTATATATTGTATGAGTAGAATTGTGGGGATTGTAGATGTTCTTAAGTAGTAACATCTAGTGTCTTTGTTCATTGATATGGTCTACGTTGAAAGACGTAAATCGTATTGATTTCAAGGTTAGTCACATTCTAAACCCTTGGTAGCAATGATGATGAATCCATTGATAGATGTTGAGTATTAGGAATAACATATGGGTGTATGCATTGTTCAATAAGGTTTTGATTAAAACAAAATTATTTGAGTTGCTGGATCATTCAGGAAGATCCTTGTTGTCGTTAAATTAGATTTGTTGTTTATAGTTGACTTTATCTATAGTGGGCTTTGAATTGGATTTAAGATTTATACAAATTGGTTTTCAATTTTATGTTTGTTATTTAACTCGTTCCAAATGTGTTAAGGCCCGAAACAACCTGACCATTTTCAACTTAGAACATTTGGGCCTAGTTCAAATCTTAAATCAGTTTGATTCACACTGTCTCTCCCACGTGGTCTCTATACGTGTCATATACAGTGGTTTAATCATTGTTTACATATACGTTTACTGTGCATAGGAGCTTATTTCTCCGAGTTCACTTTTTCTCTCTTAATTTGTTATTTTCTCTCTAAATCGTAAATCCTCTTCTTTTTCATTAAAAATTCTTCTTTTCCTCTAAAAGAAGAAGGAATTCTAGGATTCTGCAATTTACTATCTTAATTTTTCCTTTCTATTTACTCTTCTTTCATCTCATCATGGACCCAAAGTACCAACACCTGAGAAAGTATTTCCCATCACTCTCCCAAAAGATTCTCAGAAAGAAATACAAGGCTAGAATTACTCGGTTGTGGATTCTTATGCGTTTTGGTATCCCTTGTGATGTGAGAATGTTAATAGAGGGGAAAATCCGTCCGAGTGACTTTAGTCAAGATGTCGGTTTACTAGGAACGGGTACTAGTCGTAGTGCAATGAAAAGAAGAGCTCGTGCCATCGTGGTCACTTGTAACAAATGTGGAAGACAAAATTGTAACGGTAAATGTACTTCACCTGGTTATATGTCTACGAATAGAGAGGATAAAATAAGGTTTTGTAGGGATGGACTTTCAAAGGAGAACTTGGATAGCATCCATCCTCCTCTCCACGGTCACCCTAGTGGATATGTTCAAGGAGCTATTTTTAAACTCTGGCCTAAATTTTATACAGAAAGACAACGCCTCAGGAATATGGTATTTCTAGATCCTGTTTGCCAAGCCATAAGAAAACTGGATGGGGAATAAGTCATCGCTCTATAAAGGTTATTTAGTCTTTACTTATTTGAAGCAGTTTTAGCTGATGTTCAACAGTTTGTGTTTTTCTTTTACTCAGAATATTTGCTTTTGTGTTTGAAATAATTGTGATTATTAGATTGATACAGTAAGTGTTAATATCTTATTTAATTTATGATTTTCTTAAATATATATATAATAAAATATATTATCTTATCAGACACGTTACATACGGTACAGTAATATGTTTGAATTTTGAAAAGCTTATCCAGATATTTCAAGATTTGTGTCTCAAATTTCAAAAGTTCTACAGTATTTGTCGTTTATATTAAATTTCTAGACTTGGTGTATATTTGTCAAAAAGTCTACAGTTGTGTCAAGAGGGTCTTCTGTCAAATTGTTCTCAATTGTCAAAAGTTATACAATTAGAGTCTAATCTTTTTCAAAAAGTGAATCAGATTTTTTGTAAACTATCAATCACCTTATCTTACTTTCTTATCCGCACAAGATTTTGTTTAAATCTTTGGATTACCTTTTCATTACCTACTCGTCTATCTCTTTAGCCCTTTTTGTATATTTCTCATCTTTAAAATCTCATGTAGAACCCGAAGTCTAAGTGGAGCAGACATTAAGCAACCACTTCTATAAACCAAATATGTCTACCTCCCAGTCCACGAAGAAAATAAAGAATGTCTGTGTCTTTTGTGGTTCCAGCCTTGGAAAAGATAAAGCTTATTTAGAAGCTGTAAATCACTTAGGGCAAGTCCTAGCACGCAAGAAGATTAACATAATCTATGGGGGTGGTAGTATAAAAATGATGGTAAATATGGCACTAGCAGCTAGGTCTAGCGACGCTACTGATGTAAGAATTTGGCCTCATATTCCAGTTGAAGGAAACCTTTGTAAGGAAGCCATAGGTAAGGGAGAAGGAGTCAGGAGTATCCCTAAAAATTTTAAAGACATAATCTATAATTCTGATGCTTTTATAGCATTACCTGGTGGTCTAGGTACTCTTGAGGAAATATTTATAGTTGCTTGTGGGCAATTGTTGGGCTTTTATTCCAAACCTTTGGGACTGCTGAACGTAAAGGGTTTTTATGACGGTCTTTTGAAATTTCTAGATTACGCTGTGGAAGAAAACATCACTACAGAATCGGAGAGACAAATCTTTGTCACTGCTTCAACAACTGAGGAATTGATAGATAAAATGCAAATCATACATCCAGAATCCGACACTGCAACATCCAAGCTTGAATGAGAAAGGGAAAGCCGGGAGCGGCCAATTGATTTGAATCTCCATCTGTAATCTTTTTGTTTTATCTTTGGCATGTAGGCATGTGTGTTCGTATTTCGTGTGTTACGAATAACTGTTTGCCTTGTATTCTGTGTTTCTTGTGGTACGTCGTTGTTCAATCTTTTAGATTCATTGAGCCTAATGCCGGGATGGCTAGATACGGAGTACTTGATGCTCTCGAAACGCATCCTTCTTAAGGTCCGATCTTTTGTTTATCGATGTTTTTGTATCCTCTAAGCATGCATGATATGGATAGCTGGTATACGGAGTGCCTTGTACTCTCGAAACGTATCCGTATCATGTTTGTAATGTGTAATATTCTGTTAATATTATGTGGAAGTACCAGAGTCAGTTATGAGGATATTCCATATGAAATATGAATATATTATTTGGGTTGAATGTTTGTGTCATGAGGATAGCTGTTTAATGAAAAATATGTCGGGTATGTTTGCAACTCTGAGATTCCGTTTAATATCTCTATGAATAAGTTTAATGTATGGTTTTGAATAGAAGTGTTTGTGATATATGTTTTATGATTATGTTTTAGTTTATTAGTTGAGGTATGAAATCAAATATATTTGACTTTTCCTTACTCAAAAAGGAAAAGGAACCTAAAGATGAAGTATATAAAATTTCTCTCGCAATCTCCTTAAATGTGATTGTAAATCACAGTCCATGGACAATGAAGGACTGGAATCATGATATGGTCAATATGTATGCCTGATCAGATTCTTAGACTATTATACGGTGTTACAAGTTGAAACTTGTCAGAAATACTCTCATTGAGGGATTTAGAATTTAGAGTAAGATTTATTATGCAAGTAAATAAGTGGAAATACGATGACTTAAATTTGGAGGACAAACAACATTAACGGTTTAGACTCGGAATTGGAATCATAATGGAATTAAAATTTTTACTAGTATTGCTAGAATTGAAATTTCGAGGACGAAATTTCTTTAAGGGGGGTAGAGCTGTGACACCCGTTATTCTCCTAACGGGTATTGAGGTAATTAAATTAATTTTTAATGTATAAAAAAAATTGCTTCATTTAAATTTATTTTATAATATTTATTTTTATCTATTTTTAAATTTTCTAAAATTCTCCTATATTTATTTAGTATGATTACTAAAAAGCCTTAGAACTTCTAATAAATCTCAAAAATGTCATATTGGCATTATGTGTGTTAAAGTCTTTAGATGAGACATAAGGATATCTTTTCCAACTACTCTTGACCCTCATTTTCTTTATTTCCTCCGTGACATGCTTCAACATGTCTCCTCTATAATTGTTTCTATCACTTCTCTTCAAAGACTTCATCTTTTCTTCCTTTCTCTTCCACGGTTCCCACACTCTTCTTCTCATTTCTTTGCTGAAGCAAAATACTTAGAGAACTTCTTCAAGGCAGCCATAAAAATCAGCCACCATCACCTCCATTTGAGCAAGAATTTCAGTCATACCGAACTAAAGGAACCTGTTTTGAAGCCATTTCAAGCTTCCAACTAACCATAATCCGAGGTTAGAATCTTATGAACAAATTTAGTCTTTCATTTATAAATTTTCTTTTATACTAAAGGATTATTCAAATTTGCGTTCTTAAACCTAAGTATATGTTTGTTGCTATTTTGGAGCATATGTATGAAGTCTAAGTGTATATGCCCTAGACAGAAAATTTATATTGTGAAACTTTATAATACCTCTATGGGCAGTGGTTATTTCTTGAAATTCTAAGATTAAATTAAAATAAATTTTATGAATGTAGTTATATGTTGTGCTTTAGTTTTAATTGTCCTTATGCACGCCTTAGGATCAAGGGAGTATGGAGCTAACGTTAATTGATTCCAGGATTAAGAGACTGTTGATAAGCTTAAAAGGTAGGGATTCTATTACTCATCTTTTGTGAGGTTTTTATAGAATTAAAATTGATTGTTTTGCCGCAATATATATATATCTATGTTGAACTGATATTATATGATTATCACATATGAAACTATGACATGGACTCGTCTTGTATTGTACGGCGAGGAACATAATGAATTGACACATGTTATAAATTGAGAAGCATGGTTAGGAAAACTAACTCTATTGATAATGATTCAATATAGAGAAATTGTGAGACATGAAAAGGGCGACGGTTACGTCCTTGGGCATGAATACCCTAAAAGGTAAAGTAGGGGGAAGGCGATGACGCTTCCTTGGGTTGAAAGTCCCAGAACACACTGTACAGGAATCGATTTGGTGAGGACTCGGGGCTTGATGTCCCCTCACCGGAACACCCTTGGAATGTTTATAGGGTGATCAAGTGCGCCCATTTGGGTTTCGATGAGTTGAGTGATACTCAATTTAACATGGATACCTAGGAACAATGATGATTGGTAATATTTGTATAAATGTGTAATTATGACACTTGGTAATGATTAACTACGGTATCCATAAGATGTGATCATAATAAACCTCATAATCTAGAATATGATGTAACTTACTAACCATGCAGGTTTTAATGTGGTAATGATAAAAACCTAAAGGTGAGTAATGGCTTTCTCTACTGAGCATAGTGTTGCTCATTCCCTTATGTTTATATCTTTTCAGGACTCACTAAGTGTGAGGTGGCTACGAGAAATATAGTTGAGGAAGTGATGTAACTATATTACATTAGGACTGCTTCAATCGTTGAGAATGTTCTTCATGATAATGTAAGCATCAATTGTTACTTTCTGTGACTGTATTATAATGTGTTGAGGGTTAAAATGATGATGACAACAGTTTATATTATTAAATTTAAGGTGCTACATTAAAACTGTGGTTTATTTGTCGTTTATATTTTTATTTTTGAGTTGAGAGTTTTCATTTAAGTCCCGGGCAAATTTTAATCTTTAAGGTTTTACTTTTATTATTTATTTTTATTTTATCTCATTAAAAACTGTTAACCCCCATATAGGGGCGTTACATACAATAAAAGTGGTTCTCACTATTGATTTCCATCACTCTTCCAAACACCTAAAAGGATAGAAATGTGAATAAACATAAAAAAGATGAATAAAATAAGAACAACAAACGACAGAACAGGGAAAACGACAAAAAAAACAAAGTGAATACAACACGGCAACATTTTGGAGATGACAGCAATCTGATCTGCAGAAGAACTTATTGACCGCAAAGATGTTTTACGGCACTGTCGTCGCACTTTAAGGACACTACTCTACAAATAACCCTTTTCTTTAGAACATTTAATGGCATCATCAAGCATTTCTTCAACCCCGTACTTGTATTCGAAACCTGAATCTAGAAGCTTCTTTGATGAGAGACGTGGCAGTTTGAAGCCTTTCATTTTCATTCGAGAACTACAACAATAAGAGGATCAATCAATTAGAAAGAGAATATACATAAAAGGAACACTCTATAACAGGGCAGATTTATAAGATGCGAAATACAATTTTAAAGGGCGGAATGTCACTTTAAAGTGACAAAATTTTTATAAAATTTCATTTACAAAATTACAAGAATAAAAAATTTAACGGAATAACCTTATTTTTATGTGGCTTCGTCCTTGGTTTGAAATATTAGACTTTTGTCAGAAGAATGAACTAACCCTTTATTGAGTATCTGAAGAAGTTCTGCGTATTTGGCAGAAACCAACTCAGACGTACTTTCAACTGTTGTGTTATTTGATGAACAATTATACCTCCCTTTCGTCTCAGGATTTTCAAATAGGACAATATGGGCCCTGGCAACATCATCTACATGCACCAAATCTATATGCTCACGAGAACTAGACTCATTCTTTGCACCTGCATAAATATGAATTAAAAAAGGAGGTCCTCAGAGTTGGATCTAGTTTCATAACATATTTATGACTTGTGAAGAGATTTTCCTATTCGGATTGTCTGTTCTATTTTTAGTGTTTCAAATAGTGTTTAACTAATTATATTTGTTACATCATTTAGTATACGAACATGAAAAAAATAATTAAAAAATATTTATAAATTTTTAAATGATGTAATATAATATGTTCGGTGAGACAGTTATTTTATATATCAAAATTGAACAAGTGATTTGAGCATGAGATTTTCAAAATTGAATTCTATGTTCCTAAGTACTAACTATTTAAATACCCACGACCATTAATGTGTCCGAAAAGATGCATTACGTACCAAAGATCATATTAAAAACGGATAGAACAGAGCTAGGGAGCTTGGAACAAACGAAGGGACCAACAACATAAGAAGGAAGCAATGTGACAACTTCCAGACCATGTTTTTCTGAAAATTCAAGGACTGCCTTTTCAGTTAAGGTCTTAGAGATCATGTAGGAAGCTGCATTTGACTTGATAAATTTAACATAGTCTATGTCAGCCCAAAAGCTCTCATCCACTTCATCCAAGTCCTTGCCATTTAACGTCACCGCAGCGGCGCTGGAAGTGTACACAACTTTCTTCACAGTCTTGGAATCTAGGCATGCCTTTAGGATCCCCAGTGCTCCATCTATTGATCTTCTGGTCACTATTTCCTCTGCTTCGTTGTTCTCGAAATCGATTGGAGAGGCGACATGGAAGACTCCGATGCACCCTTCGATGGCTGCTCGAAAACTTTCTGGGTTGTCGAGATCTGCGTCGAAGATCTTGAGCCTGTCTGATGCTCCTGGTAGATTTGTTAGGAAGCTAAGGTCTTTCTTATGCTCTGCAGCCACATTCTCAATGTCAATATTTCAATATCACTAGTCCACAACATATCAAATAAAGTTAGCAACTCTTGTTTTTGCTTTTCTCTAACTACATGATAAACTAAAAAATTAGATCCTAAATTGCTGCAAATTAACAAAATAAAGAATTTTAAAAAGTAAATATACCTTTTTTTAATGACTCACCTGGGTTAGATCTGACAGTAGTTCTTACTGAGTAACCATGATCAAGAAGTCTCTTTATCAGCCAAGATCCTATGTATCCCGTTCCACCAGTTGCACATACTGTTCCTTTTTCCTCCATTTTTTGGGTCCAAAATAATTCAATAGAAGTTTCAGAAGTGAATTTACTTAAAGGATAATAATTCTTTTACTTTCTTTTTTTCCCCCAGAGATATGGCTGTCCAAACATCTTGATATGTGGTTCTCCTTTTTATGGTTCAGATAATCATAAAAAGACTGCCCCATTACTTTCTAGTGGGTCACTTTTTCGTTGAGCACTTTGACTAATTCATGTTTGTTGACTCTTGTTTGCTAGCCATAGCAACACGTAGTGTTTGAATTTTCAAATGTTTACAAGTTACAATACGTATTTATCGGTTACCATACGACAATTACGGTTGAAAGCATAGTTTTAAAAGACAAAAAGGGGAACAAAAACGTTTTGTCTAATCGAGACAAGGCATAAGCCTAGAGGTAGATCGAGACGTAAGCCTCGAACGTAAAAAAAAAAAATCATAAAATTGAATAAATACATAAATCTATCGTAACAAACAAAACATACACTTAGTTCATGTCATAACAAATAAAGCACAAACAAAACAATTCAAGCCTAAAGCCTCAAAAATTGAAGTTTCGATCATCATCATAATCCTCCTCATCCTTATCTTCTTCTTCATCACTACTATCTTCCATATCAATATCAATTCAACTCTAGATAAATTTGCAAATTCTCTGCACAGTTATTGTATACGTTTGTTTTCACGTAGACAGGGTAGAGTTTCCGAATTGCTTGTGAGACGACGGAGAGCGTTTTGATCAAAAGCGGGCATTATCAAAGGATGTATAAAGTTTTCAAGGTAGTATTTTGTTTGCTTATCAATATTATTATTCTACCTCCCCAAAAAAAGAAAAGAAATAAATAAAAGATGACACAAGTGCTAGCTATCTGTTTACCATGATGACCCAATCTTAGAGCTTGTCACAACCAATACACTCAAACGACCAGTTAAACAATAGCCATATGTGTTGTAAATTTGGATGAATAGAGATACAGCTCTGGAGTGTAGAGAATCCTTAGTATTTTATTTTATCAATTTTTCTAGGAGGTGGAGAATCCATTATACTTTATAGTTAAACATGTATCAATATATAATTAAAATTTCATTCCCATTAAAATAGCTGTGCAGACGTTAGCCAATTAATCAAGTGCGCTGCTGCTTTCTATATGTCTGGCATTTTTGGGAATTTTAAACAATTTATATATTCCACTTGCTTTGCAGGTCTTCAAAACTCTCGTCAGGTTACAATTATATATTCTTATTAATTATTTTTTTCACTCTTTACACAACACACTCTGTCTACATGTTTCCCACCCTGCACATGCACGCACTCGCCACCAACTCCCTACATAAGTATATTATTTCTTCTTCTTCACCTGCACTGCACACACTCTCCACCTGCACTGCTAAGATTCAATATTATTATTTCTACTTCTTCTTCTTCTTCTTCACGAGTATTTTTTTTTAAGATTTAGGTGAAGGTAAACGGGGCAGTTTTTATGCAGCCCTATTATTGTAGCATTTATTACTGCAGTAGAAAATAAAAGAAAAAGGAAAAAAAACCTGAGTGAGGAGGTCGGAATGTGGAGGTAGTTGCCGCTGGTGGGTCGTCACTCAGTCGCATGTTGCTGGTCACTACTCGAAGTTGCCGGAGCTGATGATGAAGAGAGTATGGATGATGAAGAATGGGGCTGCTGAAGAACATGTATCGAAGAAGGGGGTTGACAGGCTTTTAAATCCTTTGTTTTTATCAGATTTGGCGGGCTTTCTTTAACAAAAAAAAAAAGGGAAAAATTTTGGGCTGAAAACAGGCCCAAATTTGCCTCCAAAGTCAAATTTGCCAACTGATTAAGTAAAAAAGAGAAGAAAAAAATTAGCATCCAGTGCATGAGTACACTACTCAAAAAGTTGATTTCATAGAGTTGCATGAATATTGTTTCTTCAAAGGAGGAAAAAAAAAAAATTTAATGTCACTTTGATGTGTGGTTACTAGTTAGTTACCTGCATTAGCATAGTGGCTTTGTCACCCTCAAATTTCTCAGGGTAGACCGATGCATATATAATTAATAACCGTAACTTGTTTTCTGGGGACATGTTCTGTGTTGAAAACATGAAAAAAAAATGATCTTAGTACTTTCAGAAAAAAGGTGTTACCAAGTAGTAAAGTGTGAACCACATATTCTTTTATGTCACCTGGTTTGTCCTCAGAAAATTGATGACATCCTTGGCTCCAGCATCTCCAAAAACAAGATCTTGTTCTAGTTGCCCGAGCTCTCAAAGCCCCATTTCTCGAATAATTTTGTTAATTTTTCCAGCTATCTAAATGAACATAAGAATAGATAGGAAGGATCAACACTAATTGTTGTTCATTCTATTTCACAGTCAATACATGTTGTGGAGTAGTAAAATTAATTTCTTGATTGTTTCTGCTTGTGTGTCTATACATACAGATAGGCATTAAGAATTGTTTCTAGCCCATGTTCTATTCATTTACCATTGTCAACGGCTTTAAAGTTTTACATGAAGTAGTTTGAGAAAGAAACAAATACCTCTACATGGAGAGAGATCTTTTCAACTTGTTCAGTGTACTGTGGCAAAGCTTGCACCATTTTCTGCAAGTCCTGCGTCGATAATTCGTTTCCATCCCTGCACAAAAACGATGAACGCGTTTCAATATTTGGTGCTCAAGTAAAAATTTTGAAAAAATGGTTGGAGTGCACCAATAATAAGCACTTAATAAACCTCCTAAGCATTATAAAACTGCAACAAATGAAGATATATATGCAGGGTTGTATTTAAAATGAACTCAAATTTATGACCTAGCTATCTACTTATGCATCTCTTGTTACGGATGATGTGTTTAAATGAAATTTTTCCATATGATATCTAACCACAACATACTTTAACTATTGAATACCAACCTTGCACTCTGTTGAAGTTGTGCAGCTTTGTTCTTTGATACAAAGTTGGTCATCTTGTCATGCAATCTTTCACTAGCCTGATGTTACAGTCAGTCATATAAAACGTCAAAAATGTGTCAATTTCAATCAATAAACATTTTATTAATAGCATGGAAACATAGATCTGCTATGTGTGCATGGCGAAGTTCAAGCCAGATTGGGTCATGGTCTTCCAAGAGGACCTCTTTTCTCTCCGGCTTACCACCTGTATTACTTGGAACCTAGTATACTTCATGTGTTATCCTTTATATACCTCAGAGAATATGACATGTATATATACATAAGAAGAAAGAAAAAGTACTACATAGAAAAAAGAAAGAAGAAAAACATCTTGCATAAGCTCATACCTCAAAAACGTATTTGTTTCCATCCATATCCAACAAATCACAACACATGGCATCGTAAGTCCATTCATGGATGACAGGAGCAATCTACTCATTCAAGTACAACACAATAAATACAGTTTAAATAAAGGGCAAGCAGAGAAAAAGTCGAAACATATATTGAGGAGTACTAAATACAGACCCTATTTAAGATTTTATTACGGACACTGTCTTCTTTTGAAATACGCCCCTCAACTTTTTCAAACACGTTGTCTCAAGAGTATGAGGTGGCACTTGAAATAGAGTCTGCATTTGGCACATCTCATGACCCGTATGCATATAAGGGAATTAGTGGATTAGTACCTGATCAATAGATCTATCCAATATAAGAAGCTCGCATGTTTCAGTTTGTGGGAAGTTTGGGACAGTAGATTTATACTTTGAAATGCAGTTCCAAACTGCAGAGGCAAGTTTTGTTGGAATCAAGTCACGCAGTGTTGCTGCTGCAGATTCATCAACTGCCTTAGCAGCAAGGTACCTCACACATGGAAGCTCCAAACAAAATGAAAAAAAAAAAAAATGTTTCAACTTCATGATCATTTCTGCTAGATTGAAACTAAACAAAGAGTTTGACATAAAAGAAAAGGTCAGTTTGAAAAAGGATGAGAGCAAACATCGGCCCACCACTGATATGAAAGTTTCCTTTTCAATGGAGTACAGAACTTGTGTATGTACCTTCAATGAAGCAAAAACTGTAGCTATTCGATTCGCCATTGTGCTCAAGCAGGCATCAAATTTTCGAGCATTCTCAACATCACCAAAGAGGTCCTCCAATGCTCTATCATGATCGGTGATAAAGGCCTGCATTGAAAACAGTTTTTAGTAAAGAGATCAGCCATCTAAATAAAACTGAAGAACAATGCTGAGAACACCAAATATTAGTACTAAAATTTTATATTAGGATGTCAATTCACTGTCACTTAAGCTGGTATAAAAAAGTTGGAATTAGAATTGGTATTCTGAGCACCGCTCAAAATTGGAATACCCTAGTCTGCATGGTGACAAGTGGCTAAGCCATATTTCTTACAAACACCTATTAAAAGTTCTTTTTTTTTTATGTGGTTTTGGGAAAGTTTAGTATTGCTTGATAGTGAGTTACAATGTGTCACAAGATAACAAATTATGTTCAGACATAAATTGTGTTTGAAGAACAACAGATCATTAAAATGAGAGAGATATCACCAAGTACCTGACTGTCGATGGGAAAATACTCCAAATTCATCTGCAAATTACCAATCATAAAATTAGACCCCAAAGTTGCAAAGAAAAAAAAAAGAATCCTATAATGGACCGCAAAGCAATGGGAATTTTACCTCTCTCAATGCTCCAATGCGTGGTAACACGCTTGTATCACTCTTGATGTGATTCGCAAGTTCCTTTGGAACAGGAGAACTAAAAAACACAAATGCTCTGGACCCCATAAAAGAAAAAAAAAAGGATGTGAAAAAAAAAAAATATGGTAATAACATTTTTGAAATTATAACTGATGAAAGTGAGAATTGTTAGAATTGAGAAAACCAGATCCTCATGTCACCATACTTTCTGTATAAAGGCTCCCTTCCAGACATGTCGGACAAGAACATGGCAACACTACACACTAGCAAGAAACTGGTTTAGATTCATCCATAACTCACAAGAGGTTCTTAAAAAAAAAAAAAATGGAGAATTGACTTCTTGCTAAAAGGACTTCTGGACTTTATGACAAATGAGGCTTATGACTAATTATGAGTTGTCTCATTACTCTTTGAGTGCTTTTAGGTTGGAAAAATTTAGTTCATGAAAACCAGGTCCTCAAACTGCATAAGCGGTCTTCAGTATCTACTCCTAGAACAATAACAACCAAACTAATTAAGAGAAACAAAAAGAGAATATTGTACTTTTCCTTTGATGGCTGAATAAAATATATGGCATCCATGGACGGCAATGGCTCTCTTCTACGGAAAAGATCTTCCACCACTGCAATAACACACAATCTCTGGCAAATTACCACCTCATAAACAAAATAAAATTCGGTGTGAAAAAATTTGTAAATAGGGAAAGACAATAAATATAAGGGTAATCTTATTTTAGTCTCCAAACTATAGGCGAAATCTTATTTTAGTCCACGACTTTCAAAACATCTAATAATGAGTCCTTTATTAATCAAATTTTTTCAAATTAGCCCTTTTGTCCCATCTTAAATTAAAAACAGAAAAAAGCACATGAGGACCATGTGTAATTTAGTGGGAGTGAATAACGTAATTTTACATGTTAAGGCACGACTATTTAGAAGGAAATTATACGTCTTTTTGTTGAAATTTAGTACGGAATGACTTATTTGGAACTTGATATATTGGGGATTCATTCTGAGACTTAAAAAAGAGACTAAAGTAACATTTGACCTTTTGTTTGGAGACCAAAAATGAGTTTAACCTTGCTATGATATATTTTCTTACATGAAATTCCTTGGTCTGTTATGTCTTCCATTTTACATGAATGAGACATCACTTTTACTGTAACTTTATCCATGATGAGTACCTATAAAAAAAGAAACATAAACAACTTGAACAATATATATATATATATATATATATCCATAAAAACACCTCTCCTGAAAAAAATAAATAATTGAAATGATACTTTAATCACACCTTCCAGGATTTTGATTCCCCTGTTCTTGTGGATCCAAGCATTTCATCTAATAATCCTACAAATATATCCAATCCAAAAGAACAACCTGATGATCACATAAGGAGTACTGGAAAATAAAACCAATGGTCTTGCGCATTTTCCCGGGAAGCAAACAAAAAAGTTAAATAGAGATGATTACAAACAGAACGAAAAAGATGGGATATATATTACTTTCACGGCTAGTTTGACGGAAAATCTTGCACTCAGTGGCTCTTCCATGGGAGGAGGAATCGGAATCTGAAAACGACATTGTTATGAGTTTTAAAACTGGAGACGTGAAGATGAAGGAAGAGATTCGGAATCTTTGAATAGAGAGAGAATGGGGTTGGAGATAGCAAACGATGAGAAAGAAGGGAAGCAGTGGAGGAGATGGTCGTATGAAGCGGGAAACGTGTGAATTGGAACGTCATCTCAGCTAATTGCATGCAAATGTGTCCAATAATTACCTTACTTCCTGATGCTTTTTTTTTTTTAAAAAAAAAAAACAGAATAAGTCGCAAAATTTATAAATTAAAAAAAAACTCCTCTGCTAACGCATGTTTCTTTCTCATAAGCAGACTATTTTCCTATATATTGTTCCAACAGTCCCGATCTTTTATGAAAATAAATATTTGATTCTTAATTCTTTTTATTAAATCGACTATGACCTTTAATTATAGATGTTGAATGATCAATTTAATTAGACGGACGTTAAATATGCATTATGTAAAAGATAAGTGACTATTTTAACAAGGCTGTTTTTAGTAAAATGTTTGTTATGTTTTAAAGAAGTTAAAATTGAAACATAAAAACAATAAAAATAATAAATATATATTGTTAAAAATTAGAAATCTTCCTTCAAAAATTAAAAAGAAATCTCCTTGAAGGAGTAGAACCAGCTTGATGACAGGGTTTTTGGTGTAGGTACAACAAAGGGCGATGTGGCGGCGGATGGCCGACGTGAGGCCGAAGGTGGCGGGGGCAATGGAGGTGAGGCAGCCGGAGACACAGTGGGCATTGAAAATGAGGACCCAAGTCAGCTGCTTGGCGTTCTTGTCATGAGCCTAGCCTAGAGAGTTCTCGACGAAGATGAGGCAGTCATCATCAGCAGGGCCCTTAAGCTGGACCATTGACCAGTTCGAATTCTCCATCTTGACCACCACCGGCGTTCCCTGGTGTCTCTCCTTCGCTCACCAATTGAACGACAGTGGCGCCATTTTTGTGAGATCTCTTGCCCAAAAAAAAAAAGATGGGATTTAGAAAGAGAGAGGACTCGATGGGATTGGAGGTGCTTCGACGATCCATGGGTGGGGGTTGACGGGGAGGGCTGGGTGTGATAGAGAGAAGGCTTGACAGCGAGAGAGTTGGGGGGGCTTTGGTGATAAATGGGCGGGGGTCGACGGGGAGGGCTGGGTGTGGGATTGGGGTAATTGGGTTTGGAGGTGGGGTCACCGGCTAGGATTGGGGTGGTTGGGAACAAAGGAGGAGTCGCTGGCATGGTGGGGGCGGTGGCCAGGGTGGGCGATGGAAGTAGAGTCTGTTGGGCTTTGGTTTTGGTTTTCTTTTTCTTTGTTTTTTTTTGGTTACTTTACTGATTTTGAATTTTTTTGCTAATTTTGAATTTTTTGGGTAAAAATTAAACAAATGGTTATAATTTGATGTTTTTAAATCAATGATTGTGATTTATTCTTATTTTTTTATGTATCAATTATTTGAAAGGTAATTTAATAGTTTTATTGAAAATAATATCTAGTATAACGAAAGAATATTGAGGCCTAACGCGATAATTTACTCTAAAAATATTGATAAAGTATTTGACAAATGAGATTGAACTCTAAAAAAAAAATAGTTAAGCACTTTAACATGTGAGAGCCTTACATTATAAATGGTTTAAAGTTATGTGTTTGTAAAAAACAAGGTTAGATATAATTTTTGTTGAATGAGATATAATCTGCTAGGTTAATTATTGGGCTCTTTGCTCTTCTTCTTTTCTTTCCTTTTTCTCTCTCTTCCTCTCTCTGGATTTTTTTTTTTTTTTTTGTTAGTTGAGTTGTTCTTGTTAGTCGACAATTTTGGAATATATTCATCTTAAATACATCTTAGTACTCATCTAAAAAATAAAGCTTATTCTAAAAAATTGAGAGAAATTATCCAGTAGAATTGCCCTAGTTTACCATGCCACATCATGACATAACTCATAAATAATAGAAGAAAGAGCTTGTTAATAGAAGAAAGAGCTTGAAAGTTTCCACGGTAAGAGCTATCTATTTCCGCCACAAGTAAGAATTGCAGCTTTAACTATTGGATTAATTTTCAGTATCTGATTTGCAAGTGTTGACGTTCAAAAATTTGAGATAAAAACGTATCAAAAGATAAATAAAAAGATTCTTCAAACAAAAAAAAAAAGACACAGAAAAAAATGATAGAACCGACTCTTCTTGGTGTTCTTGAAGTTCTGGGTATTTGGAAGGAAGCAACACCGGCGCACTTTTGATTGGCATGGCGTTTGAAGAACAATGGTAACTCCCTTCTGCCTCAGGATGTTCAAATAGGAAAATGTGGGCTCTGTCAACATCATCTACGTGCACCGTATCTATACGCTCCAGAGAACTTCACTTGATATTGTTAATATACCTGCATGATTACAAATTGAAGGTCCTTCAACTAGGAGCCAAAAAAAAATTATGAGCAGAACTAGTATGAGGAAGTGAATAACATCTATCAGGACGGCTTTGTTTTGTGATTGATTTCATATTAGGAAACCATAATGATTTTCAGCCATTTTCAGCTTCAAAAATGAATCTCATGTTCTAAGAATACACTTAAATGTAAAATTAATTGTTGTGCAAAGGCAGTACGTACCCAAGAGCAATCCCGATGTCAATTGAACAGAGCCTGCAAATTTAGGACAGATGAAAGGACCAACAACTGTAGAAGGAACTAATGTGACAACCTCCAAACCATGTCTGTTTGGCAGTGTTTTCAAAACATGAGGAAATGATTTTGTTTTGAAAAATGAGAATTTTTAAGAATTACGTTGAGTATTTTTTGAAATTTTTGCCTTAAAAAACAAGAAAAACATTTTCAAAAATTCCCAAAGTAATACCAAACAAGGCAGTACTGTGTTTTTTTTCTGAAAATTCAAGGACTACCCTTTCAGCTAAGGTCTTGGAAATCGCGTAGGAAGCTCCAAATGGATCTAGCGCTCTTATGTATACGTCGCTCCGAAGACTCTCATCCACTTCATCTAAATTCTTGTCAATTAAGCCAACTGCAGGGGCACTTGAAGTGTGGACAAGTTTCTTCACCGTTTTAGAATCTAGGCATGCCCTTAAGATCCCTGTTGCTCCATCTAATGTTTTTTTGGTTACTATTTCCTCTGTTTCTTTGCCTACAAAATCTGTCGGAGTAGCGATGTGAGAGACTCCAATTCACCCTTCGATGGCTGCACGGAAACTTTCTGGGTCATTGAGATCTACGTCGAAGATCTTGAGCTTTTCTTATGCTCCTGGTAGACTTGTGAGGAAGCTAAGGTCTTTCTTATGCTCCGTTGGTACGTGTCCAATGCCAATGTTACTTTTGAAAAACAAAACAAAACAAAGACTCAGCGGCTTCTAAGTAGATTTTGTCTTTACTATGATTGAAACTACAAAAACACAGGTAGTTTTGATTTTCCTAAATAAATAAGGGAAGACATGTTTAGTTTTTAAGATAGACTAACTCTTTTAAACTATTTAATTTAATTTAAATTTTTTTTTTGTTTTAA
The DNA here is from genome assembly GCA_025403435.1 of Artocarpus heterophyllus. Classification (NCBI taxonomy): domain Eukaryota; kingdom Viridiplantae; phylum Streptophyta; class Magnoliopsida; order Rosales; family Moraceae; genus Artocarpus; species Artocarpus heterophyllus. The sequence continues at coordinate 14,169,714 of CM046330.1, forward strand.
GTCTATTCTGCCTAAAAATTGAGTACTGAATGAGATCTTAAAGAAGATGTAAATGCCAGAGGATTAAGGAGTTATGACAAATAAATGATGGTAGGTTGTTTTACATGTTAGAATAAAATTGTGATGAAAACCATCATCACCCAGTATCGTTTATGTTAAATCATCAAGAATATTAATAAGATGCGAAAGCTAACCTGAATCCATTGATAGAATGTGATTCTTGAGTCCTTTGGTTGAGGATCTTCCAAGTCTGGTAAGTAAATCCTCCCTATCAGAATATTCTGTAATCTTTTTGTAGATGAGTAATAGAAAAATAATGTACGTACTGACTTGGGGACCACAACCCCTTTATATAATTGCTAAACCCTAGCAATTATCCTTAATTACCAATTTAGCCCATCATAAAATTAGTAATTATAATTTTGGTCTCTACACATAGGAGGCCCACACTTAATGATGCATTAAAAGCCCAAAACCTAAATTGATCACTTTTAATTGGGCAACCTTATTGATAGCCTTTAATTCACATTTATTTAATATATTGGCCCATAATTGGATTTTGATCCAACAATCTCCCACTTGGGCTATATATGAAACTTTATAAATGTGAATTATACCTTATGAGCTCATGAATTTTGCTATCAAAACCTTATGCATCTCAACAATCTTGTCCATTAACCATATCAATATAGGACCAAAGCGACCTTCGTTACATATGTCGTAACTAGACCCATCAATGATCACATATACCAATACCACTAATGACAAGATCAAGCATGGATGTGTAGCATGGAAATTTCATGCAATGTGATCTTAACATGCCTATTTCCAACTGGTTCACCTGAAAATCTTAGTGAGATCAAACCATACCAAAATCAGAGTGTGAATAAACTGAAAACTTTATTTCTGCAGAAAATAACCTCAAAATATCCATAAACTGAAATAACTGAAAAATGTCTATATCATAAGAGCATTTAAAATTACAAACTCCCACTAAAACTAAATATCCTGAAATGATATGACACCCATACGAGCAGTGTGCTCATGAAACATTTTGGGTGGCAATCCCTTAGTAAGCGGATCCGCAATCATGGAGTTTGTGCCGATGTGCTCTATAGACAACTATACACTCTAAACTCTTTCTTTCACAACTAGGAACTTGATCTCTATATGCTTTGACTTCGTCGAGCTCCTGTTGTTGTTGGAATACAAAACTGCTGACTTATTGTCACAAAATATCTTGAGTGGTCTTTGAATACTGTCCATTATGCGCAGCCATGTGACAAAATTTTACAGCCATATTCTATGATTGGACGCCTCATAACATGCTATGAACTCTGCCACCATTGTAGAATATGCTATAAGAGACTATTTAGCACTCTTCCAAGAGACAGCACCTCCAGCCTGAAGGTAGACATAGCTCGATGTAGATTTCATACTATCTTGGCATCTAGCAAAATCAGAGTCAGTATACCCAATGATCTCAAGCTGTTCTGACCTCCGATATGTGAGCATGTAATCCTTTGTTCTCTGAAAATACCTCAAGACTCGTTTGGCTGCTACCCAGTGATCCTTTCCAGGATTGCTTAAGTACCTGCCCAACATCCCTGTAACGTACGCAATATCCGAACTCGTACAAACCTGAGCATACATTAGACTCCCTACTACTGACGCATAAGGAATCTTCTGCATTTCCTTAACCTCAAAATCATTCTTAGGGCACTGATTGAGACTAAACTTGTCTCCCTTAGCCACAAGGGTATCACCTGGTTTACAGTTCTGCATGCCATATCTCTTAAGAATCTTTTCGATATAGACCTTTTGTGATAATCCTAAAGTACCTCGAGAGCGATCCCGGTGTATCTGTATAGCCAACACAAAAGAAGCATCACCAAGATCCTTCATCTCAAATTTCTTTGATAGAAATCTCTTGGTTTCGTGCAACAAGCCTATATCATTGCTGGCAAGCAAAATGTCATCGACATATAAAACCAGAAAAACTATACTTACTCCCACTGAACTTGTGGTATATACAATCATCAACCAAATTCATCTCAAAACCGAACGAGATGATAACCTGATGAAATTTGTAATACCATTGACGAGAAGCTTGCTTGAGCCTATAGATAGATTTCTTTAATTTGCAAACCATCTTCTTTGCATGTCCTGACACAAAGTTTTCCGGTTGCACCATATAGATTGTTTCATCAATGTCACCATTGAGGATTGCAGTCTTAACATCCATCTAATAAAGCTCAAGATCAAAATGTGCCACTAATGCCATTATAATCCTAAAAGAGTCTTTCAAAGAAACCGGAGAGAAAGTCTCTTTATAATCAATGCCTTCTTTCTGTGTAAAGCCTTTAGCGACAAGACGAGCCTTATACCTCTCCACATTGCCTTTCGAATCCCTTTTGGTCTTAAATATCCATTTACAACCAATGGGTTTCGCACCTTCAGGCAATGGGACAAGATCCCAAACGTCATTGTCTTTCATAGACTTTATCTCTTCATTCATGGCATCAATCCACTCTTGAGATCTAAAACTTTCCATGGCTTGACGGAAGTTGATTGGATCATCTTCCACCATACCAATGTCATACTCATGTTCTTGGAGAAATACAATGTAATCATCTGGCACCGTACTTCTCCTTTCTCTAGTGGATCTCCTTAATGGCATAGGTTCTTGAGGTGACAGAGTTTGTTCTTCTGGAACAATTTCAAGAATGGGAGGTTCTCCGACATTGTCTTGATTTGGGTCTGTTTCTTGAACGATGTTAGGAGTAGAAACCTGATCAATGTCAATAACAGCTGTGGGAATATCAACATATTCCTCTTCAAAGACAAAGTTGTTGGAAACAAAGTGCGCAGCGGAATTTTTAAAAATTTTTCATCAGAGTATTTTCCAAAATACAAGTTTGACATGTTATATGTATAAATTAAACAGATCTTACTAACCTCAGTGTGCCGAAGAACCTTCGCGACCTGTGTAGAGAAGTAACGTTCCAGAAGAGCCTCAACCAACTGGTCTTCTTTGCTATTCTCTATCCACAACCGGAGTGAGTGTGGGCTCACACGTACAGCTCTTCCACCGGTGACTCTCCTTTCAACCAATAGAGAGAACCCAAAGCTAGTGTTCGTGATTTGTGAACAAAAGCTCTCAGGGAGTTTTCAGATGCTCACTAGAAGAGTATCACTCTTAATCTCTCAAATTGATCTGAGTAAATCATTAGACTCACTCCCTTTTTATACCTATTGGTCCTTGGGGTCAGTCCATATCAGATTAGGTCTCAAAAATCGAAACAGAATCAAGTTCGGATCAATATCTGATAAGATACGCGTGAAAAATGCGTAGTCTTATGTGCGCTGATAGGCAGGAACTGTCTGATAGGCAAGCCGAACTTGCCAGTTCGACAGGCCGAACACGTCATCCGGCAGGCCGAACTGCCGAAAAAAAATCTCCGCGAATCTTTTATTTTCCACCCGAGATTCTAAAGGATAAAGTCTCAGTTTTGATTCAAATAGCCCAATAGAAAAGATATCTGATCAAAACAAACTTTATCAAGATAATCTCTAAGAAAATAAATCAATTCACAATAATTCTACAAGTTTATCTTGTTCTAATTGTCCAAAATTAAAACAACCGATAAACAGACAAGAATTATCCGAACGCCATAATTCAACAAGTTCATCTTGAACTAATTTCTTACATAATTAATTCAACCGATAAACAGACATGAATTATTTGATTCTTATAAATTTTAAACCAATCTGATAAATCCGACATAAGTCACCAATTATTGGAAAAGCACACCGTGTCGTTACAGGATTTTGTGAGCTAGCAAAGGGGACCAAAATGGACCTATAAAGTTCAAGCTCATGATAATTATGAAACCCAATATCCCAGATATACATTTCACAATTATCAACTCCAACGCTACTCCACTAAAAGCTTGGAGCTGCACTCTCGAACTTTATAGAATTACGAAGCTCGTGTAGCTAAGTCTCCATGACATATCATAGTGTATCGTATCCCCATATGATAATCCATAATCGGCTTAAGGACAAGTTCTGTCTTACCTTCCCGATTATTTTTATCTTACATTCCATTGTCTCACCATTAGAAAACTTACCATCCAAAGATAGTATACCATTCAGTTACACCTATGTATCCAAATGGTTGAGCGCTCCAGTTTTCCAATTACAGGACAACGCATATAAGAGGATATCATTACTCCTAAAGAGGAGCTATGGATTCCATATCTATGAATAACAAGTATACGCTATCAAGAGTCATGCCTCCAACGTACCGGCATGCATGCCACTATAGAGATGTGGGAGTCACCCATTGGTACATCAAAAGACACAAGTCGAGACAACGGGCCCATTATTCATCTCAGGATTAAGATACAATACAAATGATTGTCTAAAGTGAATCGATTTGCCAAGACAGAATTATTAATCCAAATCAATTCACTTTATGTCCCGATCCAACACATCGTCACCTATGACAACGTGCCAATGTTTCTATTCACGGAGTCCAACTCCGATGGCCAAGACAAACCATCTCCCAAAAGGGATATAGACAACATAACAATCTTTACATGAATAAAGTGCCAAACTTTATTCCATCGATTGCGGATCATATGTTTTAGACCGTCACCCTAAGAATTGTGTCTTCCGCATAATCATCCCATCATATGCCCAATTCTTAAGGTTTAGACTGACAGTCTCAGACTACTGTTTGCTTATCATACATTCAACAAATATGAACGTAAAGAGGACAATATTTGGTATATATAAATGAATAAATTCTTTATTGATAAAAAATATCTCCAAAAACGTATTACATTTTTACTCCTTAGAGCATACATGTCTAACAATCTCCCACTTGCACTAAGTGAGTAAATACTGCAAATTTCGCATCCCCATAGCTTCCACATGCCTTTCGAAGACTCTCCCAGTAAGTGTCTTCGTGAATGGATCAGCTAAATTGTCCTCTGACGTGATCTTGCAGACCGTGACATGCCCACTCTCAACGAAGTCCTTTATCACATGATACTTTCGATCAATATGTTTACTCTTCTTGTGAAATCTTGGTTCCTTAGCATTAGCTACCAACGCACTGTTATCACAGTACAGCGATACTGCTTTATCCATACCAGGAACTACCTCAAGATCCACAAGGAACTTATGGAGCCACACTGCTTCTTTCGAAGCATCACTAGCCGCCACATACTCGGCCTCCATCGTTGAATCCGAAGTGCAATCTTGCTTCGCACTTCTCCAACTGATGGCACCGCCACCTAGAGTAAACACAAACCCCGAAGTCGATTTCCTAGAATCCAGACAGGATTGAAAATCCGAATCAGTGTATCCTAGAGGAGTTAAATCCTCACCCGAATACACAAGCATATACCCTCGAGTCCTTCTCAGGTACTTGAAAATATGCTTTACCGCAACCCAATTGTTCGGTCCTGGATCCGCCTGAAATCGACTCACTATCCCGACCGCATAGCTAATATCCGGTCGAGTGCAAAGCATGGCATACATGAGACTACCCACTGCCGAAGCATAAGGCACCTTCTTCATGTATTCTCTTTCTTCATAAGACTTTGGAGAGTCTTTCTTAGAAAGAGTAATTCCAGACCTAGATGGTTGCCCACCTTTCTTGGAATCCTGCATTGCAAACCTCTTGAGAATTTTATCTATGTAGCCGGCCTGTGACAAAGCTATCATTTTGTTCTTCCTATCCTGAAAGATCTGGATACCGAGAACAAAATTAGCCTCACCTAAGTCCTTCATGTCAAACTGCTTGGTCAACCATAATTTGACCGATGACAATGCTCGAACGTCATTGCCAATAAGCAGAATGTCATTTACATAGAGTAGTAGAAAAACCACCTTCCCATTCTTAATGTGTTTGTAAACACATGGTTCATCCACATTTTGTGAGAACCCATAAGTCTTGATCACTTGATCAAATCTTATGTTCCAAGAACGAGAAGCCTGCTTAAGTCCATAAATAGACTTTAGCAACTTACAAACCTTACCCTCTTGACCCGTGACCTTGAACCCGTCTGGTTGTTCCATATAAATGGACTCATCAAGATAGCCATTCAGAAAAGCCGTCTTGACATCCATCTGCCAAATCTCGTAGTCGAGAGCAGCAGCTATGGACAAGAGAATCCGGATGGACTTAAGCATGGCTACAGGCGAAAAGGTTTCCTCATAATCGATTCCTTCCTTTTGCGTATAACCCTTAGCTACCAGTCTAGCCTTAAAGGTTTCGACCTTTCCATCCACTCCTCTTTTCCTCTTGTAGATCCACTTACACCCTATGGGTTTTACTCCTTTGGGAAGATCCACAAGCTCCCAGACCCGATTAGTCTCCATAGACTTCATCTCTATGTTCATGGCCTCTGTCCAGAGTCTTGAATCAACATCCTCCATGGCTTCTGCGTAAGTATAAGGATCCCTGTCATGTTCATCCGGTTCAGCCAAAAAGACTTCCCCATTGAACATATACCTCTCAGGTTGACGCCCGATCCTCCCACTACGTCGAAGCCCCTGAAGTTGTTGTTCAGGTTTGTTTGGTTTTTCTACACTGATCGGAATGGTTTCATTCGGAACCTCCGGAGTAAACGGATCACCCCTCAACTCCTCAAGCACCACTTTGCTTTGAGGTTTAAAGTCGTTCATGTAACTCTCCTCAAGGAAAGTTGCATTAGTTGAAACCACGACTTTATTTTCCTTTAGGTTATAAAAATAACCCCCTTTAGTCCCTTTTGGATATCCTACAAACACGCAAACTTCTGAACGTGCTTCCAAATTATTCGGATCCTTAAACAGGACATGAGCTGGACATCCCCATATGCGAATATGGTTTAAGGATGTCTTCCGTCTTGTCCACAACTCGTGAGGAGTTTTAGGGACCGATTTTGAAGGCACATTGTTCAAAAGATAACATGCGGTTTGTAGTGCATACCCCCAAAAGGATAAAGGCAATGATGAATAACTCATCATGGACCGAATCATGTCCAACAAAGTCCTATTCCTTCTTTTTGCTACGCCATTCTGCTGCAGAGTGCCCGGCGCAGTCAAATGGGATAAAATCCCATTCTCTAACAAGTGTCCCAAGAACTCATCAGAAAGGTATTCCCCACCTCGATCAGATCGAAGTGCCTTTATGGGTTTACCCAATTGCTTTTCCACTTCAGCCCGAAACTCCCTGAACTTATCATAAGTTTCGCTTTTGTGGTGCATTAGGTACACATACCCATATCTTGAGTGATCGTCAATGAAAGTGACGAAATACTCATACCCTCCTCGTGCCCGGATGTTCATCGGTCCGCAAACATCACTATGCACAAGTTCTAGAACCCCTTCGGCCCTATTGCCCTTAGACCCGTATGGTCTTTTGGTCATTTTACCCTCCAAACAAGACTCACATTGAGGTATAGATTCCACCTTTAAGTGACTTAAAGGTCCATCCCTTACCAACCTTTGAATCCTATTTAGGTTAATATGGCCAAGGCGCAAATGCCAAAGATAAGTCTTATTAGAGTGAGAAGTTTTAAGTCTTTTTGAGTCATTATCATTTATCTCAGCATTAAGCAATAGGTCCATCTTAGGTTTGATAAAATATAGATTATTTTGCATCCATCCAGAACAGATAAAAGATTTGTTTTTACGAATCACCACTTTTTTATTAAAAGATACCACGTAGGAGTCTTTAAATAAAGAAGATACAGAAATTAAATTCCTTTTAAATTTAGGAACATAAAAACAGTCTCGCAAAATTGAACTCCTATAATTATCAAAATAAAGATGGACATCTCCCACTGCTTCCGTTGAGACCAAGGATCCATCGCCCATCCGAAGCGTTAAGTCTTCACGAAGTAGACTTCTCGTTTCTTTGAATCCCTGCAGAGAAACACAAACATGATTAGTTGCACCAGAATCTATGACCCAGATGTCACTGGATTCCTCAACCAAACAAGTTTCTAAATATAGAAGATCACACCTACCTCCCTTGGAAAGGAAGTCCTTGCAATGCTTCTTTATATGCCCGACCTTACCACAAAAGAAGCACTTAAGCTTCTTTGGGTTCTTCTTCTTCTTTTTCTTGCTCTTGGTTGCAGCAGGAATAGAAGACTTGCCACTCTTGGCCCGTTGCTTCTTTCCATTCCCAGAGTTAGGATTGGAACCAGAAGCAGCTACCATATTGGCCTCACCACCAGCAGGAGACTCCCTGATCAGCAGTTCAAACTCCTGTAACTGTTTCATCAGTTCTGTCAAGGTCATATCCCGTCTATTGCTCAAATTAAAAGTAGCTCTAAACGGAATAAATTCCTTAGACAGAGTCTCAAAGACCATAGTCATCTGAGTTTCAGCATCGATGTCGGCTCCATTGGTTTGAGCCTCAGCGAGGTAACCTATGACCAACATCATATGCTCCTTTACAGATGTCCCCGGTCTCTGTCTACAGTTTAAGAGTTTCCGAAGCGCCCCTTGCCGCTTTGTTATGGCCTGGCCTCCAAACATGTCCTCAAGATTATCCAAGATCTGCTTCGCAGTCTCATAATCTTGATGTTGAGCCTGCAGCACGTTGTTCATGCTAGCCATAACATAGCAGCGGGCCTGATCATTAGCATCTTTCCAGCGGTCGTACGCTTGGAATTGCTCATTACTTGAGTCTCTCGTAGGCTCGGGAGGACAAGGAGTTGTCAGTACATATTTCAGTTTCTCAAAGGATAAGACGATGTCCAGGTTCCGTTTCCAATCATTATAGTTCTCACCGGTTAATTGGTTTTTGTCAAGTATCGATGATAAAGCGTTTTTAGACATTTTCAATCTACAATAAAGAATCATATAACAAACATAAGCAAACATATATATTAATTTAGTAAGATAACACAATCATGTAAAATCATACAAATGTGTTTATGTGTCAAAACCTTGAAAATATCACAACCTTACAACGATAATTCCCAACTCAGAATTCAACAAGCTCCTAGGGGAGTCATGCCAAATTCAATCAGGAACACGGATCCCCTCCTGATCAATATATGTCATCCAGGACCCGTATGATCCAGCATATATTAATAATCGTTTCTTTGGCCATTAATTTTATTAACAGAGCTCCTAGGGGAGGTTAATAATAAAATTAACGTGAGTGTATAACCACCGTTTCAATATTTTATCTATGATTTATAATCACCACCTAGGGGTGTGCAACCATAAATCATACTAAAATACCTTATCCTTTCAGAGATCCAATCTGGTACATAATAGAAATCCCTTCCTAGGGGTCGGGACCACCATGTTCTTCCTATGGACCAACGATGGAGGCCTTAGGTTCTCTCTTCGAAAACCTTCTCCCACTCAATCTTTTGAAGTCAAGGTTTTATTTTAAAATTATGCATGAACAATTTTAATATGAGCGGCACTCCCTATTCTATATGACATGTTATCAATATATATGATAAATCATATTATAATGCAGACAAGCAAAGCAATCAAGCAAAGCTACAAGCAAAATAATAATAACCGTAATATTATGGTTCCACCCTAGAGAATAGAAAAATAAGATTACAAGAGAATAATCGAGACATTTATCGATTCTTCATCCTTGAATCCTCAAGCTGTATCCTTCTTCATGTAATATCCATCTTCAAGTCCTCAATCCCATATGAATCGAACACTTCATATTTCCGGTCATATCCAAATTTAATGTTTCTCAGAATCATCCCAAAAATAAAATTAAAACTGCATTGGAAAAATCGCACCTTTTCTGGACACCTGGCAGCTCTCGGTCGGCAGGCCGATCTAGGTGATCGGCCTACCGATCATGGAGGTTCGGCCTGCCGAACATAAAGGTTCGGCCTGCCGGTAGAGCACCAAAATTTCTGCCCCACTGTCGGCCTGCCGGACCGTACGTCCGGCCTGCCGATTTGTGACCTTCGGCCTGCCGAACTGTGAGGTCCGGCATGCCGACCGAGCAGAACAAACATTAATCCAGAAAATACAATTTTAATGCAATTCATCAATTTTATTTTCAACAATTCAAAAACATAAAATTAGAGACTCAGGAAATACCTGGAGGCGCCATCATCAATCTTTAAGATTCGACTTCTCGTTCCGTCTTCTCCGAATAATTATTTAATTACAAAATTCTTACAAATTTAAAAAATTAAATAACAATTCCTAGACGGAGATGATAGTCCGTCATCTAATTACATGAAAAACCTAGATACACATTCTAACCTCTAAGGAACCATAACCGGTATTAATTAATTAATAAATAATTAAACAACAATTTAATCAACCATAATTAATTAATAAACATTCACCACATAATCCATGACAACATATATATTATATAGAAGCCTAGAGTGCCACCTCTCTATAAAATTCAATTCAAGCATAGGAGAGATTAAGATCACAAAATTTATGCATATAACATGATCACAAACTTGCAAATTTATGTAAAAACCTCGCTCTGATACCAATTGTTGGAAACAAAGTACGCAACGGAATTTTTTAAAAATTTTCATCAGAGTATTTTCCAAAATACAAGTTTGACATGTTATATATATAAATTAAACAGATCTTACTAACCTCAGTGTGCCGAAGAACCTCCGCGACCTGTGTAGAGAAGTAACGTTCCAGAAGAGCCTCAACCAACTGGTCTTCTTTGCTATTCTCTATCCACAACTGGAGTGAGTGTGGGCTCACACGTACAGCTCTTCCACCGGTGACTCTCCTTCCAACCAATAGAGAGAACCCAAAGCTAGTGTTCGTGATTTGTGAACAAAAGCTCTCAGGGAGTTTTCAGATGCTCACTAGAAGAGTATCACTCTTAATCTCTCAAATTGATCTGAGTAAATCATTAGACTCACTCCCTTTTTATACCTATTGGTCCTTGGGGTCAGTCCATATCAGATTAGGTCTCAAAAATCAAAACAGAATCAAGTTCGGATCAATATCTGATAAGATACGCGTGAAAAATGCGTAATCTTATGTGCGCTGATAGGCAGGCCGAACTGTCTGATAGGCAGGCCAAACTGGCCAGTTCGGCAGGCCGAACTGCCGAGAAAAAATCTTCGCGAATCTTTTATTTTCCACCCGAGATTCTAAAGGATAAAGTCTCAGTTTTGATTCAAATAGCCCAATAGAAAAGATATCTGATCAAAACAAACTTTATCAAGATAATCTCTAAGAAAATAAATCAATTCACAATAATTCTACAAGTTTATCTTGTTCTAATTGTCCAAAATTAAAACAACCGATAAACAGACAAGAATTATCCGAACGCCATAATTCAACAAGTTCATCTTGAACTAATTTCTTACATAATTAATTCAACCGATAAACAGACATGAATTATTTGATTCTTATAAATTTTAAACCAATCTGATAAATCCGACATAAGTCACCAATTATTGGAAAAGCACGCCGTGTCGTTACAGGATTTTGTGAGCTAGCAAAGGGGACCAAAATGGACCTATAAAGTTCAAGCTCATGATAATTATGAAACCCAATATCCCAGATATACATTTCACGATTATCAACTCCAACGCTACTCCACTAAAAGCTTGGAGCTGCACTCTCGAACTTTATAGAATTACGAAGCTCGTGTAGCTAAGTCTCCATGACATATCATAGTGTATCGTATCCCCATATGATAATCCATAATCGGCTTAAGGACAAGTTCTGTCTTACCTTCCCGATTATTTTTATCTTACATTCCATTGTCTCACCATAAGAAAACTTACCATCCAAAGATAGTATACCATTCGGTTACACCTATGTATCCAAATGGTTGAGCGCTCCAGTTTTTCAATTACAGGACAACGCATATAAGAGGATATCATTACTTCTAAAGAGGAGCTATGGATTCCATATCTATGAATAACAAGTCTACGCTATCAAGAGCCATGCCTCCAACGTATCGACATGCATGCCACTATAGAGATGTGGGAGTCACCCATTGGTACATCAAAAGACACAAGTCGAGACAACGGGCCCATTATTCATCTCAGGATTAAGATACAATACAAATGATTGTCTAAAGTGAATCGATTTGCCAAGACAGAATTATTAATCCAAATCAATTCACTTTATGTCCCGATCCAACACATCGTCACCTATGACAACGTGCCAATGTTTCTATTCATGGAGTCCAACTCCGATGGCCAAGACAAACCATCTCCCAAAAGGGATATAGACAACATAACAATCTTTACATGAATAAAGTGCCCAACTTTATTCCCTCGATTGCGGATCATATGTTTTAGACCGTCACCCTAAGAATTGTGTCTTCCGCATAATCATCCCATCATATGCCCAATTCTTAAGGTTTAGACTGACAGTCTCAGACTACTGTTTGCTTATCATACATTCAACAAATATGAACGTAAAGAGGACAATATTTGGTATATATAAATGAATAAATTCTTTATTGATAAAAAATGTCGTCAAAACGTATTACATTTTTACTCCTTAGAGCACACATGTCTAACAAAAGTCCCTAACCATATCTCCCCCCGCAAACTCGACATCCTCAAAGAACCTGGCATTTCCCATCTCAAATATCGATTTGGTCATGGGATCATAAAACTTGCACCCTCTAGATCTTTCAGAGTATCCAATAAAATAACAACTAACCGTCCTTGAGTCCAGTTTCTTTTCATTAGGCCTATGAGGCCTTGCCTCAGCTAGACATCCTCAAACATGCAAATGCTTTAGACTAGGCTTCTTGCCCGTCCAAAGTTCATAGGGGGTTTTGGTAGTTGCTTTAGTTGGAACCCTGTTAAGGATATACGCTGCAGTCTTAAGCGCTTCTCCCCAGAGTGATTCTGGTAAGGTAGAATCAGAAATCATACTCCTTATCATGTCCTTAAGCGTCCTGTTTCGTCTTTCAGTAACACCATTCATAGTGGTAGAACCCGGCATAGTGTACTGTGGGATGATACCGCTTTCCTCTAGGAACTTTGCAAACGTTCTCGGACATTGTTCAACTGAACCGTCATATCTACCATAGTATTCACTACCACGGTCAGATCTGACGCTTTTAATCCTTTTGCTGAGTTGATTTGCAACTTCAGCCTTATAATTTTTTAACACATCCAGCAACTGTGACTTTTCATTAATGAGATATATGTAACCATATCTGGAAAAATCGTCTATGAACGTTATAAATATTATTGATCATTCCAAGAAGCCGTAGGGAATGGCCCATAAATGTCTGTATGTATAAGTTCTATGACATCCAAAGTCCTGTTGGCCTCAAATCTCCTTTTATTGGTTTGTTTCCCCTTAATACAGTTAACACAAATATCAAAATCTGTAAAGTCTAAGGGGTCGAGAATTTTGTCTGACACAAGTCTCTCTATTCTCCTTCTGGAGATATGACCCAATCTTTTGTGCCATAACGCAGCTGAATTCTCATTGGTTAATTTTTCTCTTTATACCTCGTGTACTTAATTGCAAGGATTCATTAAATGAAGCAATTGTATCAAGCAAATAAAGATTATCGTAACCTGATAAAGAACCGGAACCAACTAATTTTGAATCATGAAACAAACTAAATTTTCCATTTCCAAATGAATAAGAATAACCAGATTTATCCAAAGCTGAAATAGAAATCAAATTCTGTCTAAAAGACGGTACAATAAATGTTTCATCAAGATCCAAATAAAATCCAGTCTTTAACAATAATCTAAATTTTTCTATTGCTTCAACCTCAACTTTCTTGCCATCGCCCACGTAGATGTATCTTTCACCATCAGTTGGCTTTCGGCATCTCAGGCATCCCTGTATAGACACACTAATGTGAGTGGTTGCACTAGAATCCATCCACCAAGTGTGTTCAGGTACCGAAGTTAAATTAACCTCAGAACAAACTAAATTAAGAAGCATACCTTTTCTAGCACGCCAAGCGTGATGATTGGTGCAATGCTTCTTCTTATGTCCTGCAGCTCCACAGAAGAAACAACCCGTATCTTCCGGATCAACCTGTCTCTTTTGTTGCTTCTTTTGAGGTGTTGTAACTGCAGCTTCCTTATCCTTCTTCCTTTTCTTCCCTTTGTCCTTGGAAGTATTAGCCAAGTGAGCACCTTCTGTCTTTTCTTGCTTCAACCTTTCCTCTTCTTGCACACAATGTGAGATGAGCTCATTAAGAGACCAAGTCTCCTTTTGGCAGTTGTAGCTCACCTTAAACTGACTAAAATGTGCAGGAAGAGATATAAGAACCAAATGCACTAGCAAGTCCTCAGAAAGGTCAAGCTTAAGTGCTCTTAATTTTGAAGCAAGATGAGACATCTCCATTATGTACTCCCTAATGTTCCCCTTACTTTTGTATCTCATTGAGATAAGGATTGCCAAAAGTGTACTTGTTTCAGCCTTTTCATTTTTGGCAAATCTCTTCTCAATGTCCTCAAGGAACTCTTTGGCTGTCTTTATCGTTTCTGATATAGTGCCCCTGAATGCTTCTAGAATGGCCTTCTTCATGATCATCATACACATGTGATTTGACTTCTCCTACCTTTCCATGTCCTCCTTTTGATCAGAGGAACTTTTATCTGTAAGAGGTGTGAGAGAATGAACCCTTAACGTAAGGTCGAGATCCATGACTCCGAGAACTATTAGGAGGTTCTCTTGCCATGATTTGAAGTTGCTACCATTCAGCATAGGAATTGAATTGATGTTGGCAGTAATATTAGAGGTAGAACTAGTAGCTGAAACAGAGAACAAAATAAACAAAACCAAAACAAGCTCACATAAGAATCCATAATTAACAATAATAAATCCAAATAAAGGTAAACCCATATCAAGATATCGGACACTCCATTAATATTTAGTCTTTGGACAAAAATATTAACTTGTAAGCGATATCTTGGTGCAGTAATCAAACACTAACAATAAGAACATGTCAAACAATAAATCTTCCTTTGGGCCGATTTATTGTTTACATGTAAAACCGAATAATCATCACGTGTTTATTACCACAGGTGTACATGCAATTCTGTCAAATATTGCCTTCCTTTGGGCCGATCAATATTCACATAAGTTACATAAACACAACCTTTTATATTTCAAAACAAATTAATTTCCACAAGAGAGGTCACTTTGGTGACATGTTGCTTCAATTAATTCATCTCAAAATATATATAAAATACCAATATTTGAATTTAAAATTGTACCAAAATTGACCAAAAATAAAAAAAAAATTTAGTCAAGGTCAACATTGACAGGGTCGGGGCTGGACCGGGTCGGGAGAACCCTACCCGAATCCTAATCCAGCCCCCCTTTTATTTCCTTTTTTTTTTATCTGGTCATCCAGGGGCTTAGCCCCTAGTGACCTTGCTTGTCACGGCCCAGCCCGCGGATGAACCCACATAAAGCAGTCACGGGCCCAACAGGCCCGTGTAATTTTTTTTTAAATGGTAACCCAGGGGCTCCCCTGGGTTGTAACTTGTCACGGGCCTAATGGGGCCCGTGTAAAAAAAAAAAAAAAAAGGTATGGGCCAAGCCCAGGGATGCCCTAGGGGTCTCTCGACCCCTTTGGGCAAAACACGGGTGTGCAGTGGCCGCTTCTTTACTCCGATCGACGCCCTGGGCTACAACCGGAAATGGCCGATGCCGACGGTCGAAACCCCGGCGACCGGCGAACGGCCCCAAATTTTTTTTTTTTAATTCCTCAGAGGCCGCCGCTTTCTCGAACGGCCTCTGTCTTTCCAGCGCAGCCTCATAGCCGCGCACGAAATCCTTCGTCGGCGGACGTTGTTGCTTGATTCAATGTAATACCGAATTCTTAAAACCATAAAACCAAATTTATATATATATATATATATATAAATATATATATATATAAGAAAAACGTTTAATCTATTATAACAAAAAAAATGCTGCTTTAGGAATGAAAACATCAGAATCATTAATCGATGTTTCTTTTCTTTTCGACAAACGTGCCATATAAACGTATAAAGCTTTTTTTTTTTTGGAAATCGAATTGTATTCACTAAATAATACAACCAAAAAATTCAAACAATTGTTCTCAAATTCAACAATTTTAAAGAAACTATAGATTGTTAGATTTGAGAATTGTTATGAGAATCACATCTATAAAAATTATTGATTCTCAATGATTCAACATGAAGAGGCTCTAGATACCACTTGTTAGAATAAAATTGTGATGAAAACCATCATCACCCAGGATCGTTCATGTCAAATCATCAAGAATATTAATAAGATGCGGAAGCTAACCTGAATCCATTGATAGAATGTGATTCTTGAGTCCTTTGGTTGAGGATCTTCCAAGTCTGGTACGTAAATCCTCCCTATCAGAATACTTTGTAATCTCTCTGTAGATGGGTAATAGAAAAATAATGTACTAACTGACTTGGGGACCACAACCCCTTTATATAATTGCTAAACCCTAGCAATTATCCTTAATTACCAATTTAGCCCATCATAAAATTAGTAATTATAATTTTGGTCTCTACACATAGGAGGCCCACACTTAATGATGCATTAAAAGCCCAAAACTCAAATTGATCACTTTTAATTGGGCAACCTTATTGATAGCCTTGAATTCACATTTATTTAATATATTGGCCCATAATTGGATTTTGAGCGAACATTACAATCTAAACAAAATATGTGCAGGTAAGAAAATAAGATAAGATATGATATTATATAAAGAAAATAAGACACGTTAGAAAATATCAGACCAAATCTGAGCATCTTTGAAAAAATAAACATGCAATTAGGTTGACTTTTGAAAAAAGAGATTCGGACTGTACAACTTTTTAACAATTAAAAACAAAATGAAAAAAGACACTCTGACATGACTATAGATTTTTTGACAAACGTGCACCGAATCTAGAAAACTATCATAGATGACAAATTACTGTAGAATTTTTGAATAAACATGAGACAAATTTTGAAACTTGCAGATAAGATTCAAAAATTTCAAATATGTTACAATACAACACGTGATACATCTATCAAGATAATATTTTTTTAGAAAACAATAAAATAAGAACAAACACTAATCCTTTAACATTTACTATAACAATCTAAAACATACAAATACTTAGAATGCATAAACACACATTTTTTTTTATAGAAAATAGACAAATTATTGAACACCTACTATAATCATTTCATAACAAACTAACCCTTAAGCAACCTCTATGGGTTGAGAATTATTCTCTATCTAATTTTTTTAATATCCGGCAAACATGCTCTTTAAATGTTATGTTCCTAAGGCATTGTCCTTCTACACGGAAATTGGGCCAAAGTTTAGAATTGCACCTTGGACATATCCATTTGGATGCTTCTAAAGAGAAACGTGAAGGTCATTCAAGTTCTCTATAGGAAAGTCCATCCTTGCAAAACTTGATTTTATCCTCTCTATTTACTGACATAAATCCAGCAAAGTATATTTACTGTTACAATTTTGTCATCCACATTTGTTATATGTGAATACGATGGCACAAGCTCTTCTTTTTATCACACTACGACTAGTACCCATACCTAATAAGCCGACGTCATGATTAAAGTTAGTCGGTTGAATCTTTCCTTATATCAATGTTCTCATGTCACTAGGGATGCAAAAAGGCATGAGAATCTATAGTCGAGTGATTCTAGAATTATATTTCTTCCTAAGAACTTTGTGGGAAAGTGATAGAAAATATTTTCTCAGGTGTTGGTACTTTAGGTCCATTTAAAAAGAAAAAAAAAAAGAAAGAAGAATAAAGATAACTAAAAAATCGAGGTAGAAAATTGAAAGATTTTGAAAAATTTTTAGAGAGAGAAAGAAGAAGATCTAGAGGGAAGGGAGAGGATTTCAAAAACTAGAGAGAGGGAGGAGTTTGGAAAGAGAACGAGCTCTGAGAAATGAGCTCTGATGTACAATGATAGGGTATATAGACATTAAATGGGCACCATGTTGGACATGTGTTGAGGATATATGTGAGAGGCTGAGTATATATATGCATTAATTTTTTTACATGGTCGGATTGAATCGAATTGGGCCAGACCTAATTTAGGTGATATGAGATGGTTGGGTTAGACTGACCCAATTTACAATGAAACTTATTTGCTTCTAGTGAATGGTTTTTTTTTTTTTTTTAAGTGGCACCGGAAACAGAAAACTTTTGGATGTCCCTCAAAAGAGAAGAGAATAATAGTTTTTGAGATGTTGAGACTAAAGATGCTAACATAATGGTCGCTATGTACGCTCTAAATCGTAATCATTGAATTGGAAATCAAAGTACTTATAGTGTTGGTAGTTGTTGTAGCGGTTGCTTCATGTGGAGTGAAGAGAAGACTTGTATACACCATCATTTTCATTTGGCAAGTTGTTGCATTGTGTTGTTTGCAGTGTATGTTGGTGGCTTGTTGTTAGGGATGCTTGGGACGTTTGAATTGCAGCGTTGATGTACCATCTCTACTCTTACCCTTTCTTTTTTTTTTTTTTTTTTGAGGGCACGTTTGCTTGTTTTGGTTTTAACTCTTGCAATAGCTATATATTCTTTTGACAATTTCTAGGTTGTAAACTGTATCAACTTGCTCACTGTTATATGAATCGCTCGTCATATTATGGGACCTAATAGGTGCATTTTTAAACCAAGTGTAGTTTATCTCAAGTGATAAAATCTCAATGAATCTAAGGTCGAATCCACATGAAAGTTTTTTCATTTAATTAATAAGTTTATAAATAATTAAAAAATAAATATTCACAAATGAACATAAAATAAACAAAGTAATAAATGTGGAATTTCAATAACTAGAAATAATAATATTAAATAATAATATTAAAGAAGCTGATGTTAAAGGATCCACTCTTAGTAATTTATTATGGTTAATTTTTTGCACTTTTTTAATGATTGTAATTCAGTTTAAGAATACATTGTGCTATCTGGTATCGACAATAAATCAAAAATTACCAAGCATTTATTATGTCAGTTCATGATAACAACACTTCATAAACTCTTAATACAAATAACATGAGCTTATTTTTAATTTAACATTTTAAATTTGTAAATGAATTCTAAGCATTTGCTGTGCTATTCTATATCAACAATAAATCAAAATCTTCATTTTACAAGAAAATAATCAAAGTAAATATGAATTATTTAAATTAATTTTCAGCATTATAACCACTTATATAACCTTAGTTTGAACCAATTGGATTGAAACACTATAGCAGTAGAAAGCGTTATGTTGTAGCTCACTTTTGCTTTATATTTTTCAAGTTTAAACCAATTGGTTTGAACTAATTCTCTAAACACGTACTTAGAAAATTAAAATGTACTAAATTAATTTACTAGAGTTTTGTCATTTCATCTAAGCAAAATAAAATAAAAAAAGACACAATTAAAAAAAACAAATATAAAACAAACAAACAAAATTTAAACACACTTTTAGGGTGTTTGAAGGGTTAGTTTAAACTTAAACAAAGTAAAGCTCACACCCATGTTACAGTGTAAAGATATTACATGCTATAGTATTTTTAACTAATAGTGTGTTTAAGAAGTGTGGTTTGAACCAAAATTATTTGTTCAAATACTATAGCATGTGAAATCTTTACACTATAGCTCACTTTTTATTGACACTATAGCATGTAAAATCTTTACACTATACAACTAAAAGTTTTGGTTTGAACCGATAGCCAAACGCATTACAATTAGTTCAAACAAATTCTCCAACTTAAGCTGCCTTTAAATTGCCACATGTTTAGTCTATTTGGCAAAATTGGTTCTAACCAACTTTTTAATTCGAAACAATGTAAAGCTCTCACATGCTACAGTAAAAAGAAAAAAGTTGCTGCAATATAAAGCTTTCACATATTACAATATTTATTGACACTATAGCATGTGAAATCTTTACACTATACAACTAAAAGTTTTGGTTTGAACCGATAGCCAAACGCATTACAATTAGTTCAAACAAATGCTCCAACTTAAGCTGCCTTTAAATTGCCACATGTTTAGTCTATTTAGCAAAATTGGTTCTAACCAACTTTTTAATTCGGAACAATGTAAAGCTCTCATATGCTACAGTTAAAAGAAAAAAGTTGCTGCAATATAAAGCTTTCACATATTACAATATTTATAGCTCTAACTACTATACTAAACACTGTAGTATTCATTTGATAAATGGTTGCATTTAACTTGCCTCATGGCAATTGTTTATTTGCTCACAAAAGTTAGCTCATCTAAGATACTCACACTTTATCATTCCCTCCTGGACATCACACTTTGAATTTGGCTCAAAAAAAAAAAACAGAGAAATCCTTGGACAGCTGCAACGCTATTGGGCTGAGGCAGTTGAAAGGCAGAGAAGTATGTGACACTTGGTGCTGCTGTTGGGAATATGAGTCGGGCTTGGACTCGCCAAAGCTTTGTCCGGAACGCTCGTTGGAAGACTGGCTGTGCAGTGCACAGAACGCGCGACGCAAGAGGGAAAACCAGAGAATGTCCAAAACACTACTATTTTCTTTTTAAAAAATTAAAAATTGAGCCATGTGAGACGTGATCAACCGGTTAAACAGAAGAGCAATTTATTTTTTCTTTCCCTTACCCTTAAGCTCATTAAGAGCTTCCATTCTGATCTGAACGGCTGAGAATAGATGAAGGAAAAAACCACCTCAATAGATGAAAGCACTATCCTATATATATATTATATACACTACAAAATATACGTATTTTTTATTCGTAAAAATATCTCAATTTTTCTTCCAAATCTTAATTATCCTCAACATACAAATACGTCTATATATATATATTTGTTGAAGTTTAGTTTGTTTTTAAAAATCTTAAATTTGAATTAAATTTCAACTTACTTTTTGTTTATTAGTATTAAAATTTTTGTTAATAATAAACATCAGCGGGGGAGTATACAGGGAAGCCCCTCCAACAGGGAATTTTCCGATCCTGTCTCTGCCATTTTAATGATGATGAGCGCAGGGGTGGGGATGGTTTTGGGAGCAAGGTTTAGGAAGGAAGAGCATTCTCCGGTCTTGCCCCTTTGTCATAACACTCCTTGAACTGTTTTTTAAAAAAAATTACAAAGAGACCACTTCTACTAAGCAAACCCGACAGAAAAAAATGACTAGTTTTTCTAATTTATAATCAAATAAACAAAATTAGAATATTTATATTAATTTCATAAATCCTTTAATCACAAAAATTTTCATATGATATTTTCAAAAAAATCATTGACTTAAACATGTACATTACATTATTTAATTATAGGATGTTCTCTGGTCATTACAAAAACGAAAAAATATAATAACAGCCACAAGAAAAAGGAATACAATGCGGCAACATTTTGGAGATAACAACAAACTGATATGAAGTTTTACGACACTGTCGTCACACTGTAACGACCATACTCTACAAATAACCCTTCTCTTTACAACAGTTAATTGCATCATCAAACATTTCTTCAACCCCATACTTGTATTCGAAACCTAAATCTAGGAGCTTCTTTGATGAGAGACGTGGCGGCTTGACGCCTTTCATTTCCAATCGAGAACTGCACAAAAAGGATCAATCAATTAAAAGAAAGAATATTGGAATAATCTAAAATATGTGACTACTTGGAATATTCTTAAAAGGGTGGTTAGGAACCGAGTATAAACCACAAACTTGTAATTCAAACCAACTTAGTTGCAACGTTTTATCTCACAAAATTTGAATTTCAAAATCAACTTTAGTTCTTACCCATGGTTCGACCAAATGTCCTATGAATAAAACAGGAAGGATAATTTAACTAACCCTTTACTGGGTATCTGAATTTCTGGGTATTTGGCAGAAACCAACTCCGACGTACTTTCAACTGTGGTGTTATTTGATGAACAATTAAACCTCCCTTTTGCCTCAGGATGCTCAAATAGGACAATGTGGGCTCTGGCAACATCATCTACATGCACCATATCCAGACGTACAAGAGGACTAAATTCTTTCTTCTCAACTGCATAACATGAATTAAAAAGAGTTCCTTAGAGTTGGAACTTATGAGGATGTGGAGATTTCCCCGTTCCGATTACCCTTTAAATTTTTGGTGTTTCAAATACCATCTAACCAATCACATTTTGTCATATCATTTAACGAGCAACGTGAAAAAGTTGTTAAAAAAAACATTTCAAAATTTTTAAATGACGTAACATTGCGTGAATGTAAGACACTATTTTAGACACTAAAATTGATCGGGACTATGTTTCAAACATTGAATTCTATGTTCCAGTTACTAACTATTTAAAGAGCTACGATCAAAAATGTTGTCCAAAAAGCAGCGTTACGTACCAAAGACTATGTGAAGAACAGCCAGAACAGAGCTAGGGAGCTTAGGACAAATGAAGGGGCCAACAACATAAGAAGGAATCAACGTGACGACTTCCAGACCATGTTTTTCTGAAAATTCAAGGACAGCCTTTTCAGTTAAGGTCTTAGAGATCATGTAGGAAGCCGCATTTGACTTGATAGATTTAACATAGTCTATGTCAGTCCAAAAGCTCTCATCCACTTCATCCAAGTCCTGGCCGTTTAACTGCACTGCAGCGGCACTTGAAGTGTACACAACTTTCTTCACCGTCTTGGAATCTAGGCATGCCCTTAAGATCCCCATTGCTCCATCTATTGATCTTTTGGTCACTACTTCCTCGGTTTCTTTGTTCTCGAAATCGATTGGGGAGGCGACATGGAAGACTCCGATGCACCTTTCGATGGCTGCTTGAAAACTTTCTGGATTGTTGAGATCTGCATCGAAGATCTTGAGCCTGTCTGATGCTCCTGGTAGATTTGTTAGGAAGCTAAGGTCTTTCTTATGCTCTGCAGCCATATATTATTCAATGTCAACATTTATAATTTTTGGAATTAGAGATAGTGTAGTCTAAATCTGTTGCAAAATCACTAATTAACTAGCCCACACATAATAATTTCTAATATACGAATGGACTATAAATGTTATTTTTTCTTTTTTTCTTTTTTTTTGCTTTGTGAATAAAATAATCGAGGGGTCTTAAGATTATTTAACGACGTGGTTAACATTTAAAAAATAGATCCCATAACTCCTACAAATTAATCTGATAGAAAATTCTTTAAGGACATCACCAGCCAAAATATAATCTTTTTCGCGAATAAGAAAAAGGGCACAACTTTCCTCAAAAAAAAAAAAAAAAAAAAACAGAGAGCTCACCTGGATTAGATCTGACGGTAGTTCTGACAGAGTAACCATGATCAAGAAGTCTCATTATCAGCCAAGATCCTATGTATCCCGTGCCACCTGTTACACAAACTGTACCTTTCTCTCCTTCCATTTTTTTTTTATTATCCAAAATGTTTTGATCCAAAAGGAGTTTCAGAAAGCGAATATACTTGAAGGATAATTCTTCTTCTTCTTCTTTCCTCGTACATTTCAGATAAGATTCCCCGTCGCTTTCTACGTTCTGGTTGGTCGTCTTATTCATATTTATTGTTTGAAATTCATAGCAACCCGTATTGTATAAATTGTTTAACGTTACAAGCTATAATATCTATTTTAATTGGTTTTCACACCAAAAAGAAAAGAAAAAAGAATTAATTTGCAAAAATTTTCCCCCTTGTAACATTATAGTCTTGATATATGAAATATTAACAAAAAAAAAACTCTTGAATTATGATTTTGAGCATAAATATTATAATGTCATACAAATAACTAGGATTGTTGAACGATTTAAGGAACCATTATATTATTAATTTACCCTACGGCGGTCATATAAAGATATAAGAAAAGATTATTTTTTAAAATTTTTTAAAGTTTTTTAATTTATGTTTTCAACAATAAAAACTTTTAAATTAGATCGTCTTTTTAAATTCAAATTTGCTTTAAATATAATAGAGCTATCAAAATACTCCTATATTATGTATTAAATCTTAATTATATACTATTTTTTGTTACAAGTTCTAATAAAAGGAGAGTTTTTGTTAATATTTCATATAGCGAGGGGAACACCTGTTAAGCTTTGAAGTTCGAAAAGCACATGTTACAAAAGCTATTGTTTTAAGAAAATTTTTGTAATTAATCCTAAAAAATATAAATATTTTGTATTTTAAAAAATATATATTTTATCATTATTTCTAATCTTTATTTATCCTCAATGCATATATGTATGTTTTGAAGTTTGGTTTGTTTTGGTGCAAATCTTGAATTTTTTTTTATTATTATTGAAATTTTGTCAATAATAATCATTATCGTAGGAATTGGGGTAGGTATAGGGGAGGCCTTCCAATGGGAATTCTCCGACTCCGTCTTCGCCTTTTAACAAGGATGAGCACTAGGGTGGGGATTGTTTTAGGAGTAGGGATAAGGAAGGAAAAATGTTCTTCAGTCTTGCCTCGTTGCCACAACACTTCCTGAGTTTTTCTAAGGAAATTACAAAGACATCCCTTATGTTAATCAAGTCCGATAGAATATATATATATATATATATATATATATATATGAAAATTCTATGATAAGATCCACTTAACAATTCTTATTGATAAGACCCATTTCTCTTAACCCATGGATGAAAGATCAATGGTTCAAGATTTTATCTCTCAAAAAACAAAAATAGAATTGACTACATTTAATAACAATATTTTTTTTAATCTAATAATTGTAAAAATAATGAAAAAAAAATTAAAATAACAGGTGTTAGCTTAGCCCATCAATTGTGGAAAGTGGAGGCATCTGGTGGCGGGATTGACAGAGTCGTGACCACAACGAGGACAGGCACAACAGAAATCGCGACCTTGGCTTCCCTCTTTGCGTGGGCGGTGATGACAAATCATGCCCTTGCAAATTGCATCGTGTGGTCGCATGGGATCTCGACCAAATCATCGTGATCCACGATGGTGGTCGACCTTTTTGATAGGACCTTCGCGACCCATGGCGTCGTGATCTCACAACAAGGTTGCGATGGAACCTTCAAGCCCTACAACAGTTTCTCATGAAGTTGGACCTATGATCATCGCAATTTTTGTCGCTACTAGTGGTGGCAATGATGGAACTACGACATCCATCGCCTGGGGGGCCCCAACGGAGGAGGGTGCATCTATAATAACAGAAAAAATCCAAAAATTAATAAATTTGATTAATTAAGGATTTTTTCATAATTACTCCATTAAGTACTTGAGAAAGTACAAGTTTAAAATTTATAACACACATATTTAAAGGTCTTGATAGCTATAAGACCTTAGAAATAAATAATGTTATGAATGCACAAATTTATGTGCTTTCTTTATGAAACATGTAACACATGTAATGTTATGATAGCACACTTAAATGATTAAAAATAATTATTTCATGCGTTAACCTAAAAGCTTATGATTCAATAATTTCATTTACGAGTCAAAGTTGTAATATTTATAAAAATATCAATTAGAATGTTTAAATTGAGATTATCTGACAAAAAGTAGAATTTCTAACTTACTATAATTATGTGAAAATTCCTATATGATATTAGTTTAGTAAGAGAAAACTAGATCAATAGTGATCATCAACTCAATACCATAATTCAAGAGATGGTGAGCATAAAGTTTAAATATGCAACATTGATGTCGATTCTTATTAAGATCACAAGGCCTAACAAGGATCTTCTAAATTATAAGAATTATTAAGAGTTCAAGAGTTTAGGATATATTATATGTTCACAATTGATTATTTATATGGGCAAATAATTATGTGATGATGATGATGATGATAATAATAACTATTATCATTATATATATAAAAAAAACGTTAATGGTGTCTACATACATTGACAAGGCTCTAAGCAAAGGCAATATTGCAAATGGATTGCCTTCAATTCTATAGTGTGATTAAGAAAAATTTAGAAAGCGTCTACAGATTGGTTGTGAACCCACAAATGACTTTTCACCAAAAACAGTTCGGATCATAATCGCAAAGCACAAAATTGTGCTAAGTTCAGAATTTTAATTAAGTTGACTTATAGATAGTCAATTTAAATTTAAAAATAACATATAAATAAACTATTATTAATTTCAACAATTATTCTTATGACAAAACTAAAAGTTTATGACATGAAAATTTGTATAATTTATGACTATCATTTTTATGAATAAAAATTATAAGTTTATAATTTGTTCTAATATTAAAAAGTATAGCTGTTAAAAGAAGGGATTTACAATGGAAAATATATGTTTTATTTACTAATTAATGTTGTAAAAATTTTAGAATTTACAAAAGATTATTTTGATCAAGAAATCAAATTTTAAGTTTTAATCAAAGTTCTCAAATACAAAATATTATTTTTAGCCAATAAATACATATATGATGAAATAAGTGAAAGTATGGATAAATTTATGGAAATGATTTCATGATAGTATAGAAATTTTAGTAAGACAATAACACAATAAGAGAGAAGAATTTTACAGTTTTAAAGAGTATGGTTATGTTTACAGGAATTTTAAGTTTACGGATCAAAATTTGATCAATCCGACACGGCCTAGTTTTGACTGTGTAGACCATATGAAAGTCTATAAAAACATGAAACAAAAAAAAATTGGCCAATCAAAATTAGATCCACTCTTTCTCTACTTTCTCTCTCCTCTTCCACTGTCAAAAACTTTGGTCAAGATTCCGGTCTCTGTTTTTGACACCTCCTATAGAACGAAAAGCTCTCGACGAGCTGAGTCCAATGGTGTGTTATGTCAACCGTAACTCCACCAAAGTAGTTCGTGCACGCTGATCGAAGCCATGGAAAACCATGATTTTTCCAGTAAGATTTCTCAGCCATCCGACCATCGATCGACACGACCTTGGTGTCTAGAGACTCGGCTCGATGAGTAGAACAAAATGTAGTAGGTGACACCCCTCGATTTTGGCCAAAAAAGCCTCGCCGGAGCCACCTCTTTTCTTCACCATGCCACCGTTCGATGCCACAGTTCATGGTGGCGTTGAGCTGCACTGTTGTCCCCATTCAGTTCAGACAATGATGGGGAGTAAAACCCATCACCCAATTTGTCCTCAGCTTGGCCACCAGTTGAAGAATGATGAGACACCACTAAAGCCGCCACAGCAGCCACCGTTGCTAGCAATTTGGACCTTGTAGCCCCGAATTAGTTGACAAAAAACACTTAGAGGCCCACAACAAAGCTATTCCCCTATTCAATTTCAGGAAATCTCCACCCGAGACAAAGAACAACTTGCATCCCTACGCGCCGCCGTGGTGAGCTCGATTCTGCCTTTATACACAGTGGTTAAGTACACCACCATATCCATTGCACTTAGAAGACTTTCTTTATGGAAATGCCTCAACCAATTGCACAGAACCTTTGCCAGAAAATGGAGATCGGAGCTCCTTTATTTTCACCACCAATGGGCCTTCGACCCATGTAGATAAACGCCAAATTGAGCCAAACTAAAACCTCCATTAGACTTACAAAGGTTGATTTAGTGGGGGTAGGCTTCAGCCCAACCGCCAACGGAGTCCAGTCAATGCCAGTCAATGACGATCAACATCGGTCAACGGCGACCTTTGGTCTCAAGCTCCTGACCTCCGATCGACGATCCCAGACCACCTTCTGACTCGTTTCAACGCTTTAAACACTATGGTGCCTTCCGTTCGAGCAAATTTCACTCCGTTACTAGCTACATATGGATCAATGCGACTCAAACTGCAGCAACGGAGTTTAAAATGACGTTTCCAACAATGTATGATTTCTAGGAAGCATTTCTAGCCATCCACTGTCGCTCGAGGAGTACTGTCGAGTATGCTTCACAGATTGTAGATACAACGAGATACAACTGGACCTGCTCTGCTCAGCTCAGAGTTCAGGTAAGTAGGAATCTCGCCTACAGTATGAATAGTTTTAAGATAAATTGTTTTAAATGATTTCATAAAAAATATGAAAATGCATGATTAATGAATTGTCACATTATGTATGTTATGATGTGTTATGTTATGATTTATTATGCTATGTTATGTCATGACATGATATGCTGTGATGATGTTATGATTAATATGTGATGTATGCAATATTTAAATCATATTGTTTAGTCACTCTCAAGTTAAGTATGTTTATGATTTACGATTTATTATTTACGAAATTGTGATGCTATATAGTGATAAGTCATACTGCATACATACAATAAGATAAGTGAAACTTATAAGACAAGATTAAGGGTATCGTACCAACCTCTTGACCCACGAAGAGGCTTAAGTACAAGTTATGATCTTGGTGTTGTTGGGAACCATGCGAACTAACTTTCCAAGAATCCGCGCAACTAGTACGATCACTTGGGCCCAAAGTAATAAGACAAGTTATAGCTTAAATAATTAAGCATAAAATAAGTTGATAAGCAAGCATAAAACATTCATGCATATTTTTATTAAAATGATTGTTAATTATGTTTTGCAAGACTAATTTTCTACTTACTGAGTGAAAACTCATTTAAGTATGTTCATGCTATAGGTATAAAAAACCTATCAGCGGCACTTGATGGGTAATGGTGAGTGACGAACGAATAATGAAGATGGGAATGGATACCGCTCACACAATGTAAAATTTTAGCAATTTAGTTTACGAATTTATGCATGTTTTTATTTTACAAAATTATGTATGTCTTTAGTTTAAAAAGTTACGTACATATAAATAGTATATAAAATTACGTAATCATGTTTTAAGAACCGAGGTTGTAATTATACAACCCTGGTCTATAAAATTTTAACGTTTAACAATGTTGCAATAGACAATGCAACAAATGCGCGGAACTTTTAAGTAAGAAAATTATAAGATTGTTTGGAATTAAAAATAATTATAGGAATTTTACGTTTAAATGAGAAATGGTTTTTATGAATATGTTTTATGAATTTATTAATATGAACATTTAGATGATTATGCTTTGAGAAATTATTATGTTGGATTCAAGTGAACGAATTATAAGTAATTATTATTATGATAAGTTTTGAAAAGTTTAGTTTTTAAAAAATCAATATGTTATTTTTAAGATATTAAATTATAAATAAATATATAAATAATTTTTAAGGAAGTTTTAAAGAGCATTTAATATGATTGTATTTCATCATTTAATTTAGAATTGTGTTTGAATTAGTTATGTTTAAATTAAGGAATGTTTTAAAGGAAGTAATTCTTAAATAATTATCTTTATGTTTAAAAGAAAAGTTTTAAAGAATTTTCATTATTTTATATTTTAAGAGATTAGTGTTACGAAGTATGTAAATGATTAAGTTTTAGAAATTATGATTATGTTAAAACGTAATGATTATTATTACGTTATTGTCACGCTTGAGAAATTAATATTATTATGTTAGATTTACGAAATTAAGTTTTGGGAAAAAATTATTATTTCTTTTAAGGTGCTATGTTAAGGATTCAATAACAAGAATTTATTTTAGAAAAAAAAAGTATTCGCAATTTCAATACTTTATGTTAAAGTATATTTAAGTTTATGATTATGTTTAAGTTAAGTAACGGCCACGTAGGTAGGGTCGTTACAACATCATCATGATTCGTGGCGATATGGGGTCACCAATGGCGGAGAAAGGCTTTCCCTATTATAAGCGTCTTTTTTTTTTGGATTTTGATAAATCCAATATAAATGAGCTTATAATTTACGATGAGCTTGCCTGTTTTCAACTGTTTGATTTTGATCTAATGGACATAAAATGGGTCTTATTCATGAGATCTTTGAGAAGGTCTTATGATAGCATTTCTCATATAATTTGATTGTATTTTGGTTAATTAATATTCGAAGTAATAAAAAAAAAAGGTTAGGATGAGAATCGCAAAAATGTCTTGCATAGAGGGAGTCTTCGTAATTTTTAGAAAACAAAAGCAATCGATCTTTGTGGTTCTCCCAAAGGCTTAAAAAAAAAAAAGAGAGAGAAAAACGGCATATACTTTAAAACGACAGCAAAAGGATAGAATATATTAAAAGCGACCACAATCTTGCAGGTGAAATCACGTCAAAACAAAGAAAAAACGACAACAAACTCCGAAGCCACATTGGAATAACAAAGGATGGAAATGTGAATAAATATAAAAAAGATGAATAAAATAAGAACAACAAACGACAGAACAGGGAAAACGACAAAAAAAACAAAGTGAATACAACACGGCAACATTTTGGAGATGACAGCAATCTGATCTGCAGAAGAACTTATTGACCGCAAAGATGTTTTACGGCACTGTCGTCGCACTTTAAGGACACTACTCTACAAATAACCCTTTTCTTTAGAACATTTAATGGCATCATCAAGCATTTCTTCAACCCCGTACTTGTATTCGAAACCTGAATCTAGAAGCTTCTTTGATGAGAGACGTGGGAGTTTGAAGCCTTTCATTTTCATTCGAGAACTACGACAATAAGAGGATCAATCAATTAGAAAGAGAATATACATAAAAGGAACACTCTATAACAGGGCAGAGCTATAAAAATTAATGAGGTGCGAAATATAATTTTAAAGGACGAAATGTAATTTTGAAGGTGACATAATTTTTATAAAATTTCGTATACAAAATTACAATAATAAAAAATTTAACGGGGATAACCTTTTCCCTATGTTCGCCACTGGGTTTGAAATAATAGACTTTGTCAGAAGAATGAACTAACCTTTATTGAGTCTCTGAAGAAGTTCTGGGTATTTGGCAGAAACCAACTCAGACGTACTTTCAACTGTTGTGTTATTTGATGAACAATTATACCTCCCTTTCGTCTCAGGATTGTCAAATAGGAAAATATGGGCTCTGGCAACATCATCTACATGCACCAAATCTATATGCTCACGAGAACTAGACTCATTCTTTGCACCTGCATAAATATGAATTAAAAAAGGAGGTCCTTAGAGTTGGATCTAGTTTCATAACATATTTATGACTTGTGAAGAGATTTTCCTATTCGGATTGTCTGTTCTATTTTTAGTGTTTCAAATAGTGTTTAACTAATTATATTTGTTACATCATTTAGTATACGAACATGAAAAAAATAATTAGAAAATATTTATAAATTTTTAAATGATGTAGTATAATATGTTCGGTGAAACAGTTATTTCATATATCAAAATTGAACAAGTGATTTGAGCATGAGTTTTTCAAAATTGAATTCTATGTTCCTAAGTACTAACTATTTAAATACCCACGACCATTAATGTTGTCCGAAAAGATGTATTACGTACCAAAGATCATATTAAAAGCGGATAGAACAGAGCTAGGGAGCTTGGAACAAACGAAGGGACCAACAACATAAGAAGGAAGCAATGTGACAACTTTCAGACCATGTTTTTCTGAAAATTCAAGGACTGCCTTTTCAGTTAAGGTCTTAGAGATCATGTAGGAAGCTGCATTTGACTTGATAGATTTAACATAGTCTATGTCAGCCCAAAAGCTCTCATCCACTTCATCCAAGTCCTTGCCATTTAACATCACCGCAGCGGCGCTGGAAGTGTACACAACTTTCTTCACAGTCTGGGAATCTAGGCATGCCTTTAGGATCCCCAGTGCTCCATCTATTGATCTTCTGGTCACAATTTCCTTTGCTTCGTTGTTCTCGAAATTGATTGGAGTGGCGACATGGAAGACTCCGATGCACCCTTTGATGGCTGCTCGAAAACTTTCCGGGTTGTCGAGATCTGCGTCGAAGATCTTGAGCCTGTCTGATGCTCCTGGTAGATTTGTTAGGAAGCTAAGGTCTTTCTTATGCTCTGCAGCCACATTCTCAATGTCAATATTCCAATATCACTAGTCCACAACATAACAAATAAAGTTAGCAACTCTTTTTTTTGCTTTTCTCTAACTACATGATAAACTAAAAAATTAGATCCTAAATTGCTACAAATTAACAAAATCAAGAATTTAAAAAAGTTCTTTTAAGATCATAACCAGCCAAAATATACCTTTTTTTAATGACTCACCTGGGTTAGATCTGACAGTAGTTCTTACTGAGTAACCATGATCAAGAAGTCTCTTTATCAGCCAAGATCCTATGTATCCCGTTCCACCAGTTGCACATACTGTTCCTTTTTCCTCCATTTTTTGGGTCCAAAATAATTCAATAGAAGTTTCAGAAGTGAATTTACTTAAAGGATAATAATTCTTTTACTTTCTTTTTTTCCCCCAGAGATATGGCTGTCCAAACATCTTGATATGTGGTTCTCCTTTTTATGGTTCAGATAATCATAAAAAGACTGCCCCATTACTTTCTAGTGGGTCACTTTTTCGTTGAGCACTTTGACTAATTCATGTTTGTTGACTCTTGTTTGCTAGCCATAGCAACACGTAGTGTTTGAATTTTCAAATGTTTACAAGTTACAATACGTATTTATCGGTTACCATACGACAATTACGGTTGAAAGCATAGTTTTAAAAGACAAAAAGGGGAACAAAAACGTTTTGTCTAATCGAGACAAGGCATAAGCCTAGAGGTAGATCGAGACGTAAGCCTCGAACGTAAAAAAAAAAAATCATAAAATTGAATAAATACATAAATCTATCGTAACAAACAAAACATACACTTAGTTCATGTCATAACAAATAAAGCACAAACAAAACAATTCAAGCCTAAAGCCTCAAAAATTGAAGTTTCGATCATCATCATAATCCTCCTCATCCTTATCTTCTTCTTCATCACTACTATCTTCCATATCAATATCAATTCAACTCTAGATAAATTTGCAAATTCTCTGCACAGTTATTGTATACGTTTGTTTTCACGTAGACAGGGTAGAGTTTCCGAATTGCTTGTGAGACGACGGAGAGCGTTTTGATCAAAAGCGGGCATTATCAAAGGATGTATAAAGTTTTCAAGGTAGTATTTTGTTTGCTTATCAATATTATTATTCTACCTCCCCAAAAAAAGAAAAGAAATAAATAAAAGATGACACAAGTGCTAGCTATCTGTTTACCATGATGACCCAATCTTAGAGCTTGTCACAACCAATACACTCAAACGACCAGTTAAACAATAGCCATATGTGTTGTAAATTTGGATGAATAGAGATACAGCTCTGGAGTGTAGAGAATCCTTAGTATTTTATTTTATAATTTTTCTAGGAGGTGGAGAATCCATTATACTTTATAGTTAAACATGTATCAATATATAATTAAAATTTCATTCCCATTAAAATAGCTGTGCAGACGTTAGCCAATTAATCAAGTGCGCTGCTGCTTTCTATATGTCTGGCATTTTTGGGAATTTTAAACAATTTATATATTCCACTTGCTTTGCAGGTCTTCAAAACTCTCGTCAGGTTACAATTATATATTCTTATTAATTATTTTTTTCACTCTTTACACAACACACTCTGTCTACATGTTTCCCACCCTGCACATGCACGCACTCGCCACCAACTCCCTACATAAGTATATTATTTCTTCTTCTTCACCTGCACTGCACACACTCTCCACCTGCACTGCTAAGATTCAATATTATTATTTCTACTTCTTCTTCTTCTTCTTCTTCTTCTTCTTCACGAGTATTTTTTTTTAAGATTTAGGTGAAGGTAAACGGGGCAGTTTTTATGCAGCCCTATTATTGTAGCATTTATTACTGCAGTAGAAAATAAAAGAAAAAGGAAAAAAAACCTGAGTGAGGAGGTCGGAATGTGGAGGTAGTTGCCGCTGGTGGGTCGTCACTCAGTCGCATGTTGCTGGTCACTACTCGAAGTTGCCGGAGCTGATGATGAAGAGAGTATGGATGATGAAGAATGGGGCTGCTGAAGAACATGTATCGAAGAAGGGGGTTGACAGGCTTTTAAATCCTTTGTTTTTATCAGATTTGGCTGGCTTTCTTTAACAAAAAAAAGGAAAAAATTTTGGGCTGAAAACAGGCCCAAATTTGCCTCCAATGTCAAATTTGCCAACTGATTAAGTAAAAAAGAGAAGAAAAAAATTAGCATCCAGTGCATGAGTACACTACTCAAAAAGTTGATTTCATAGAGTTGCATGAATATTGTTTCTTCAAAGGAGGAAAAAAAAAAATTAATGTCACTTTGATGTGCGGTTACTAGTTAGTTACCTGCATTAGCATAGTGGCTTTGTCACCCTCAAATTTCTCAGGGTAGACCGATGCATATATAATTAATAACCGTAACTTGTTTTCTGGGGACATGTTCTGTGTTGAAAACATGAAAAAAAAAATGATCTTAGTACTTTCAGAAAAAAGGTGTTACCAAGTAGTAAAGTGTGAACCACATATTCTTTTATGTCACTGGTTTGTCCTCATAAAATTGATGACATCCTTGGCTCCAGCATCTCCAAAAACAAGATCTTGTTCTAGTTGCCCGAGCTCTCGAAGCCCCATTTCTCGAATAATTTTGTTAATTTTTCCAGCTATCTAAATGAACATAAGAACAGATAGGAAGGATAAACACTAATTGTTTTTCATTCTATTTCACAGTCAATACATGTTGTGGAGTAGTAAAATTAATTTCTTGATTGTTTCTGCTTGTGTGTCTATACATACAGATAGGCATTAAGAATTGTTTCTAGCCCATGTTCTATTCATTTACCATTGTCAACGGCTTTAAAGTTTTACATGAAGTAGTTTGAGAAAGAAACAAATACCTCTACATGGAGAGAGATCTTTTCAACTTGTTCAGTGTACTGTGGCAAAGCTTGCACCATTTTCTGCAAGTCCTGCGTCGATAATTCGTTTCCATCCCTGCACAAAAACGATGAACGCGTTTCAATATTTGGTGCTCAAGTAAAAATTTTGAAAAAATGGTTGGAGTGCACCAATAATAAGCACTTAATAAACCTCCTAAGCATTATAAAACTGCAACAAATGAAGATATATATGCAGGGTTGTATTTAAAATGAACTCAAATTTATGACCTAGCTATCTACTTATGCATCTCTTGTTACGGATGATGTGTTTAAATGAAATTTTTCCATATGATATCTAACCACAACATACTTTAACTATTGAATACCAACCTTGCACTCTGTTGAAGTTGTGCAGCTTTGTTCTTTGATACAAAGTTGGTCATCTTGTCATGCAATCTTTCACTAGCCTGATGTTACAGTCAGTCATATAAAACGTCAAAAATGTGTCAATTTCAATCAATAAACATTTTATGAATAGCATGGAAACATAGATCTGCTATGTGTGCATGGCGAAGTTCAAGCCAGATTGGGTCATGGTCTTCCAAGAGGACCTCTTTTCTCTCCGGCTTACCACCTGTATTACTTGGAACCTAGTATACTTCATGTGTTATCCTTTATATACATCAGAGAATATGACATGTATATATACATCAGAAGAAAGAAAAAAGTACTACATAGAAAAAAGAAAGAAGAAAAACATCTTGCATAAGCTCATACCTCAAAAACGTATTTGTTTCCATCCATATCCAACAAATCACAACACATGGCATCGTAAGTCCATTAATGGATGACAGGAGCAATCTACTCATTCAAGTCCAACACAATAAATACAGTTTAAATAAAGGGCAAGCAGAGAAAAAGTCGAAACATATATTGAGGAGTACTAAATACAGACCCTATTTAAGATTTTATTACGGACACTGTCTTCTTTTGAAATACACCCCTCAACTTTTTCAAACACGTTGTCTCAAGAGTATGAGGTGGCACTTGAAATAGAGTCTGCATTTGGCACATCTCATGACCCGTATGCATATAAGGGAATTAGTGGATTAGTACCTGATCAATAGATCTATCCAATATAAGAAGCTCGCATGTTTCAGTTTGTGGGAAGTTTGGGACAGTACATTTATACTTTGAAATGCAGTTCCAAACTGCAGAGGCAAGTTTTGTTGGAATCAAGTCATGCAGTGTTGCTGCCGCAGATTCATCAACTGCCTTAGCAGCACGGTACCTCACACATGGAAGCTCCTAACAAAATGAAAAAAAAAAAAAAAAGTTTCAACTTCATAATCATTTCTGCTAGATTGAAACTAAACAAAGAGTTTGACATAAAAGAAAAGGTCAGTTTGAAAAAGGATGAGAGCAAACATCGGCCCACCACTGATATGAAAGTTTCCTTTTCAATGGACTACAGAACTTGCGTATGTACCTTCAATGAAGCAAAAACTGTAGCTATTCGATTCGCCATTGTGCTCAAGCAGGCATCAAATTTTCGAGCATTCTCAACATCACCAAAGAGGTCCTCCAATGCTCTATCATGATCGGTGATAAAGGCCTGCATTGAAAACAGTTTTTAGTAAAGAGATCAACCATCTAAATAAAACTGAAGAATAATGCTAAGAACACCAAATATTAGTACTAAAATTTTATATTAAGATGTCAATTCACTGTCACTTAAGCTGGTACAAAAAAGTTGGAATTAGAATTGGTATTCTGAGCACCGCTCAAAATTGGAATACCCTAGTCTGCATGGTGACAAGTGGCTAAGCCATATTTCTTACAAACACCTATTAAAAGTTCTTTTTTTTTTATGTGGTTTTGGGAAAGTTTAGTATTGCTTGATAGTGAGTTACAATGTGTCACAAGATAACAAATTATGTTCAGACATAAATTGTGTTTGAAGAACAACAGATCATTAAAATGAGAGAGATATCACCAAGTAACTGACTGTCGATGGGAAAATACTCCAAATTCATCTGCAAATTACCAATCATAAAATTAGACCCCAAAGTTGCAAAGAAAAAAAAAAGAATCCTATAATGGACCGCAAAGCAATGGGAATTTTACCTCTCTCAATGCTCCAATGCGTGGTAACACGCTTGTATCACTCTTGATGTGATTCACAAGTTCCTTTGGAACAGGAGAACTAAAAAACACAAATGCTCTGAACCCCATAAAAGGAAAAAAAAAAAAAGGACGTGAAAAAAAAAAATATGGTAAGAACATTTTTGAAATTTTAACTGATGAAAGTGAGAATTGTTAGAATTGAGAAAACCAGATCCTCATGTCACCATACTTTCTGTATAAAGGCTCCCTTACAGACATGTCGGACAAGAACATGACAACACTACACACTAGCAAGAAACTGGTTTAGATTCATCCATAACTCACATGAGGTTCTTAAAAAAAAAAAATGGAGAATTGACTTCTCGCTAAAAGGACTTCTGGCCTTTATGACAAATGAGGCTTATGACTAATTATGAGTTGTCTCATTACTCTTTGAGTGCTTTTAGGTAGGAAAAATTCAGTTCATGAAAACCAGGTCATCAAACTGCATAAGCAGCCTTCATTATCTACTCCTAGAACAATAATAACCAAACTAATTAAGAGAAACAAAAAGAGAATATTGTACTTTTCCTTTGATGGCTGAATAAAATATATGGCATCCATGGACGGCAATGGCTCTCTTCTACGGAAAAGATCTTCCACCACTGCAATAACACACAATCTCTGGCAAATTACCACCTCATAAACAAAATAAAATTCGGTGTGAAAAAATTTGTAAATAGGGAAAGACAATAAATATAAGGGTAATCTTATTTTAGTCTCCAAACTATAGGCGAAATCTTATTTTAGTCCACGACTTTCAAAACATCTAATAATGAGTCCTTTATTAATCAAATTTTTTCAAATTAGCCCTTTTGTCCCATCTTAAATTAACAACAGAAAAAAGCACATGAGGACCATGTGTAATTTAGTGGGAGTGAATAACGTAATTTTACATGTTACGGCACGACTATTTAGAAGAAAATTATGTGTCTTTCTGTTGACATTTATTACGGAATGACTTATTTGGAACTTGATATATTGGGGATTCATTCTGAGGCTTAAAAAAGAGACCAAAGTAACATTTGACCTTTTGTTTGGAGACCAAAAATGAGTTTAACCTTGCTATGATATATTTTCTTACATGAAATTCCTTGGTCCGTTATGTCTTCCATTTTACATGAATGAGACATCACTTTTACTGTAACTTTATCCATGATGAGTACCTACAAAAAAACAAACATAAACAACTTGAACAAAAAAAAAAAATATATATATATATATATATATATATCCATAAAAACACCTCTCCTGAAAAAAATAAATAATTGAAATGATACTTTAATCACACCTTCCAGGATTTTGATTCCCCTGTTCTTGTGGATCCAAGCATTTCATCTAATAATCCTACAAATATATCCAATCCAAAAGAACAACCTGATGATCACATAAGGAGTACTGGAAAATAAAACCAATGGTCTTGCGCATTTTCCCGGGAAGCAAACAAAAAAGTTAAATAGAGATGATTACAAACAGAACGAAAAAGATGAGATATATATTACTTTCACGGCTAGTTTGACGGAAAATCTTGCACTCAGTGGCTCTTCCATGGGAGGAGGAATCGGGATCTGAAAACGACATTGTTATGAGTTTTAAAACTGGAGACGTGAAGATGAAGGAAGAGATTCGGAATTTTTGAATAGAGAGAGAATGGGGTTGGAGATAGCAAACGATGAGAAAGAAGGGAAGCAGTGGAGGAGATGGTCGTATGAAGCGGGAAACGTGTGAATTGGAACGTCATCTCAGCTAATTGCATGCAAATGTGTCCAATAATTACCTTACTTCCTGATGCCTTTTTAAAAAAAAAAAAAAAAAAAAAAAAAAAAAACAGAATAAGTCGCAACATACATAAATTAAGAAAAAAAACTCCTCTGTTGGCGCATGTTTCTTACATATAAGCAGACTTTTTTCTTATATATTGTTGCAGTAGTCCCGATCTTTGTGAAAATGAATATTTGATTTTTAATTCTTTTTATTAAATCGATTATGACCTTTAATTTTAGTCGTTGAATGATTAATTTAATTAGACGGACATTAAATATGCATTATATAAAAGATAAGTGACTATTTTAACAAGGCTGTTTTTAGTAAAATGTCTGTTATGTTTTAAAGAAGTTAAAATTGAAACATAAAAACAATAAAAATAATAAATATATATTGTTAAAAATTAGAAATCTTCCTTCAAAAAATTAAAAAGAAATCTCCTTGAAGGAGTAGAACCAGCTTGATGACAGGGTTTTTGGTGTAGGTACAACTAAGGGCGATGTGGCGGCGGATGGCCGAGGTGAGGCCGAAGGTGGCGGGGGCAATGGAGTTGAGGCAGCCGGAGACACAGTGGGCATTGAGGATGAGGACCCAAGTCAGCTGCTTGGCGTTCTTGTCATGAGCCTGGCCTAGAGAGTTCTCGACGAAGATGAGGCAGTCATCATCAGCAGGGCCCTTAAGCTGGACCATTGACCAGTTCGAATTCTCCATCTTGACCACCACCGGCGTTCCCTGGTGTCTCTCCTTCGCTCACCAATTGAACGACAGTGGCGCCATTTTTGTGAGATCTCTTGCCCAAAAAAAAAAAGATGGAGAGAGAAAGAGAGGAAGGGATTTAGAAAGAGAGAGGACTCGATGGGATTGGAGGTGCTTCGACGATCCATGGGTGGGGGTTGACGGGGAGGGCTGGGTGTGATAGAGAGAAGGCTTGACAGCGAGAGAGTTGGGGGGGCTTTGGTGATAAATGGGCGGGGGTCGACGGGGAGGGCTGGGTGTGGGATTGGGGTAATTGGGTTTGGAGGTGGGGTCACCGGCTAGGATTGGGGTGGTTGGGAACAAAGGAGGAGTCGCTGGCATGGTGGGGGCGGTGGCCAGGGTGGGCGATGGAAGTAGAGTCTGTTGGGCTTTGGTTTTGGTTTTCTTTTTCTTTGTTTTTTTTTGGTTACTTTACTGATTTTGAATATTTTTTGCTAATTTTGATTTTTTTGGTAAAAATTAAACAAATGGTTGTGATTTGATTCTTTAGACCAATTATTGTGATTTTTTTTTATTTTTTAATGCATCAATTATTTGAAAAGTAATTTAGTAATTTTATTGAAAATAATATCTAGTATAAGGAAAGAATATTGAAGCCTAACGCGATAATTTACTCTAAAAATATTGATAAAGTATTTGACAAATGAGATTGAACTCTAAAAAAAAAATAGTTAAGCACTTTAACATGTGAGAGCCTTGCATTATAGATGGTTTAAAGTTATGTGTTTGTAAAAAACAAGGTTAGATATAATTTTTGTTGAATGAGATATAATCTGCTAGGTTAATTATTGGGCTCTTTGCTCTTCTTCTTTTCTTTCGTTTTTCTCTCTCTTCCTCTCTCTGGATTTTTTTTTTTTTTTTTTTTTTTGGTTAGTTGAGTTGTTCTTGTTAGTCGACAATTTTGGAATATATTCATCTTAAATACATCTTAGTACTCATCTAAAAAATAAAGCTTATTCTAAAAAATTGTGAGAAATTATCCAGTAGAATTGCCCTAGTTTACCATGCCACATCATGACATAACTCATAAATAATAGAAGAAAGAGCTTGAAAGTTTCCACGGTAAGAGCTATCTATTTCCGCCACAAGTAAGAATTGCAGCTTTAACTACTGGATTAATTTTCAGTATCTGATTTGCAAGTGTTGACGTTCAAAAATTTGAGATAAAAACGTATCAAAAGATAAATAAAAAGATTCTTCAAACAAAAAAAAAAGACAGAAAAAAATGATAGAACCGACTCTTCTTGGTGTTCTTGAAGTTCTGGGTATTTGGAAGGAAGCAACTCCGGCGCACTTTTGACTGGCATGGCGTTTGATGAACAATGGTAACTCCCTTCGGCCTCAGGATGTTCAAATAGGAAAATGTGGCCTCTGTCAACATCATCTACGTGCACCATATCTATACGCTTAAGAGAACTTGACTTGATATTGTTAATCTTACCTGCATAATTACAAATTGAAGGTCCTTCAACTAGGAGCCAAAAAAAAATTATGAGCAGAAAAACTAGTATGAGGAGGTGAATAACATCTATCAGGACCGCTTTGTTTTGTGATTGATTTCATATTAGGAAACCATAATGATTTTCAGCTTCAAAGCTGAATCTCATGTTCTAAGAATACACTTAAATGTAAAATTAATTGTTGTGCAAAGGCAGTACGTACCCAAGAGCAATCCCGATGTCAATTGAACAGAGCCTGCAAATTTAGGACAGATGAAAGGACCAACAACTGTAGAAGGAACTAATGTGACAACCTCCAAACCATGTCTGTTTGGTAGTATTTTCAAAACATGAGGAAATGATTTTGTTTTGAAAAATGAGAATTTTTAAGAATTACGTTGAGTATTTTTTAAAATTTTTGCCTTAAAAAACAAGCAAAAATATTTTCAAAAACTCTCAAAATAATACTAAACAAGGCCAGTCTTGTGTTTTTTTTTTTTTTCTGAAAATTCAAGGGCTGCCCTTTGAGCTAAGGTCTTGGAAATCGCGAAGGAAGCTCCAAATGGATCTAGCGCTCTTATGTATACGTCGCTCCGAAGACTCTCATCCACTTCATCTAAATTCTTGTCAAGTAAGCCAAATGCAGGGGCACTTGAAGTGTAGACGAGTTTCTTCACCGTTTTAGAATCTAGGCATGCCCTTAAGATCCCTGTTGCTCCATCTAATGTTTTTTTGGTTGCTATTTCCTCTGCTTCTTTGCCCACAAAATCCATCGGAGTAGCGATGTGAAAGACTCCAATGCACCCTTCGATGGCTGCACGGAAACTTTCTGGGTCATTGAGATCTACGTCGAAGATCTTGAGCTTTTCTTATGCTCCTGGTAGACTTGTGAGGAAGCTAAGGTCTTTCTTATGCTCCGTTGGTACGTGTCCAATGCCAATGTTGCTTTTGAAAAACAAAACAAAACAAAGACTGAGCGGCTTCTAAATAGATTTTGTCTTTACTAAGATTGAAACTACAAAAACCCAGACAGTTTTGATTTTCCTAAATAAATAAGGGGAAGACATGTTTAGTTTTTAAGATAGACTAACTCTTTTTAACTATTTGATTTTTTTTTTTTTTTTTTTAAGTCCATTCTGCCTAAAAACTAAGTACGGAATGAGATCTTAAAGAATATGGAAATGCCAGAGGATTAAGGAGTTATGACAGATAAATGATGGTAGGTTGTTTTACATGTTAGAATAAAATTGTGATGAAAACCATCATCACCCAGGATCGTTTATGTTAAATCATCAAGAATATTAATAAGATGCGAAAGCTAACCTGAATCCATTGATAGAATGTGATTCTTGAGTCCTTCGGTTGAGGATCTTCCAAGTCTGGTACGTAAATCCTCCCTATCAGAATATTCTGTAATCTCTCTGTAGATGGGTAACAGAAAAATAATGTACGTACTGACTTAGGGACCACAACCCCTTTATATAATTGCTAAACCCTAGCAATTATCCTTAATTACCAATTTAGCCCATCATAAAATTAGTAATTATAATTTTGGTCTCTACACATAGGAGGCCCACACTTAATGATGCATTAAAAGCCCAAAACCCAAATTGATCACTTTTAATTGGGCAACCTTATTGATAGCCTTTAATTCACATTTATTTAATATATTGGCCCATAATTGGATTTTGATCCAACAATCTCCCACTTGGGCTATATATGAAACTTTATAAATGTGAATTATACCTTATGAGCTCATGAATTTTGCTATCAAAACCTTATGCACCTCAACAATCTTGTCCATTAACCATATCAATATAGGACCAAAGCGACCTTCGTTACATATGTCGTAACTAGACCCATCAATGAT
Source organism: Artocarpus heterophyllus (assembly GCA_025403435.1). Taxonomy (NCBI): domain Eukaryota; kingdom Viridiplantae; phylum Streptophyta; class Magnoliopsida; order Rosales; family Moraceae; genus Artocarpus; species Artocarpus heterophyllus. Next base: position 14,212,277 of record CM046330.1, read on the forward strand.
CACATATACCAATACAACTAATGACAAGATCAAGCATGAATGTGTAGCATGGAAATTTCATGCAATGTGATCTTAACATGCCTATTTCTAACTGGTCCACCTGAAAACCTTAGTGAGATCAAACCATACCAAAATCAGAGTGTGAATAAACTGAAAACTTTATTTCTGCAGAAAATAACCTCAAAATATCCATAAACTGAAATAACTGAAAAATGTCTATATCATAAGAGCATTGAAAATTACAAACTCCCACTAAAACTAAATATCCTGAAATGATATGACACCCATACGAGCAGTGTTCTCATGATACATTTTGGGTGGCAATCCCTTAGTAAGCGGATCCGCAATCATGGAGTTTGTGTCGATGTGCTCTATAGACAACTGTCCACTCTAAACTCTTTCTTTCACAACTAGGAACTTGATCTCTATATGCTTTGACTTCGTCGAGCTCCTGTTGTTGTTGGAATACAAAACTGCTGACTTATTGTCACAAAATATCTTGAGTGGTCTTTGAATACTGTCCACTATACGCAGCCCTATAACAAAATTTTGCAGCCATATTCCATGATTGGAAGCCTCATAACATGCTATGAACTCTGCCGCCATTGTAAAAGATGCTATAAGAGACTGTTTAGCACTCTTCCAAGAGACAGCACCTCCAGCCAGAAGGTAGACATAGCTCGATGTAGATTTCATACTATCTTGGCATCCAGCAAAATCAGAGTCAGTATACCCAATGATCTCAAGCTGTTCTGACCTCCGATACGTGAGCATGTAATCCTTTGTTCTCTGAAAATACCTCAAGACTCGTTTGGCTGCTACCCAGTGATCTTTTCCAGGATTGCTTAAGTACCTGCCCAACATCCTTGTAACGTACGCAATATCCGGATGCGTACAAACCTAAGCATACATTAGACTCCCTACTACTGCGCATAAGGAATCTTCTGCATTTCCTTAACCTCAAAATCATTCTTAGGGCACTGATTGAGACTAAACTTGTCTCCCTTAGCCACAGGGGTATCACCTGGTTTACAGTCCTGCATGCCATATCTCTTAAGAATCTTTTCGATATAGCCCTTTTGTGATAATCCTAAAGTACCTCGAGAGCGATCCCGGTGTATCTGTATACCCAACACAAAAGAAGCATCACCAAGATCCTTCATCTCAAATTTCTTTGATAGAAATTTCTTGGTTTCGTGCAACAAGCCTATATCGTTGCTGGCAAGCAAAATGTCATCGACATATAAAACCAGAAAAAAAATGTACTTACTCCCACTGAACTTGTGGTATATACAATCATCAACCAAATTCATCTCAAAACTGAACGAGATGATAACCTGATGAAACTTGTAATACCATTGACGAGAAGCTTGCTTGAGACCATAGATAGATTTCTTTAATTTGCAAACCATCTTCTTTGCATCTCCTGACACAAAGTTTTTCGGTTGCACCATATAGATTGTTTCATCAATGTCACCATTGAGGAACGCAGTCTTAACATCCATCTGATAAAGCTCAAGATCAAAATGTGCCACTAATGCCATTATAATCCTAAAAGAGTCTTTCGAAGAAACTGGAGAGAAAGTCTCTTTATAATCAATGCCTTCTTTCTGTGTAAAGCCTTTAGCGACAAGACGAGCCTTATACCTCTCCACATTGCCTTTCGAATCCCTTTTGGTCTTAAATATCCATTTGCAACCAATGGGTTTCGCACCTTCAGGCAATGGGACAAGATCCCAAACGTCATTGTCTTTCATAGACTTTATCTCTTCATTCATGGCATCAATCCACTCTTGAGATCTAGAACTTTCCATGGCTTGACAGAAGTTGATTGGATCATCTTCCACCATACCAATGTCATACTCATGTTCTTGGAGAAATACAATGTAATCATCTGGCACCGCACTTCTCCTTTCTCTAGTGGATCTCCTTAATGGCATAGGTTCTTGAGGTGGTTGAGTTTGTTCTTCTGGAACAATTTCTGGAATGGGAGGTTCTCCGACATTGTCTTGATTTGGGTCTGTTTCTTGAACGATGTTAGGAGTAGAAACCTGATCAATGTCAATAACAGCTGTGGGAATATCAACATATTCCTCTTCAAAGACAAAGTCCCTAACCATATCTCCCCCCGCAAACTCGACATCCTCAAAGAACCTGGCATTTCCCATCTCAAATATCGATTTGGTCGTGGGATCATAAAACTTATACCCCATGGATCTTTCAGAGTATCCAATAAAATAACAACTAACCGTCCTTGAGTCCAGTTTCTTTTCATTAGGCCTAAAAGGCCTTGCCTCAGCTAGACATCCCCAAACATGCAAATGCTTTAGACTAGGCTTCTTGCCCGTCCAAAGTTCGTAAGGGGTTTTGGTAGTTGCTTTAGTTGGAACCCTGTTAAGGATATACGCTTGCAGTCTTAAGTGCTTCTCCCCAGAGTGATTCTGGTAAGGTAGAATGAGAAATCATACTCCTCACCATGTCCTTAAGCGTTCTCTTTTGTCTTTCAGCAACACCATTCATAGTGGGCGAACCCGGCATAGTGTACTGTGGGATGATACCGCTTTCCTCTAGGAACTTAGCAAACGGTCCCGGACGTTGTTCACCTGAACCGTCATATCTACCATAGTATTCACCACCACGGTCAGATCTGACGCTTTTAATCCTTTTGCTGAGTTGATTTTCAACTTCAGCCTTATAATTTTTGAACACATCTAGCGACTGTGACTTTTCATGAATGAGATATATGTAGCCATATCTGGAAAAATCATCTATGAACGTTATAAAATATTATTGACCATTCCAAGAAGCCGTAGGGAATGGCCCACAAATGTCTGTATGTATAAGTTCTAAGACGTCCAAAGTCCTGTTGGCTTCAAATCTCCTTTTATTGGTTTGTTTTCCCTTAATACAGTTAACACAAATATCAAAATCTGTAAAGTCTAAGGGGTCGAGAATTTTGTCTGACACAAGTCTCTATATTCTCCTTCTGGAGAGATGACCCAATATTTTGTGCCATAACGCAGCTGAATTCTCATTGGTTAATTTTTCTCCTTATACCTCGTGTACTTAATTGCAAGGATTCATTAAATGAAGTAATTGTATCAAGCAAATAAAGATTATCGTAACCTGATAAAGAACCGGAACCAACTAATTTTGAATCATGAAACAAACTAAATTTTCCATTTCCAAATGAACAAGAATAACCAGATTTGTCCAAAGTTGAAATAGAAATCAAATTCCGTCTAAAAGACGGTACAATAAATGTTTCATCAAGATCCAAATAAAATCCAGTCTTTAACAATAATCTAAATTTTCCTATTGCTTCAACTTCAACTTTCTTGCCATCGCCCACGTAGATGTATCTTTCACCATCAGTTGGCTTTCGGCATCTCAGGCATCCCTGCATAGACACACTAATGTGAGTGGTTGCACTGGAATCCATCCACCAAGTGTGTTCAGGTACCGAAGTTAAATTAACCTCAGAACAAACCAAATTAAGAAGCATACCTTTTCTAGCACGCCAAGCGTGATAATTGGTGCAATGCTTCTTCTTATGTCCTGCAGCTCCACAGAAGAAACAACCCGTACCTTCTGGATCAACCTGTCTCTTTTGTTGCTTCTTTTGAGGTGTTGTAACTGCAGCTACCTTATCCTTCTTCCTTTTCTTCCCTTTGTCCTTGGAAGTATTATCCAAATGAGCACTTTCTGTCTTTTCTTGCTTCAACCTTTCCTCTTCTTGCACACAATGTGAGATGAGCTCATTAAGAGACCAAGTCTCCTTTTGGCAGTTGTAGCTCACCTTAAACTGACTGAAATGTGCAGGAAGAGATATAAGAACCAAATGCACTAGCAAGTCCTCAGAAAGGTCAAGCTTAAGTGCTCTTAATTTTGAAGCAAGATGAGACATCTCCATGATGTACTCCCTAATGTTCCCCTTACTTTTGTATCTCATTGAGATAAGGTTTGCCAAAAGTGTACTTGTTTCAGCCTTTTCATTTTTGGCAAATCTCTTCTCAATGTCCTCAAGGAACTCTTTGGTTGTCTTTATCGTTTCTGATATAGTGCCCCTGAATGCTTCTGGAATGGCCTTCTTCATGATCATCATACACATGCGATTTGACTTCTCCCACCTTTCCATGTCCTTCTTTTGATCAGAGGAACTTTTATCTGTAAGAGGTGCGGGAGAAGGAACCCTTAATGCAAGGTCGAGATCCATGACTCCGAGAACTATTAGGAGGTTCTCTTGCCATGATTTGAAGTTGCTACCATTCAACATAGGAATTGAATTGATGTTGGCAGTAATATTAGAGGTAGAACTAGTAGCTGAAACAGATAACAAAATAAACGAAACCAAAACAAGCTCACATAAGAATCCATAATTAACAATAATAAATCCAAATAAAGGTAAACCCATATCAAGATATCAGGCACTCCATTAATATTTAGTCTTTGGACAGAAATATTAACTTGTAAGTGATATCTTGGTGTAGTAATCAAACACTGACAATAAGAACATGTCAAACAATAAATCTTCCTTTGGGCCAATTTATTGTTCACATGTAAAATTGAATAATCATCACGTGTTTATCACCACAGGTGTACATGCAATTCTGTCAAATATTGCCTTCCTTTGGGCCGGTCAATATTCACATAAGTTACATAAACACAACCTTTTATATTTCAAAACAAATTAATTTTCACAAGAGAGGCCACTTTGGTGATATGTTGCTTCAATTAATTCATCTCAAAATATATATAAAATACCAATATTTGAATTTAAAATTGTACCAAAATTGACCAAAAATAAAAAATAAAAAATAAAAAAAAATTTGGTCAATGTCAACATTGACAGGGTCGGGGCTGGACCGGGTCGGGAGAGCCCTACTTGGATCCTAATCCAGCCCCCCTTTTAGTTCCTTTTTTTTTTTTTTTTTTATCTAGTCATCTAGGGGCTAAGCCCCTGGTGACCTTGCTTGTCACTGGCCCAGCCCGCGGATGAACCCACATAAAGCAGTCACGGGCCCAACAGGCCCGTGTAATTTTTTATTTTTTTTTTAAATGGTAACCCAGGGGCTCCCCTGGGTTGTAACTTGTCACGGGCCCAATGGGGCCCGTGTAAAAAAAAAAAAAGATTTGGGCCGAAGCCCAGACAAGCCCAGGGATGCCCTAGGGGTCTCTCGACCCCTTTGGGCGAAACACGGGTGTACAGTGGCCAAACGGCCGCTACTTCTTTACTCCAATCGACGCCCTGGGCTACAACCGAAAAGGGCCGATGCAGACATTCAAAACCCCGACGACCGGCGAACGGCCCCAATTTTTTTTTTTTAATTCCTCAGAGGCCGCCGCTTTCTCGAACGGCCTCTGTCTTTCCGACGCAGCCTCATAGCCGCGCACACAATCCTTCGCTGGCGGACGTTGTTGCTTGATTCAATGTAATACCGAATTCTTAAAACCACAAAACCAGATTTATATATATATATATTTATTTATTTATATAAGAAAAACGTTTAATCTATTATAACCAAAAAAAAATGTTGCTTTAGGAATGAAAACATCAGAATCATTAATCGATGTTTCTTTTCTTTTCTTGTCGGCAAACGTGCCGTATAAACGTATAAAGCTTCTTTTTTTTTTTGGAAACCGAATTGTATTCACTGAATCCATACAACCAAAAAATTCAAATAGTTGTTCTCAAATTCAACAATTTTAAAGAAACTATAGATTGTTAGATTTGAGAATTGTTATAAGAATCACATCTATAAAAATTATTGATTCTCAATGATTTAACATGAAGAGGCTCTAGATACCACTTGTTAGAATAAAATTGTGATGAAAACCATCATCACCTAGGATCGTTCATGTCAAATCATCAAGAATATTAATAAGATGCGGAAGCTAACCTGAATCCATTGATAGAATGTGATTCTTGAGTCCTTTGGTTGAGGATCTTCCAAGTCTGGTACGTAAATCCTCCCTATTAGAATACTCTGTAATCTCTCTGTAGATGGGTAACAGAAAAATAATGTACGTACTGACTTGGGGACCACAACCCCTTTATATAATTGCTAAACCCTAGCAATTATCCTTAATTACCAATTTAGCCCATCATAAAATTAATAATTATAATTTTAGTCTCTACACATAGGAGGCCCATACTTAATGATGCATTAAAAGCCCAAAACCCAAATTGATCACTTTTAATTGGGCAACCTTATTGATAGCCTTTAATTCACATTTATTTAATATATTGGCCCATAATTGGATTTTGAGCCAACATTACAATCTAAACATAATATGTGCATGTAAGAAAATAAGATAAGATATGATATTATATAGATGAAACGTCAGAAAATAAGACATGTTAGAAAATATCGGACCAAATCTGAGTATCTTTGAAAAAAATAAACATGCAATTAGGCCGACTTTTGAAAAATGAGACTCGGACTATACAACTTTTTAACAATTAAAAACAAAATGACAAAAGACACTTTGACACGACTATAGACTTTTTGAAAAACATGAACCAAATCTAGAAAACTATCATAAACGACAAAGTACTGTAGAATTTTTGAATAAACGAGACACAAATTTTGAAACGTTTAGATAAGATTCAAAAATTTCAAATATGTTACAGTACAACACGTGATACATCTGATAAGATAATATTTTTTTAGAAAACAATAAAATAAGAACAAACACTAATCCTTTAACATTTACTATAACAATCTAAAACATACAAATACTTAGAATGCATAAACACACATTTTTTTTTATAGAAAATAGACAAATTATTGAACACCTACTATAATCATTTCATAACAAACTAACCCTTAAGCAACCTCTATGGGTTGAGAATTATTCTCTATCTAATTTTTTTAATATCCGGCAAACATGCTCTTTAAATGTTATGTTCCTAAGGCATTGTCCTTCTACACGGAAATTGGGCCAAAGTTTAGAATTGCACCTTGGACATATCCATTTGGATGCTTCTAAAGAGAAATGTGAAGGTCATTCAAGTTCTCTATAGGAAAGTCCATCCTTGCAAAACTTGATTTTATCCTCTCTATTTACTGACATAAATCCCGCAAAGTATATTTACTGTTACAATTTTGTCATCCACATTTGTTATATGTGAATACGATGGCACAAGCTCTTCTTTTTATCACACTACGACTAGTACCCATACCTAATAAGCCGACGTCATGATTAAAGTTGGTCGGTTGAATCTTTCCTTATATCAATGTTCTCATGTCACTAGGGATGCAAAAAGGCATGAGAATCTATAGTCGAGTGATTCTAGAATTATATTTCTTCCTAAGAACTTTGTGGGAAAGTGATAGAAAATATTTTCTCAGGTGTTGGTACTTTAGGTCCATTTAAAAAGAAAAAAAAGAAAGAAGAATAAAGATAACTAAAAACTCGAGGTAGAAAATTGAAAGATTTTGAAAAATTTTTAGAGAGAGAAAGAAGAAGATCTAGAGGGAAGGGAGAGGATTTCAAAAACTAGAGAGAGGGAGGAGTTTGGAAAGAGAACGAGCTCTGAGAAATGAGCTCTGATGTACAATGATAGGGTATATAGACATTAAATGGGCACCATGTTGGACATGTGTTGAGGATATATGTGAGAGGCTGAGTATATATATGCATTAATTTTTTTACATGGTTGAATTGAATCGAATTGGGCCAGACCTAATTTAGGTGATATGAGATGGTTGGGTTTGGTTGGGTTAGACTGACCCAATTTACAATGAAACTTATTTGCTTCTAGTGAATGGTTTTTTTTTTTTTTTGTAAGTGGCACCGGAAACAGAAAACTTTTGGATGTCCCTCAAAAGAGAAGAGAATAATAGTTTTTGAGATGTTGAGACTAAAGATACTAACATAATGGTCGCTATGTACGCTCTAAATCGTAATCATTGAATTGGAAATCAAAGTACTTATATTGTTGGTAGTTGTTGTAGCGGTTGCTTCATGTGGAGTGAAGAGAAGACTTGTATACACCATCATTTTCATTTGGCAAGTTGTTGCATTGTGTTGTTTGTAGTGTATGTTGGTGGCTTGTTGTTACGGATGCTTGGGACGTTTGAATTGTAGGGTTGATGTACCATCTCTACTCTTACCTTTTTTTTTTTTTTTTTTTTTTGAGGGCACGTTTGCTTGTTTTGGTTGTAACTCTTGCAATAGCTATATATTCTTTTGACAATTTCTAGGTTGTAAACTGTATCAACTTGCTCACTGTTATATGAATGGCTCGTCATATTATGGGATCTAATAGGTGCATTTTTAAACCAAGTGTAGTTTATCTCAAGTAATAAAATCTCGATAAATCTAAGGTCGAATCCACATCAAAGTCTTTTCATTTAATTAATAAGTTATAAATAATTAAAAAATAAATATTCACAAATAAACATAAAATAAACAAAATAATAAATGTGGAATTTCAATAACTAGAAATAATAATATTAAAGAAGCTCATGTTAAAGGATCCGCTCTTAGTAATTTATTATGGTTATTTTTTTACACTTTTTAATGATTGTAATTCGGTTTAAGAATACATTGTGCTATCTACTATCGACAATAAATCAAAAATTATCGAGCATTTATTATGTCAGTTCATGACAACAATACTTCATAAACTCGTTAATACAAATAACATGAGCTTATTTTTATTTTAACATTTTTAATTTGTAAATGAATTCTAAGCATTTGTTGTGCTATTCTATATCAACAATAAATCAAAATCTTCATTTTACAAGAAAATAATCAAAGTAAATATGAATTATTTAAATTAATTTTCAGCATTATAACCACTTATATAACCTTAGTTTGAACCAATTGGATTGAAACACTATAGCAGTAGAAAGCGTTACGTTGTAGCTCACTTTTGCTTTATATTTTTCAAGTTTAAACCAATTGGTTTGAACCAATTCTCTAAACACATACTTAGAAAATTAAAATGTACTAAATTAATTTACTAGAGTTTTGTCATTTCATCTAAGCAAAATAAAATAAAAAAAGACACAATTAAAAAAAACAAATATAAAACAAACAAACAAAATTTAAACACACTTTTAGGGTGTTTGAAGGGTTAGTTTAAACTTAAACAAAGTAAAGCTCACACCCATGTTACAGTGTAAAGATATCACATGCTATAGTATTTTTAACTAATAGTGTGTTTAGGAAGTGTGGTTTGAACCAAAATTATTTGTTCAAATACTATAGCATGTGAAATCTTTACATTATAGCTCACTTTTTATTGACAGTATAGCATTTGAAATCTTTACACTATACAACTAAAAGTTTTGGTTTGAACCGATAGCCAAACGCATTACAATTAGTTCAAACAAATGCTCCAACTTAAGCTGCCTTTAAATTGCCACATTTTTAGTCTATTTGGCAAAATTGGTTCTAACCAACTTTTTAATTCGGAACAATGTAAAGCTCTCATATGCTACAGTAAAAAGAAAAAAGTTGTTGCAGTATAAAGCTTTCACATATTACAATATTTATTGACATTATAGCATGTGAAATCTTTACACTATACAACTAAAAGTTTTGGTTTGAACCGATAGCCAAACGCATTATAATTAGTTCAAACAAATGCTCCAACTTAAGCTGCCTTTAAATTGCCACATGTTTAGTCTATTTGGCAAAATTGGTTCTAACCAACTTTTTAATTCGGAACAATGTAAAGCTCTCACATGCTACAGTAAAAAGAAAAAAGTTGCTGCAGTATAAAGCTTTCACATATTACAATATTTATTGACACTATAGCATGTGAAATCTTTACACTATACAACTAAAAGTTTTGGTTTGAACCGATAGCCAAACGCATTACAATTAGTTCAAACAAATGCTCCAACTTAAGCTGCCTTTAAATTGCCACATGTTTAGTCTATTTGGCAAAATTGGTTCAACCAACTTTTTAATTCGGAACAATGTAAAGCTCTCACATGCTACAGTAAAAAGAAAAAAGTTGCTGCAGTATAAAGCTTTCACATATTACAATATTTATTGACACTATAGCATGTGAAATCTTTACACTATACAACTAAAAGTTTTGGTTTGAACCGATAGCCAAACGCATTACAATTAGTTCAAACAAATGCTCCAACTTAAGCTGCCTTTAAATTGCCACATGTTTAGTCTATTTGGCAAAATTGGTTCAACCAACTTTTTAATTCGGAACAATGTAAAGCTCTCACATGCTACAGTAAAAAGAAAAAAGTTGTTGCAGTATAAAGTTTTCACATATTACAATATTTATTGACACTATAGCATGTGAAATCTTTACACTATACAACTAAAGTTTTGGTTTGAACCGATAGCCAAACGCATTACAATTAGTTCAAACAAATGCTCCAACTTAAGCTGCCTTTAAATTGCCACATGTTTAGTCTATTTGGCAAAATTGGTTCTAACCAACTTTTTAATTCGGAACAATGTAAAGCTCTCACATGCTACAGTAAAAAGAAAAAGTTGCTGCAGTATAAAGCTTTCACATATTACAATATTTATTGACATTATAGCATGTGAAACTAACTTTTTAATTCGGAACAATGTAAAGCTCTCAAGGAGACCACTTCTACTAAGCAAACCCGACAGAAAAAAAATGACTAGTTTTTCTAATTTATAATCAAATAAACAAAATTAGAATATTTATATTAATTTCATAAATCCTTTAATCACAAAAATTTTCATATGATATTTTCAAAAAAATCATCAACTTAAATATGTACATTACATTATTTAATTATAGGATGTTCTCTGGTCATTACAAAAACGAAAAAAATATAATAACAGCGACAAGAAAAAGGAATACAATGCGGCAACATTTTGGAGATGACAACAAACTGATATGAAGTTTTACAACGCTGTCGTCACACTGTAACGACTATACTCTACAAATAACCCTTCTCTTTACAACAGTTAATTGCATCATCAAACATTTCTTCAACCCCATACTTGTATTCGAAACCTAAATCTTGGAGCTTCTTTGATGAGAGACGTGGCTGCTTGACGCCTTTCATTTCCAATCGAGAACTGCACAAAAAGGATCAATCAATTAAAAGAAAGAATATTGGAATAATCTAAAATATGTGACTACTTGGAATATTCTTAAAAGGGTGGTTAGGAACCGAGTATAAACCACAAACTTGTAATTCAAACCAACTTAGTTGCAACGTTTTATCTCACAAAATTTGAATTTCAAAATCAACTTTAGTTCTTACCCATGGTTCGACCAAACGTCCTACAAATAAAACAGAAAAGGATAATTTAACTAACCCTTTACTGGGTATCTGAATTTCTGGGTATTTGGCAGAAACCAACTCCGACGTACTTTCAACTGTGGTGTTATTTGATGAACAATTAAACCTCCCTTTTGCCTCGCGATGTTCAAATAGGAAAATGTGGGCTCTGGCAACATCATCTACATGCACCATATCCAGACGTACAAGAGGACTAAATTCTTTCTTCTCAACTGCATAACATGAATTAAAAAGAGTTCCTTAGAGTTGGAACTTATGAGGATGTGGAGATTTCCCCGTTCCGATTACCCTTTAAATTTTTGGTGTTTCAAATACCATCTAACCAATCACATTTTGTCATATCATTTAACGAGCAACGTGAAAAAGTTGTTAAAAAAAACATTTCAAAATTTTTAAATGACGTAACATTACGTGATTGTAAGACACTATTTTAGACACTAAAATTGATCGGGACGATGTTTCAAACATTGAATTCTATGTTCCAGTTACTAACTATTTAAAGAGCTACGATCAAAATGTTGTCCAAAAAGCAGCGTTACGTACCAAAGACTATGTGAAGAACAGCCAGAACAGAGCTAGGGAGCTTAGGACAGATGAAGGGGCCAACAACATAAGAAGGAATCAACGTGACCACTTCCAGACCATGTTTTTCTGAAAATTCAAGGACAGCCTTTTCAGTTAAGGTCTTAGAGATCATGTAGGAAGCCGCATTTGACTTGATAGATTTAACATAGTCTATGTCAGTCCAAAAGCTCTCATCCACTTCATCCAAGTCCTGGCCGTTTAACTGCACTGCAGTGGCACTTGAAGTGTACACAACTTTCTTCACCGTTTTGGAATCCAGGCATGCCCTTAAGATCCCCATTGCTCCATCTATTGATCTTTTGGTCACTACTTCCTCCGCTTCTATGTTCTCGAAGTCCACCGGAGTGGCCACATGGAAGACTCCGATGCACCCTTCGACGGCTGCTCGAAAACTTTCTGGATTGTTGAGATTTGCGTCGAAGATCTTGAGCCTGTCTGATGCTCCTGGTAGATTTGTTAGGAAGCTAAGGTCTTTCATACGCTCTGCAGCCACATATTATTCATTGTCAATATTTATAATTTTTGGAATTAGAGATAGTGTAGACAAAATCTGATGCAAAATCACTAACTCGTCCACACATAATAATTTCTAATCTAGGAATGGACTATAAATAATCTTTTTTTTTTTTTTTTTTTTTTGCTTTGTGAATAAAATAATCGAGGAGGCTAAAGATTCTTTAACTACATGGTTAACATTTAAAAAATAGATCCCATAACTACTACAAATTAATCTGATAGAAAATTTTTAAGATCATCACCAGATAAAATATACTCTTTTTCGCGAATAAAAAAATGGCACAACTTTCCTCAAAAGAAAAAAAAAGAGCTCACCTGGATTAGATCTGACGGTAGTTCTGACAGAGTAACCATGATCAAGAAGTCTCATTATCAGCCAAGATCCTATGTATCCTGTGCCACCTGTTACACAAACTGGACCTTTCTCATCTTCCATTTTTTTGTTTATTATCCAAAATGTTTTGATTCAAAAGGAGTTTCAGAAGCCAATATACTTAAAGGATAATTCTTCTTCTTCTTCTTCTTCATCTTTTTTCCTTTGTACGTTTCAAATAAGATTCCCCGTCGCTATCTACGTTCTGGTTGGTCGTCTTATTCATATTTATTGTTTGAAATTCACAGCAACCCGTATTGTATAAATTGTTTAACGTTACAAGCTACAACATCTATTTTAATTGGTTTTCACACCTAAAAAAAAAAAGAAAAGAATTAATTTGCAAAAATTTTCCCCCATGTAACATTATAGTCTTGAAATATGAAATATTAACAAAAAAAAAAACTCTTGAAATTATGATTTGGAGCATAAATATTAAAATGCCACACAAATAACTAGGATTGTTGAACGATTTAAGGAATCATTATATTATTAACTTACCCTAAGCCAGTCATATGAAGATAAAAGAAAAGATTATTTTTAAAATTTTTTTAAAATTTTTTAAAGTTTTGTAGTTTATGTTTTCAACAATAAAAGCTTTTAAATTAGATCGGCTTTTTAAATTCAAATTTGCTTTAAATATGATAGAGCTATCAAAATACTCATATATTATGTACCAAATCTTAATTATATACTATTTTTTGTTACAAGTTCTAATAAAAGGAGAGTCTTTGTTAATATTTCATATTTCGAGGGGAACACCTATTAAGCTTTGAAGTTCGGAAAGCACATGTTACAAAAGCTATTGTTTTGAGGAAATTTTTGTAATTAATTCTAAAAAATATAAATATTTCGTATTTTAAAAAAGTATATTTTATCATTATTTATAATCTTTATTTATCTTCAATGCATATATGTATGTTTTGAAGTTTGGTTTGTTTTGGTGACAATCTTGAATTTTTTTTATTATTATTGAAATTTTGTCAATAATAAACATTATCGTAGGAATTGGGGTAGGTATAGGGGAGGCCCTCCAATGGGAATTCTTCGACTCTGTCCTCGCCTTTTAACAAGGATGAGCACTAGGGTGGGAATTGTTTTAGGAGTAGGGATAAGGAAGGAAAAACGTTCTTCAGTCTTGCCTCGTTGCCACAACACTTCCTGAGTTTTTCTAAGGAAATTACAAAGACATCCATTATGTTAATCAAGTATGATAATATATATATATATATATATATATATGAAAATGCTATGATAAGATCCACTCAACAATTCTTATTGATAAGACCCATTTCTCTTAACCCATGGATGAAAGATCAATGGTTCAAGATTTTATCTCTCAAAAAACAAAAATAGAATTGACTACATTTAATAACAATATTTTTTTAATCTAATAGTTGTAAAAATAATGAAAAAAATTTAAAATAACAGGTGTTAGCTTAGCCCATCAATTGTGGAAAGTGGAGGCATCTGGTGGTGGGATTGACAGAGTCGTGACCACAACGGGGACAGGCACAACAGAAATCGCGACCTTGGCTTCCCTCTTTGCTTGGGCGGTGATGACAAATCATGCCCTTGCAAATTGCATAGTGTGGTCGCATGGGATCTTGACCAAACCATCACGATCCATGATGGTGGTCGACCTTTTTGATAGGACCTTCACAACCCATGGTGTCGTGATCTCGCAACAAGATTGCGATGGAACCTTCAAGCCCTACAACAGTTTCTCACGAAGTTGGACCCATGATCATCGCAATTTTTGTCGCTACTAGTGGTGGCAATGATGGAACTACGACATCCATCTCCATGGGGGCTCCAACGGAGGGTGCATCTATAATGACAAAAAAAATCTAAAAATTAATAAGTTTGATTAATTAAGGATTTTTTCATAATTACTTCGTTAAGTACTTGAAAAAGTACAAGTTTAGAATTTATAACACACATATTTAAAGGTTCTTGATAGCTATAAGACCTTAGAAATAAATAATGTTATGAATGCGCAAATTTATGTGCTATCTTTATGAAACATGCAACACATGTAATGTTATGATAGCACACTTAAATGATTAAAAATAATTATTTCATACGCTAACCTAAAAGCTTATGATTCAATAATTTCATTTACAAGTCAAAGTTGTAATATTTATAAAAATCTCAATTAGAATGTTTAAATTGAGATTATCTGACAAAAAGTAGAATTTCTAACTTACTATAATTATGTGAAAATTCCTATATGATATCAGTTTAGTAAAAGAAAACTAGATCAATAGTGATCATCAACTCAATACCATAATTTAGAAGATAGTGAGCATAAAGTTTAAATATGCAAGATTGATGTCGATTCTTATTAAGATCACAAGGCATGACAAGGATCTTCTAAATCATAAGAATTATTAAGAGTTCAAGAATTTAGGATATATTATATGTTCGTAAATGATTATTTATAAGGGCAAATAATTATGTGATGATGATGATAATAATAATAATAATAACTATTATCATTATATATATATATAAGCATTAATGGTGTCTACATACATTGACAAGCCTCTAAGCAAAGGCAATATCGCAAATGGATTGCCTTCAATTCCATAGTATGATTAAGAAAAATTTAGAAAGCGTCTACAGATTGGTTGTGGACCCACAAATGACTTTTCATGAAAAATAGTTCAGATCATAATCGTAAAGCATGAAATTGTGCTAAGTTCATAATTTTAATTAAGTTGACTTATAGATAGTCAATTTAAATTAAAAAATAATAAATAAATAAACTATTATTAATTTCAACTATTATTCTTATGACAAAACTAAAAGTTTATGATACAAAAATTTGTATAATTTATGACTATCATTTTTATGAATAAAAATTATAAGTTTATAATTTGTTCTAATATTAAAAAGTATAGCTGTTAAAAGAAGGGATTTACAATGGAAAATATATGTTTTATTTACTAATTAATGTTGTAAAAATTTTAGAATTTACAAAAGATTATTTTGATCAAGAAATCAAATTTTAAGTTTTAATCAAATTTCTTAAATACAAAATATTATTTTTAGCCAATAAATACATATCTGATGAAATTAGTGAAGTATGGATAAATTTATGGAAATGATTTCATGGCAGTATAGAAATTTTAGTCAGACAATAACACAGTAAGAGATTAGAGCTTGTGAAATTATTTTTAACAAAACAAGAATTTTATAGTTTTAAAGAGTATGGTTATGTTTACAAGAATTTTAAGTTTACGGATCAAAATTTGATCAATCCGACATGGCCTAGTTTAGACTGTGTAAACCACCTAAAAGTCTATAAATACATGAAACAAACAAAAATTGGCTAATCAAAATCAGATCCACTCTCTCTCTACTTTCTCTCTCCTCTTCCACTGTCAAAAACTTTGGTCAAGATTCTGGTCTCTGTTTTCGACACCTCCCGCATAACGAAAAGCTCTCGACGAGCTGAGTCCAATGGTGTGTTATGTCAACCGTAACTCCACAAAAGTAGTTCGAACGCGCTGATCGAAGCCATGGAAAACCATGATTTTTTCAGCAAGATTTCTCCATCGTCCGACCATCGATCGACACGAACTTTGTGTCTATAGACTTGGCTCGATGAGTAAAACAAAATGTAGTAGGTGACACCCCTCGATTTTGGCAAGAAAAGCCTTGTCGAAGCCACCTCTTTTCTTTACCATGCCACCGCTCGATGCCGCCGTTCACGGTGGCATTGAGGTGCACTGCCACCCCCATTCAGTTTAGACAATGATGGGGAGTAAAACCCATCACCCAATTTGTCCTCAGCTCAGCCATCGTTTGAAGAATGATGAGACACCACTAAAACCACCACAGCAGCCACCGTTGCTAGCATTCTGGACCTTGTATCCCCAAATTGGTCGACAAAAAACACTTAGAGGCCCACGACAAAGCTATTCCCCCATTCAATTTCAGGAAATCTCTGTCGAAGATGAAGAACAGCTTGCACCCCCACGTGCCATCGTGGTGAGCTCGATTCTGCCTTTATACGCAGTGTTGAAGTAGAGTACCATATCCATTGCACTCAGAAGACTTTGTTTATGGAAATGCCTCAACCAATTGCACAGAACCTTTGCCAGAAAATGGAGATCGGAGCTCCTTTATTTTCACCACCAATGGGCCTTCGACCCATGTAGATAAAGGCCAAATTGAGCCAAATTAAAACCTCCATTAGACTTACAAAGGTTGATTTAGTGGGGGTAGGCTTGAGCCCAACCGCCAACGGAGTCCAGTCAATGCCAGTCAATGACGATCAACATCGGTCAACGGCGACCTTTGGTCTCAAGCTCCTGACCTCCGATCGACGATCCCAGACCACCTTCTGACTCGTTTCAACGCTTTAAACACTATGGTGCCCTCCGTTCGAGCGAATTTCACTCCATTGAAAATTGTTCAGTACCAGCTACATATGGATCGATGCGACTCAAACTGCAGCAACGGAGTTTAAAATGACGTTTCCAACAATGTATGATCTCTAGGAAGCATTTCTAGCCATCCACTGTCGCTCGAGGAGTACTGTCGAGTATGCTTCACAGATTGTAGATACAACGAGATACAACTGGACCTGCTCAGCTCAGAGTTCAGGTAAGTAGGAATCTCGCCTACAGTATGAATAGTTTTAAGATAAATTGTTTTAAATGATTTCATAAAAAATATGAAAATGCATGATTAATGAATTGTCATATTGTGTATGTTATGATGTGTGTTATGTTATGATTTATTATGTTATGTTATGTCATGACATGATATGCTATGATGATGTTATGATTAATATGTGATGTATGTAATATTTAAATTATATTGTTTAGTCACTCTCAAGTTAAGTATGTTTACGATTTACGATTGTTATTTACGAAATTGTGATGCTATGTAGTGATAAGTCATACTGTATACATACAATAAGATAAGTGAAACTTATAAGACAAAATTAAGGGTGTCGTACCAACCTCTTGACCCACGGGGAGGCTTAAGTACAAGTTATGATCTTGGTATCGTTGAAGACCTTGCGAACTAACTTTCCAAGAATCCGTGCAACTAGTACGACCACTTGGGCCCAAAGTAACAAGACAAGTTATAGCCTAAATAATTAAGCATAAAATAAGTTGATAAGCAAGCATAAAACATTCATGCATATTTTTATTAAAATGATTGTTAATTATGTTTTGCAAGACTAATTTTCTACG